>OY729167.1:16889129-17489129 GCA_958299025.2 Drosophila histrio | reverse complement strand
AACGATTTGCGAATATGCGATTGTTGTTAGGCGAGCCGCTGGGCATATGTTGATCCTGATGGCCGCCCTGGTTGCCAGGATGGCCACGCATGCCGCCCGTCGAAGCGTCGCGATGCCAGACAATACGTGCCGGTCTGTTGGCATTGTTGTTGTTGGTGTTACTGCCGCGCATTATAGAACGACCGCCGCGTCTTGTAGGCACCGCGCTGCGCAGAGTGCGGAAACGTGTGTTCTCGGACGGCGACGTTGCCTCTGCCTCGCGTCCCTCCTCCTGCACAGAAAGAAACATGGTTTACAGACATGCCTTTTTTGGACAAGTGTGTGCGCATGCCTACCTCAACCTCAACGGCTTGTTTTTCACCCTCCGAGGAAACGCCATCGGTTCCCTCGTTGTCCTCCGACGGACCCTCGGCTTGATTATCCTGGTTGTCTGTCTCCACAGACTGACTTGTGCCAACATTAGGATCTAAATGCAAAATTCAATACACATTTATTTACATATCGTTGTTTATACGTAGTAGACTTTGACCACTTACTTTCATTGCCCAGCTGCTGGGAATCCTCAGCTTGGCCAGCGGCTGGGTCTTCGGCAAATGCTTCGTCTGCCTCGCTGGCGTTCTCCGTGTCCGCTGTCTCACTCTCATCCGGTTTATCCTTCGCCTCTGCGGCGTGGCTGCTGCTGCTCTGCTCGGCTGCCTCATTTGGTTTCTGTGGCGAACTGGCAACGGCAGCGGTGCAATCCACGCTGGTGCCGGCGCCGCTCTCATCAACCGCAGCAGCAGCTTCCGCTACAGCTGTGCCGTCCACCTCAATCTCGGCACAAGTTGGCTGCTCGCTAAAGTTGGACACTTGCGGGGAGCTTACAATCTCCACAGAACTGAGAAAACGTATAGATAAAATAATAGGTAATAAAGATATATTCGGGGAACTGACTAAAAGATACTCTTAACTCAATTTTAACGCGTGTGGTGAAGTTTTTCGCGTATTACGGGACGTAAATGAATTATATATATCCGATCGAAATGTGATTAAGTAGAACGATTGATAATAATAAAAGGGAACTTTCAGTTTCAGTCTTGTGTGGCATACATTGCAATAAATGCAATATACCCGCAGACCCTACGAGTAACGGATATAATAGATATCATTGCTGAACGCATCTCTTAGCTGCTCACCTTTCTGTGCGACGCGCTGCAGCCGAAGTCGAAGTTGACGGCGCCTGCTTCCAGTTGGCCTCGGCCTGTGGTGGCTGAGCAGTTGATTCGCCGCTGCCGCTGGTAATGGCTTGACTTTGATTATTCTCTTGGGTCGACACGGTGGCGGGCGAATCTTCGAGTAGTTGGCTCTCAGCCTGGGCCTGTACTTGCACCTGCTCGATGTCCACTTCATTGTGCTGATCGGGTGCGTCAACATTATCTTCATTGTCTTCCATTTCGTTGTCCTGCTCGTAGGAGTCCTCGTAGCCCTCCTCCTGCTCAGCATCGCCACCATCAATGGGGCCCAGCACATCCTCCTCCTCGTCATCAGAGTCAACCACCTGAATCTCATCCTCCTGGTCGCGTTGGGATGAAGTTGGCATCTGATCCACATCCATGCCGGAGTCACCAATGTGGCCAGCCGACAATTCACCGCCGTGCATTGGAGCGCGCAGCCGTTTCGTTAGTTTGGCAATCTTCTCGGGTACACCCTCCTCGGCATTGGTGGATGAATCGCCTTCGACATCGCGTGGACGCTTAGAGCAGCCCGCTTGTGTGGTGGTCACATTGCTGCTGGACGGCGTGTGACGACTGTGGCTGCTGACCACGGTGGAAGAGCTGCTGCTGCTGCCCGATGTGCTGGGCTGCTGTTGATTGTTGGCCTCCTGGACACTGGGAACAGTTTGATTCTGCGTCGAGGTCGAGGTGGTTGTGCTAGTCGATGAGGACGACGACGAACCCTCGACACGAGGCGATACTAAAGCCACCACCTGTTGCTGAGCACCACCGACAAATAGCTGAGCATCATTCTGTTGCGGATGCTGCAGACTCTCTGCCTCCTGGGAACTCTCCGCAGCCGCTGTGGCGCCCATGGGTGGAATTGCAGCAACTGCCACCGCTGCGGAGCTGGTCGATGGCATGTAATCGGTGTGCGAGGATGTCGGTGATGACGAGGCCATGGACTCCAAGGTGGCGCTTCCTGTAGTGTGCACCTGTTGCTGGGGCGGCACCAGCGCTGTGTTGCCCACAGCTGAGCTGCTGCTACTGCTGCTGCCAGACGCTGCTGCCGCAGATGAAGTGGATGTCGAGGTGGACGTTGAAGTGGATGCACCTGGCTGCTGACTGGTGGGCAGTATGGCAGCAGTGCGACTGTTCTGCACGGAAATGGGACGGATGCTGGCCAATGGCGTCTCGCTGCCACGCCAAGGTGTCACAGTGGCCGACTGCTGGACAGTGGCCGAACCAGACATTGGTTTGACATTCGCTGTGCGCGGCGAGGACTCTGAGATGCTGCCCTTCTCAGCCATGCCCACGGAACTAGTCGAGGGCTTGGTGGACTGCTGGGCGCCCAGCTGACGCTGCAATTGATTGATGCGCATGTGCAGCGATTCATTCTCACGCATCAGACGTGCATTGACATCCTTGTTGCTAGCAATGTTATCCTGCAGATCCTTTTCGAGTCGCTGCACGGTTTCGTCGTAGCTGCTCTTGGTGCCGGCCAGTATAGTCTCCTGGTTGGCCAACTCCGTCTTGGTCAGCGACAACTCCTGCAGCAGCTGCTCGATCTTTTGCTTGGACTCACTGCTGTCTTGTTCCCCGTTTGAGCGAGTCTTCAGCTCGTCGTGATCCTTCTGCAGCTGCTCGTGCTGCTCCTTGGAGCTGCGCAATGCGGTATTCAGTTCTTCCAGCTCGGAGCGTACTTTCTCCAGCTCGGCAACGGTGTCGTTGCCGCCCGTCTGTGCCTGGAGACCCATGTAGTAGTCCTTGTAGCGCTTAGCCAGCTTGCGCAGCATCAATTCCTTGCTGTCCTTATCCTGCATGGCCTTGTCCTTGGACTCAATGTCTTCCTGGGCCTTGAGCAGCTCCTCCTCCTTCTGCAACAGGCGATTCTTCAGCTCCATTATATCCTGGGTGTGACGTGAGTTGGCTTGCTTCAGCGCAGTTGCCTCCTCCATCTGCTTCTTGCGCGCCTCCTCCTGCAACTGCAGGCTCTTGTTCAACGCGGGCAGCTCGTTGTCCAGACGCGTCTTTAGGACCGCCAGATCGTCGGTTTGCTTCTTGTTCAACTCCTTTTCTGCAGTCAGCATCTTGGCGAGATTTTCACGCTCCGCCTGCAGGCGCTTGAACTCCTCGGGATTCCTGTTGCTCTTCTCGACCAGAGCATTGGCCCGTTGACGCCACTTAATGGCCTCAGTGCGCAATGAGGTGTTCTCCACATTCAGCTCCTCAATCTTAGATGATAGCTCCTTGTTGCTGCACTGCAACGGGAACAGTTCCTTCTCCACGCTGCTAATGCGTTCCGTCAGCTCTGCCACTCGCTTGGTCAGCGTATTGCGCTCCTCGCGCAAAATGCGATTGCTGTCGGTGATGGCATTAAGGGTTTCGATCTTACGCAGCACAGCCTCGTGCTTGGAGGCCGATACCACATCGGTTTCGCTCTTGGAACGCTCCTGCTTGAGATAACCATTTAGCTCGTCCACCTTCTTCTGCAAGATTGTGTGCTCGGAGACGAGACGAGCATTCTCAGCCTTCATAATGTCCAGCTTGGCCGCAAACAGATCTTTCTCCTTGCGCAGGAACTTAATAATCTTCAAAAGCTGCTCACTATTCTTAATCTCCTCCACAGCCGACGAACTGTTCAGCTCCGATTCAATCAAGGATTCATTCATCGTTATGGAAACATTTTGAGTGTTTGCCGATTGGGCAAGTGCAGCCAATTTTGTGGTCAACGCCTCGATCTGATCATGCAGACTGGAATTGAGCGCATTCAGATCGACAACACGCTTCTCCGACTCCTCCTTCTCCTTCTGCAACAAACTCTGTGCTTCATCGTTCGCCTTCTTCAGCTCGTCGTGGGCAGATTGCAGCGATTCACGTCCGCACTTCAGCTGATTCAGTTCGTCTTGCACCTGATAAAGTATTGTCATATTTATAGGTAGTTACAATAAGAAAGTCAGTTTAACTTATCTCCGGCATGCCAAAGATATAAAAGGATTAAATAATAGTTAATATTAATGTCAGATAATTAAAAATAGTTATTCCAAATTTTCCCTAGCAATTTACGAGTAAAAACAATATATACATACCTTCATGAAGTCCGTCTTGAACTTGGATAATTCCTGAATATCTGCCGAGTGCAATACCATTTCATTGGCATACTTGACCTCCACGGAATTGAGGGACTCGGCCAGAGTGGAATTCTCGGCACGCAGAGTGCGAATAGCGCGTCCCGATTCCGTCAGTTTCTCGAGCACGTTCTTCAGCTCCTCCTGGGCAGTCTTCAGTTGATCGGTTTGATTTGTGGACTTGCTCTGCTCAGTTACATTGCTGAGCATCACTTCGGCCTCGAGATCTGTTACACGGGTTTGCAACTCGGCCTCTGAACTCTTTAGTTTCTTAATCTCTGCCTCCAATTTGTTGACGATTTCTGTGTGCATGTCATGCAGACGTTTAATTTCGCTTTCGGCACTTTGGGACAACTTGTAGAACTGATCTCCATGTTCATGTGCCTTGGCCAACTCCTTGGTGAGTGAATCGATCTCAACTCTGGCCTGTTCGTATCTAAGCTCGAATTCACGCGCCTTTTTGTTAGCTGCCGTGATGGGATTCTCGTCCTTGGAGGGAGTTAGACTCTCCTGCAGCTTCTTGCTTAAATCATTCACCTGAGTCACCTTCGCTGCGAGCTCCTCACGCACACTTATTAATTCCTGGTGATACTTCTCAGCCTGCTGGCGTTCCTCTTCCTTCAGCTTGTTGGCCGTTTCGGTTTGACGCTTGAATTCGTTGACAGTCTCGCGGAACTTCTCTTCCTCCTCCTGGAAGTGACGTCGCTGGGCAGACAACTCACGTACAGTATCATCCAGACGCTGTTCCAATCGCAGGCGACCCTCCGTTTCGGAACGCTCCAAATTGGTCTTGATAAACTCCAAATTGTTAAGCAATAGAGCCTGACTCTGTGTCTCACGATTGAAGCTATCCTTTTCGGCCTGGAGACGCGATGTGGTGTCCTTAAGAACACGATTCTCATGCCGCAGGCTGTGAGCCTCCGTATCGGCAGCGACTTGTTTGCGATGAGCCGACATAACCTCGTCCTTTAGCATGTGAACAGTTTGTTCGTGTTTAACAATAGTCTTCTCGTAGTTCTTGGTGCGATCCTCCAAAGCGGCAATCTGTTGTTTGTATGTCGCAATACCCTTTTGTAGCAATTCTGTTTGCTCCTTTTGGAACTCGGATGCGTTCATTAGTTTGCAATTGACAGATGTCAACTCACGCACCTCCTTGCGCATCGAATCGAACTGTTCCTGGACAAGCGCATCATTCTTGCGCTTCTCGCTGGTATAGTAGTCGTAGTTCTCCTTGAGTTCTGCATATTTCCTTGACTCATCCTCCAGCTGTTGCTCCAGGCTGCGTATACGACGTTCCAACTTAGCTTCTGCCTCAAGTTTGCTTGTATTTTCAGCTGCCTTTGACTGATTGGGTTGGGATTCATCTATAAGTATGGTACTATCGTCTAGGTCTATTATCTGGCTGCCCAGCTTCTTTTGCGACTCGAAGTAGAACTTCTTGTAGCGCTCACACTTCGACATCAATGTTTCAATTGTATTATTCTTCTGGGTCAATGCCTCTCCCATTTCGCTCAGACGTTTTGTGGCTTTCTCGAAATTCTCTTCATATGCCTTCAGCTGCAACTCGTCGTTCTTCAACTCATTGGCCTCCAGTGCGGTTGTTAGCTCACGAATCAGTGTCAACAACTTGACATTCTGTTCTTGCATTTCGGTAATGGATTCGAATGTAACAAGTTCTCGGCTGATGGCATCGCTGGAGTTGTTTATAATGCCAGACTGAGTCTGATTACGCGGACGATTGACGCCAGCACGCAGACAATTGAGCTCATCGAGGAGCAGGCATACCTGGCGACTTAGATCGACTTGTGATTGCTTCAGTTTCTTATTCTCCTTAACGTGACGATTGACATCGAATTGTGTCTGCTCCAGCTCTTGTTCCAGTGTCATCTTCCTTCCAAGCAGCTCGTCACGTTGCTGCAGCAACAGATTATGCGCTTCGGTTAGTTTAACGTAATCCGAGTCTTGTTTCTTGAAGATGGGCGCACGTTCATTGATCTCCTCAACGATCGACTTGATCTGAAGCTTCAGCTGAGAGTTCTCCATGTTTTTGGCCTCCAGTTCCTCTGAATTCTTGGCGTATAGAGAATACAATTCGGTCAGCGACATGTCAGAGCGTATTAAACGACTGGCAACTGCCGCTGTGGGTGCCAGCTTGCAAATAGCACTCTCCAAACTCTGTTCCTGTGCCTCCTTCAGCAGATCGTTGGCGTGTGCAATTTCCGTCTTTAGGGCGTCAATTTGTTTGTTCATATCAGCGATTTCTTGGGCATGATTCTCCTTGTTTTGCTGGAATTCGGTCTCCAGTTCACCATAGTGATCAGTGGTTTCGGTCACCATGCGTTTCAGGTCAGAAATTCCCTTTAGCAGTTCATTGCGCTCCGCGCTATTCTCGTATTCCGTACTCTTGTATATCTCCACCAGTTTTTCCTTTGCGTCCAGTTCCTTCTTCAGAGTATCCACGAGCTTTTCAGTTGCAGTGTTCTGATTGAAAATGGTGTCGGTCTGATCCTCGATTTTCTTGTTTAAGTCCTCAATGGCCTTAGAATACTGCGCATTTTGGCCCTGGATTATCTGCAGCTCGTCGCACTTCTCCTTGAGACGCACCTCCAGATGCATAATGTTTAGGGAATGATCACGTCGCAAATTCTGCAGTTCAGCATTATTGCGATTCAGATCGCTGCTCAGCAATTGTATTTCATTCTGTAACATGGTACGTTCGCTCTCCAGTCGACGTTCCTTGATGTCCAGAGATACCTCCTTGCTCTGCACCTCATCGAGACGAGCGATGGCCTCGCATTTGGATGTGATGGCGCTCTTAAGCTGCTGCTGATAGGTGGCCAGGTCCTGCTTCAGTCGCTCTATCTCTCCACTCTGTCGCTCGATAACTTTAAGCAGCGAATCGCGCTCATCGACAAAAACTGTCTTCTCCTTGCGCAATGTGGCGACATCGTGATCGTAGTTCTTTACAGATGCCAGCAGCTGGTCACGTTCCGCAGACACTTGGTCAAGTTGGGTGCGTAATTCGTTTACATTTTGCTCAAAGTTGGTAAACTTCACTTGATTATCGAGTATTTGATTTTTCAACTCTTCGTTCTTTTGTTCAGTTTCACCTTAAGAAAGAAGAAGAGGAAGACAATTTCAATACCAGAAAACGAAAGGGGCAAAATGTTAGGTAAATGCAAATTCCATAAAACTTGCTTATTCTGGCAACCACTTTACTCACTAAGACGATTCGCGGCTGCTCGTTCCTTGCAATATTCGTCAAAAACTCTGTCAATATAAGACTTGAATTTGTTCTGCACGCCGGCTGGCAAGTGCTCCAGTTCATCCGGCGCAAATATGTCTGCCAACGACTGTGGACCACTAAGATCCATGGTTTGGAATGATTTTAATATTCTTATTACTTTAATATTTTATACTCGTTTATTTGAGATTTAATAGCGACAACAATTCTTCAAACGTTGTGACAGGACAGACAAGCGAAAATTGCAATATCTGACAAGTGTGTACAAAAGAACAGTGTGTACACATTAGCTGCGAGTCGATATTAATTTACCCTAATTTTTCATACTCATAAGCCGGCTTCAATTTGCATTAAAATCATGATAAAGTTTAATTACTATGACAAAAAATAGATATTCACTTACTTAGGCGATTGGCTGCTGCACGTTCTTTGCAATATTCATCTGAAAATTGTTCAATGTAAGCCGACAATTTTGTTTGTATGTCGTCGGGCACTAGCTTCAGTTCCTCTGCCTGCAAAATGTTGCTCAATGACTGTGAGCCGTCAAAATCCATTTTGTTTTCCGTATTTTTTCACAATTATAATCTTTGTAATTGCTAAGTAATTTTACGAATTGAGTAAACTTTATTATTTGAGTAAAATTCAGCGCGCGACTGTCAGAGCGTTCTATAGCATATTGACTTGGAGATGTGCAACACAAAACTAGCAAAACATCGATATATCGATTATGAAAATGTAGTGTTGCAAGTCGAGGGCAAGTGAGACTTGTCTTTTTACTACTTGCAACACTGATTCGGCGCGCAATTTTAAAAAACCACAGTAATTAGTTTATCAGTTTATAATTAGAATAGTTAAGAACACTGATAAATGTGTTGTAAATAATTGGACTGTTACGATTCTTATTAATCTTTAGAGTTTACATATAGAGCTTACATTCCACTGTTATAAAGTAATTTACGAATTTCAAGTTATTCAAGTGTTTGTTGCTTATACCTACCGCAGCGGACGTTTAAGCGGGCGGGTATTGCACACAATGACCTCATCACATTGCCTTACATAACCATAGCAGAGACTGAAACGTTGAGGCAAAACCAACAGACAGCAATCAACATCAATGTGTGTGCTTCAGCCGCTGAATGAAGCTAAGACTGAGGCTGAGGCTGAAGCCAAAGCTGAGAGCCTGTGGCAGCAGCAGAGTCTGGACCAACGTGTGCCGAGCTTCATCTCTGATAAGAGACAAACTGCACCTACAGCAAAACTTGTGCGAGCTGCTTACACTGAACAAAATCGCAGGGATACCAATCAACTGCCTGGTGTGTGGTGTTGTGTGTGGCCAAACAGCATTTCTTGCAGTGCACTGGGAGGGCGATCTGCTTATCAATAATTTGTTTTCCTTTTTTTTTTTGTTTTTGCTGCATTTAAGCAGAGATTCGCTGGCGATAGCAGCTCAAGTGTCACACGCCCACATTTTTGGAGCAGCGATGAGCCGAAGCGGGGCATAGGTTGTTGTTTGCCAGTTGCCAGTTGCCTTGGCCTGCCCATGCATTAAGCTTAAGCCAATAAACTTGTACCCACCACCGAGGCACGCTTTGATCCTCATCCTCAGACTCCGACTTCGACTGCGACTTCAACTGCAACTTCAACTCCGACTTAAAGGCGGTCGGCACACGCTTGTTGTGTTTTCTTTTTCTCTTTACCCCTTCTTTGATTTTGGTCTGGCCGGTCTGGCCTGCCCTGTCCTGTCCTGTCTTGGCCTGGCCTGGCCCGTTGCCTCATTGCAGTGCGCATAAATCGATGGACCCAGCGAGCGCCGGCGGCAATTATCGCGATGTGATAAACAAATATTTTTGCATCTAACCCACGTCGTTGGGGCGCTGCGACTAAGGAGGCAAAGTTTCTGGCATTCTGGCGCTTAATTATGAACTCTGTGCCTGCATTTCATTTTATTTTTCTTCTTATATTGTTTGTTGATTTCGGCAAACTGTGAATATGTGTGTATTAATGTTTTACGCGTGGCTAAATGCACTTTTACCTGGTTGGGTTGGCAAGTACCTGTGCCTGGCAGTTGCTTCATTCCTTCCTTGTTGCTGTTGTTGCTGTTGTTGAGCTCTGGCCAGGGCTTGGCCAGGTCTCAGTTGTGGTAATATGCAATTTAGAAGCTTATCGCTCTGCGGATATCAATCAGTCGGCGTTTTGACTGCATGCAAAGTGGGTGGAGAATGAAATAAAAATTAAATATGGCTCTATTTGAATATTAATATTTTGAGGCAGGTTTTTATTTTGGCTTTATCGTGAAATAAAATAACCTAAAGAGTTTTAAAATGAAAACAATTACATGAACATTTAACATTCTATCTGCAATTGAAGTCGTTAACAGTTTTGATCATTTTTTAATACAATTTCAGCAGACAATTGCGGTTTGTTTGCTAATTTTTAGATTTAAGGCGTTAATTTTGAATTTTGCATTAATTTCTTAGCACTTATCGTCAAAATATCATACAGTTATTTAACAAATTGACCTTAAAGGTATATATTTAAAAAATTAATGCAATTTAAATTGTAGTAACAAATTAATGTAATTTAAAAGTTGCATATGAGTTCTATATAATTAGCTGTAAAGTTTTTTTTATCAACATCTTTATTAAGTTAGAGATCCTCTGATAACTCTGTATATAGTACACAACAACAGGCAAACAACAAAAGTTCCGCATATTACAATATTTGCATATGCTGCGTGTGTCTGCGTGCGTGTGTGTGTGTGTGGGTAAGTCATGTATTTGGAGCTGACACACACACACACACACACAGAGACAACACAGTTGGGGCCTCCACCAATTGAAACAAACCAAATGCAAAGACGTCTCTCCCACAACACATTAAAAGCCGAGAACAGGTTTCTGAGCTTTCAATGTGTGCGTCAGCTGGCCAGAGACGTAGATGGAGAGTTTGGAGACAATGTCGGAGACAGAGACGTAAGCGGAGACGTAGCTGTTGCCGCTCTGCGAGCAACTTGCGAGTATTCAAAATAGTCGACGGCGAGAAGGAATATTAAATAAGTCTGTTTCATTTGATTCAAAAGAACTTGCCGCATGCCTGTTGCGCGGAGATCGGACTTGCCCCAGAATGAGACTGAGCTCGTTCCGCTTTGCTGGGCAGCTGACACGGCTCTCTGGGGTCTCTGTCTCTGCTTTGGCCAAGACTGCGCAAATGGTTTTGCTCGTGCGCATTTTGGCCTTATGCATTGACTTCGACTCGAATTGACTCGGAGATCATAGTCGGTTCACAAGAGCACACAGCGAGAGAGACAGAGAGGGTGATAGAGTGAGACAGAGATAGATAGAGAGAGAGAACGCGAGAGTGACAGTCGCAAGCGCAGTAACAGTTTAAGCCAAGTTGCCAGTTGCCAGTTGGCAGTTAGTTAGCTTGCGGTTCGTCATCGGCGTGGTTCATGTGGCTCTGACTTTTTGCCACATCTCCGGCAGCTGCAGCGAGTCGCGCTTATAATCATAAATATATCTACATACAGCGTGTATCTGTATCTGTATCTCGTTGCTCTTACTGTAGATGTATCTGTTTAATAGTTATAGTAGTATATAGGCCCGGTTATATGCCAATGCGTTGTGCTGTGCATTTTCCCAAGAGTATTGTAAAGTTGTGAGCCAAAGGCAACGCCAACAACAACAACGCCAACAACAACAACAACAAGTTTGTGTTTTTGTTATTTTGTGAAATGTTGAAGCCCTTGATTTTAAGCACCAGATACGTTCATTAGTCGTCGCAAGACTTTTCGTGATCGCAAACGCGTTTCGCCAACCTCTTGATCTTGGCTAACATGGTATAGCAGTGGCAGCTGCCAACGGTAAAATCGATCAAAATTCAGTCAAAAGTGTGTGTGAAACAAGATGAATTTGATTGATCAGAAATCACAGATCATATGGTGACAAGTGACAAGTGTTCAAAAGTGTGAAATTCTAGCTTAATGTGCAATTAAAGCTAAAGTAAAATCATTATTGCCTAATGTGGGTTAGGGCTTAAACTAGCACAAATTAAAACACACACACACACACACACACACCCGCACAACACACAACAAATAGACACAAATTCACACATGCCAGTTAAAAGACAACAACAGCAGCAGCAGCAAATTTATGGTTGGTAGTTGGTACTCTGGGCCAAATGGTACCACGGCCAGCAGTCGGTTAGGGAAAAAACTAACGGAATAATGCAACATTAAGCAAAATGCTGCTGGCCCTGCTAAAGCTAAAGCAAAGCCCAAACCACCACCAACACCAACACCAACATCAACATCAACAACACCACCTTCAACAACAACAACAACAAGGAGACACACAACAACCTGCAACGTCGCCGTCGCCGTCGTCGTCGTCATCGCAGTCACCGTTACCACAAACGTTGTTGTAGCTGTAGCTGGTGCTGTGTAGCCGCCGTATAAAATGGAACCCTCATATGATCACGAACATCCACATCATCTGCTAACAAATTACAAGTAATATTTACATTTTTCCCATGCTAAAATAAAAAAAAAATATATACATTTTTTTTTCTCGCTGTTTAATTATATCCAACCGTAGCGAAGATACATATCTTCCAAGATAATAACCATAATGAAAAATGGAAAAATGCGCTAGTAGTGGTGAGGAAATTCTCTAGATGTCTCGTATATGTCGCTAGCTCTCCTATATATACATACATACATACGTTCATTTCAAGACTTAGTCACACACAGATACAAAGCTAGAGATACAGATACAGGTCTTAAAACACGACAGCTACTACAGCTACTTATATACTATAAATATACATACTTATGTATATATATATATATATATATATATATGTATTTACGAAAGTTTGCTTAGATTTTCAGTTCAGAGTGTGACCTCCGTTGATAAATATATCCCCACTCCTAACTATACTACAGACTTATAAAGCACTTGCACTTGTATGCGTATGTCCGCTTTTCCGTTTCACTGTATGCGTTCTGTGTGAACACACAGTATATATGTTAATGTTAATGTATAAGTATTTTAGTATAGTTAGAATAGAACCGTCTTGACTCTGACTCTCCAGTCAGACTTTGACTCAGACTCGGACTCGGAATTGGTCAAGTGGAAAGTAAACCAAGAGAACAACGTGGTTAACAAGAAAGTTTTTAAACTATGAGAAAAAAAAACGCACTATAAAACATTGTATACTATATACATAAGTCGGTATATAAGTCTGTTAGGTAAATGGTTAGGAGAGGTCACCATGCGGTTTCGCTCATTAAAATGATTTAGTTTTGATCTAAACACTTTGATAGTTATGCATGATATTTACATTAGCATTAAGACCAAACATTTAACTTTAACCACTTCACATTTTTCCACAATTAAGCGGAATACATAGGCCAATGAGAGATAAGTTATGCCATATAGTATGTGCACAAAAAAAAGAAGGTAGAGATATTTTTTCAAAACAATTTCAGGCGAAAGCTTGTCACATTTTTTGAAATCTTCGCCTCATTCTTTGTCTTTTTCTTTCTTTCTGACATCCTGTTCTGAAGATCTCACATCAAATGACAAATGTGTATGCGTCAAGGTTTCAGTTTTGCTTTTATGTTGCTCCATAAATCAATCTGCCTAATAGGTAGACACATCAATTTGGTTAACTCTAAAGTTGGCTAACTTGAGCTTTAATCTCAATTGGATTTGCATTTCAATGAATCACTTTACTATAGTATAATTTAGTTAAAGTCTAAACAAACGTACATATATAGTTTTAGGAATCAATTTAATTAGCAAGTTTCGTTACGTTTGATCCCTATCAATATGTATAACTTCTCTTAGAACTCTTGAAATACCTAGAAAGAGAAAAAGAAACTGATATTACTTGGGTTCAGCTTAATACGAATATAAATCACATATTGACAACTTAATTGATGTCTAAGCTAATAAGTTTAATAGGTCCCCCCTCCTATATCATTATTACTATGGAAATTGCTTTGAGTGTTGAAATATTTAATGCGAAAATCAATCATTAGAAATAAACACAGATTATAAATATCATACTATAATCAACGTTCGATAGATATTAAGCGTTTTAATCGATTATTGCTTTAGAAAACTGCAATTTCTAAGATTATAAACAAGATTTTCTATATTAAATTATTGTACAATACTTAATAGCCCTCTACTTATATATGTATATGGTAGTATGATCGTATGTAGTCTAAGTATTTGCCTACATGCAATTGTATGGAAGTCAGTTCGAGGGTGTTTGTAGTACTAGTATGTGCGTGATAAAATCCATTACATTTCAGTACATTTTTCTTAAGATTTTTTCTTTCAGTCTTTTTTCAGTCTTTTAAAATGGCTTTTGTGTGTGAGAACTGGGTCTTCCATTATTTCTTTGGCGACGGTAGTAAACCTCATTAGCCGAACCATAACAATTCGCAGCTCTCGGCTTCGGCTTTGGCTTCGGCTCGTGAAAATTGAATGATCGGGCCCTAAAAAGAGCCGCAAGTCCAATGTGATGATGATGTTGGGCGCTATTTTCTCATCTGCTTCATTAGTTTAATTATGTATGTGCATACGATATAAGTATGTGTATATGTATGTGTATATATGTATATATGTATGCGTATATTTATATGCAGGTAGAAATCATTATATGCAGGCCATAAAATGCGAGCGCATGCGTACAGATCTCTCGTCTCTCACTCGTATCCAATGAAAGAGCCAAGTTATTATGGTACACACAGGTAGAGCTGCGTTTTACCTTCACGCCGTGTAGTTGTTGTTGTTGTTGTTGTTGCTGTTGTTGCTGTTGTAGTGCGGTTCATTAAAGCAGCGACGAACGCGCTAAGATGGCGGTTCCATGGGCCGGATGCTGAAGCTGTTTATGCTTATTGGTCAACAACAGCAGCAGCAGCAGCATCTACATATACACGCACACACATGCAGACTAGTTATGCATATGTATGCGTTAAAGCTGCGTCGTTAAGTTATTCCAGTACATCACACCTGGGCCAAAGTCGCCTTGGCACCGCCAAAACCAACGACAACAACCACAAACAGCAGCAACAACAGCATCAACAGCGACAACGGGCTCAGGTCTTGGCCTGGCCTGGCCTGCCTGTGTTGGCCCGAACGTTCAGACTGGTTTTTTTTTAGTAAAGGCAAACTGAAATGAGTAGGAAACAAATGTATTCGGGTTTTGGGGCGCCTGGCACCACCAGCCAGCCAATAGACTGCAAATGGAGCAGAGCAGATGCTGCATCTTGAGCAGGCCACACCCACTGTGGCCGCAGAAACCAAAATGGCTTTTATTACCACGTTTTACAAGCCCGCTCAATATGGCCGTCTAAAAGGCGATCAAAGCAATGAATAACTTAATAAATATATTCACAGCATCAAAAACAATGTTCAGTTAATTGAAATCAATGATTTAGGCATCTCTATTAAAAGTGTTAAATGTGAATCTTAACTATCTGCTCACTTTTTGGGGGAATTACTTTAAGACTTTTCCTACACTTCTTATTACATTGTAAATCCCCTAAATTATTAGGAATTTAGATTGATAGATTAGAGAATCTAGGAAGCAAGAAACAAGTTTTTGAGGAAACATGATGTAATTGATATAACGGATTTGTTAACTGGAATTTCTCAGTGATTAAGTCTATCAGTCAACTAAACAATGAGGATTCGGATTTGCATGTCAGAATTTAAAGGAATATCTTACTTGTATAGTTATTAAGCCTACGAAACATTACTACAAATATTTTTTTTGTAATTTGAAATAGTACTATTAGAAATGATTTTATACAGGGTGGGGCAAAAGTAATCAACCTATTGGAAAATGCTATAATTTTTGCAAATATTGCGGGAAAAACAGACAGAAACAATTATTCCGCGATCTTGCGGAGTAAACCAATTCAAGGCTTGATTGATTTTGTATTCTGCGTTTGTTTACTTTACAAATATCAAAACCGAATTTAAATTTGGCTACAAGCAAAAGTTATAGCTTTATCTAATAGGTTGATTAGTTTTGCCCCACCCTGTAAAATGTTTAATAAAAATTAATAACAACGATAACAAACCATGTCATCCTTTTGGGTTGATAGTATTCATTTGAAACCCTAAAGTAACAAGTGTTTTTTGTTGGCTACAATTATTTAAAACATATAATTAAATAATCGTTAAGATTTAACAGAATTAAAGTAATTAAGAAATGTATTCAAATTGGCTAAGAAGATGGGAAATAAAATTCAGATAATAGACTAAAGATTTGCTATCTTTCACTGTCTTTAATTGTTTGCATTTAATTCTAATCAATTAAGGCACACTTTCTCAATATCTAGTTAGGGTTTATGTTAATAAACTTAATGTCATTTTTGACGTTAAATATTAAAGAGTTAATGTCAATCTCAATAAACTTCTAAACTGTGAGAGAATGGATTTCAGAATATATAGAAGTCACTGCTGTATATAAAAATACTTTAATACATACTACATAAGGGAAAAAGTAAATAAAAGTACCAGCAAATTTGTAAACTGTATTAGCTATTTGTAGTAAAGATTACTAACTTTAGAATAAAGTATTATAATTATACAATACGTTATAGTATTTTACCAGACAAGCTTGATATATAATGAAATATAATGAAACACTTTGGATAATTTCTTTTGTAGAGAGCTTCCTTTACTTGCACGCACTGAATGTCAGATCCCAACGAACTTCACTCATGAGGAAAGCTCATGGAACCAACTCACGGAACTAACAATTGAGACCAGTTCCGATTTAACATTTATCGATTAATGTTGTTCTGTAAGCATAACATTGTGACTTTTGCTATGCGATTTACAACACTAACAAATAAACAAAGCAATCTAATTTTAATATTGCTTACAAAACATTAACAAACGAATGAAATAACAAAACTTCTTCAGCCGAACCCCTTAGCAGTCAAGGCTCTAAAAACCCTTGTTGCCTTGTATTTTACAAGAAAGAGTCAACTTTTTTAAATAAATAAATAACAATACTTCTTAGGAATTAAGAAAATGTGCATTAAAACAGATAAATCTTAATTTAGTTTAAAGAAAACTTAATTTTCTATATTTTCAATTTGTTTATTTGCCTTTGACAATACGACTTTGTTCACAAGTTGTTTAAGAGTTGAAGGATCTTTTTGATATCATTCTTTCAGTATTGGCAATAATTATATTGAGTTTATAAAATTAGTTAGAATAGAGCGATTTTTTAACAGATCTAGGTTAAATATATTTAAAACTGTTGCCATTATTAAACATATAAAATAATTATATTCATTTATTATACAGTTTTTATCAGAGGACATATTTCTGCTAGATTTGTTGTCAAGTAAATTATTATTATTATTATTAAGAAGAAGATTAACAAATAAATTCTTAATCAACTATAATTAAAGAGCACTAGCTACTGGACTTTCAGCTCAATATAGTATATATAAATTTAAATATAATATTTATAATTTACTTATATATTTAATATGTTTAAAAAATGATATAATACTTATAAATTGCTGTTGAAATATTTAGTAAACTTAAGTTTAGTTCTCACGTTCCAAATTTATTTTTTTCGAAAAATATCTTAATAAATGCCAAGAAATTAATGCAATGGAAATTTGTTAGAATTGTCTGAACTTTCGTAGGACAGAAGAAAGCAAACACTTAGCCAGATAATTGGAACGTGTGAACATTCATCGCTCTCTCATTTAACATTCGTATGAGATTTCCTCACTTTCGCTTAATCTTTCTCAACTAACTAACTAACTAATATGCATATATATATATAGTTGGATTATTCAGTTTATAATCTACAGAGAATATTGATGATATTCGTATATGGGGAATCAGCTACAAAACGCCGCCGCCTTTTTCGCAGGCAAATTCGATTGTCTTTCGAGTTGCTCTGCGTACTTCAAGTTTAGTGAAAGAAAGAGGGGGGGGTTGTGGGGAAAGAGGAGATAAACTGAAGGGAAGCAGAAACTTAAAAGGCTGTCTTCGCAGCAGCGACACATGAATCACAATATGCTAAAGGGCTGACACTCTCTCCAGATCAATGCGGCTTCTGAATGAAGTTTTGGGGCTTGTTAAGGCCCAGAGACCAAAGTTGCCTACTTTGCGGCAGCCGCAAGTTGCCAAGTTACCAAGTTGCCAAGTTGCCAAGTTTGCCAAGTTGCAGCAACCGGCACTGTTGAAACCACCAGCAGAGTCATCGTTGCGGTTGTCGTAAACAAAACGTTGCACACAGTCCACAGTCAGTGCGGACGTTCAGTACTTGGACAGCAGACAGGTAGACAGTGGACAGTGGATAGTGGACAGAGGCAGAGAGGGCAGAACGAGCAAAGACAACGACAGAGGAGCGGACAGAGGACCGCAATGTGGAATATGTGGCATTTTGCAAAGATGTTGACATTTTGCGCGCATAAAAATGCCAACTTACCGGCCACTGTATGTGTCCTATTTTAAAATCAGGGCCATGGCTAAGACTGTCTCGGACCGGGGCTAAGCCAAAAAGCAAAGCCATTGGCAGCAGCCGCCGCGTCGTCGTCGTGGATCGTGAGCGAGCGCTTAGGATAAAGCAAAGCAAAGCAAACCAAGGCGAATCGATTCAGTGACAGAGGGGGACCAGTTGGACAGGCGCACAGATCAGGACGGTATAATTTTGTGTACCTTGGCCAAGTATTTAGCAGCAGCAGCATCAGCAGCAGCGGCAGCAGCAGCGGCAGCAGCAGCGGCAGCGGCAACCGCAACCGAATATCAAAAACGTAACGATGTCACCAGGAAACCTCAATAAATTATCCCAGCTGCGGTCCACGGCCTGTGTCTGTGTATCGAAGCTCTAGGTCTCAGTTTTTGGGGCCTTTAGCTCTTTGGCAGTTTTGTCGGCTTTGCTGTTTTGGCCAAAGAAAGCTCTCTGAAACTAGAGCGCCTAGTTGCGAACTGTGGCTGTGGCTGTGTGCAGACTGGAGGCTAACAATTAGGCCGAGCTCTTGTACCAGGGCCCCAAGTTGGTAGGCAAAAGAGCAGACAGACAAGCAGACAGGGCCGCGATCGCAAAGACAATAGACCAAAAGTGTAGTGGGCAGCAATAAATTCAAACGGTAACAAATCGAACGAGGGCCAAGACACGCATACAAGTCAGGCCAGAATATGGCCGAGACAGAAGCGAGTCGGGAGTGGAAGTCGGCAGTTGGAGTCGGGAGTCAGGAGTCGGGAGTCAGGAGTCGGGAGTCTCTGGTTTCTCCCTTAGGGAGCAAGTCTGGGGCTGAGCTTTGGTAATATTTAAACTTGTCTCGTTTGCTTCGGTTCTGCTTGAATTCCTGGAAGCCGAATTACTTTGAAATGTGTCGATATGTCGCAACTTTTAAAAGTTATGCATAAAGGTCTGCTCCTGCTCCGACTCCAGCAAACAACATTGAGAGCCACAGGCAACAGCTTCTTTGCTTACCCTGCAACCTGGCGACGGTGGCACAACGGCTGGCGGGTTGGCGGCTCTCGGTTGCGGTTGCGGCAGTTGCGGCAGTTGCGGCCTCCTTTGATAATACAATAGCTGCACGCGCCCAATTTACATTTATGTCCACTGACATTAAGGAGCGCAACGATGCAGGCACCCTACGAGCTTGGACCTGGTCCAGTTTCAGCTTATCCTTCAGCCTCGCCTCCCTTTATTCTCGCTGGTGTCTGATATGAACGCAAAGATTTTACCTTTTTTTGTTTGTTTGTTGTTGTGTTTGTTGTTGTATGCGTGCCAACAACAACGTGAAAATTGTCAACGTATTTAGCAGCCCCTTTAAATATCATTATAAGCCCGACATCGCTGTCCTACGTAATTTTCAACAGTAGCTCATAAAAAACAAAGCGAAACATGTTTAAACGTTTCTCAATTCTAATTAGCAACGCTTTGAAGTTAACAATGGGACTTAAAAGATATCTTTAGGAATTTTAAATAATTGGTATTAATTATGTTCATTTCAAAATGGTTTAATCTCAGATACATTAGCAAGAGATAATATTTCATTTATCTATGCTCAGCTTATTAGAACTCCTCATTTTTGATTGATTTCAAATTCATATATTAAATTTGACAAGTTCTATGTTTATTCAAAAATATTTTCAATTATAAACACAGAAAGTGAAAAGGTTTTCAGTCGTAAATGATTCTTGCTCATTATTTGCTGGATTATTGCAGCATTTGGCTTCCTTATGCATTTATTATGATTTAAGGATTCTAATTTCTGGAATGGAATATAAGTTATTTGAATTAAATTGTAGCGACTTTTCCTATAAATTTTACTAAATTTTTGCCCTTTTCAATCTATATAATTTGTATACCCTGTGCCCATTAAAAATGGGTAATAAATAAGGCAATAATAAAGTATATATTCTAGTTCAGTATCAATAGCTGAGTCTATTGACACCTGTCCGTCTGTCCGTTCGTCCTTCCGTCCGTCTGTCCGTCCGTCAGTCCGTCTGTATGAATGCGTAGATCTCAGCAACTATAAGAGCTAGAGACTTCAAATTTGGAATGTAGATTCCTGAATACCATACGCAGATCAAGTTTATTTTCAATTTTCGATATCAAATCCCGTTGGTTTTAAAATTAGAAAAATCACCAAAACATAAGCAATGCTAGAGACTTGAGATTTGGCACACATGATAAAAAGCTTCTTTTGACTTAGAGCGTTGAAATAGGCAACTGGAAATTTACATTTGTCATATCAGTGTGTTCGAGGTTTTGATTGGGGAATAACTAAAAAACTGGTTTATTTTTACATTCAACGCATCTTAATAAAGATCATTGAAATATAACATATTCTTTTTGTCAAAAGTGTTCATTACTTAATTTATATTAAGTAAATAAAATCAATATTGTGCACATTTTGAAAGGTATTTTATATTTAAACAAGGATTGCATAGAAAAGTGATATAGGTGAAGAGGTTCTAAGTGCTAAAAGAACTTTCTTAAAATGTAATTGTAAGTATAACAAATATATTTCTTCGCTAGAAGTTGTTACTATAATTAAAACATTTATCTAAGAGTGACAAGTATGTTTCTCAATAAGAAACAGTTTATTAAAAGTAGAGATTTATGTTTAGACCCTTTACTTTAACAAGTAAGTATAAGAGTCTATTAATTTCTAACTGAGTTTGATTGATTCAAAGTAATCCATTTTAATTAATTGTATAAGGCAAACATATTCTAAATTTATATTAAAGCAAATAAATATATAAAAATAAGTATTCCTTTTTATAAATATACTTAAGATACCAATATAATTTTATATACAAAAATACATACTTAAATTTTAATTTTCTTACCATTTCAGTGCGAAGAAATATCCGCATGTGTCGCGGACACCGGAATATAGCCACTCGACGGTGGGCAGCGATTATCCGGAACATGTTGGCTACTTGGCCGATGGCCGACTGCTGCACGAGAGTCCCAGCGATGGCATCTACCATGTGCGTCAGGGCAGCGAGCACTCCTCGCCCAGTCTCCACTCACCAGCCATACAGAGCACGGGCTACGACAACGAGCACTCGATGAATGAGGCGGCGCTGTCGGTGCACAGTCACAGTCACTCCCCGATGGTGTCCAGTGCGTATAGCGTGGGCGGTGGAGGCACTGCATCCTTGATAAGCAGTAATATTCCATTGCTGGGCGGCGGTGGGACATCAATGTTGAATAAATTCTTGTCACATCCGCATGCCACAATGGTGGGTGGCGGTCAGGATGTGGATTGTGGTGGCGGCGCCTCGCACTCACCGATCGAGCCGACGTCCATGTGGAGCTATGACTACAAGGGTGAGATATGTGCACCACATTGCGGATATATGGATCGGCACAAGGCCATGCCCAGCGATTTGAAGTACAGACCGGGCGGTAATCAGTCAAAAAGTGCCAAAGAGTCGCGAATCCGCCGGCCAATGAACGCGTTCATGGTGTGGGCCAAGATCGAGCGCAAGAAACTGGCCGATGAGAATCCCGATCTACATAACGCGGATCTCAGCAAGATGTTGGGTAAGTCAATCAATTAACCTTTAACTAAAAACACTTCCAAGCAAATGTGTTTACAGGCAAGAAGTGGCGCTCTTTGACGCCCCAGGATCGACGTCCCTATGTTGAGGAGGCGGAGCGTCTACGCGTCATACACATGACAGAGCATCCGAATTACAAGTATCGACCCCGGCGACGAAAGCAATCGAAGCTGCGCACCATGCAACCAGGAGCCAAGGAGCAGCAGAGTGAATCGTCTCCACAGTCGGCAACGACGGCATCGAAGACAACGCCGAAATTGTCGACGCCGCCGCTGGCAACGGCCACAAGTGGCAGCTACAACAACACGCCCACCGACGACAGCCGCAACTCGACGCCCCAAAATGTGGGCGGTCTGTACGAGCAGCCATTGAAGCCAAGTTATTCGCCCAGTTCCGTGGATTGCTACAGCAATGCGGACAGCACGGATCAAATTGAATCCCTGGCTGCCAATTGCGGCGAATCCTCTCCAGTCGCAGCCAATGCCACTTACGACAGTTCATTGCTGCTGAAGAAGCTAACGAAGCCGCCGCCAAGTCGTGCCAGCAAACAGCGCAATGAGAAGCTCTCCAAGGCGGAGGATAAAACCAAGACGCAGCAGCAACAGCAACAGCAGCAGCAGCAGCAGCAGCAGCAGCAGAGTCTCTATGCCTCGTATCCCCTGGCCAGCTCGGTGGCTGTGGTAGCAGCACGTGGCATGTACGTGACGTGCAACAATCGTGGACTGCTGGATCATGGACACTCGGTGAAGGGCACCTTTTATCCGCCCGTGTCGAGTGCCGAGGACGAGGGCAGCAGCTCAATGCGTGGCAGCAACACGTTGCAGCAGCATTGTAATACCAGTAACAATAGCATGTCACTGGCCACATCCACATCCACCTCGATATCCACCTCCGTCTCCGGCAGCGATCTGAGCAGCTATACGGTGGCCATGGCCGACAGCAACTGCAGCAGCGGGCAATTGGGCAGCGTTTCCAACGATTATCTGCCCAGTGTGAATGCCAATGCGTATGGAATGCAATACGAGGATTTTCTACGCTATCAGACCAATGAATTGGACTATGATCAGCTCAAGGAGGCGACAACGGAACAGAAGTGCGCCAAATATCCGGATACGAATCAAAACTACGATGACTACGAAGCGGAGGCGTATAACAATGCCATGTTGTTGCCACCAACTGGCACTAGTTATTACACACAGTTGCCCTACTCGCTGGCAGGTGGCGCCTGTGCGCCAAGTGGCCTAGCTGCCTTTCCACTGCAGTTGGCGGTGCCGTTTCAGCAGACGACGGCGTCAGGTGGCGCCAGCGCCTATGGACAGCCCATGCAGAGCAGCTACCTGCATTATGGCAACTACTATGAGGCCAATGGAGCTGCCACACAGTTGCTGCCACAACAGGCAACGGCAGCAGCACCGCCTCCTCCTCCAACTCCGCCAACAGCAACTGCTTCACAAACAGGAGCAATGGCCATGCAGCAGCAGCAGCAGCATCATCATCATCATCATCCTCATCCGCATCCACATCCTCATCCGCATCATCATCATCATTTTGCAGCAAATGGAGCCTTGGCAACGAGCAATCCTGCTCCTGGCATGGAGATGCTCTTCGAGCAGCAACAACAACAGCAGCAGCGCAAGGATGATGAGATTAGCAATATATTGGCGGGTGTGCGAAAAACCTGCTACAGCAATTGATAATGGCACCCAGGCAGCATACATACATACATAAGTATAATGCTTGAACATTTGTTATCTTTTTTATTTGAAAGTAGAAACTAGAGTTTAGGCACTTGGTTTAGGTACCTCATAAGAATTGCCCCTCCTAACAAAAGGAAAGTGTACTATAATTAATTAGAGTTTGCATTATATAAATACTACATTCTAAATAAACTATATATGTTAATGTTAAGTTAGCTTGCATTGAAATAAAATGAGAAATCTCCATGTGGAACGTATTTTTGACAGTTGCAACCATATGACGCCATCTGACACATGACACACTGTCCACACAAATACACACAGCACAAGTAAATTTCCCAAAATGGCGACTGCGCAGTCTTCGACTCAGCATCACAGATTGAGAAGCAAGAAAAACGAAAACGAATACGAATACGAATTTTCTTTTCTTGCTGCGCTGCTCTGCTGGGCTGAAGGATTTCACCCAAAACGTTACATAAATTTTCAATAATTATTTTATAATAATTCGACTTTTTTTCCGGGCAACACACAAAAAGGGATGCAATCTCTGGAATTACAACAAGTTCACAGTTCCAGTTAAGCTAAGTGAGCAAAGATGTGTATAGATCTGAAAAGGGGAAACGCATAGGGCGCCATTTGTGCGTTGCAAAAAAAAAATATCAATCGAATAAAAATTAATCATTGTGTTCAGTTACTAATTGATTGTTAATTAATGTTCTTTAAGTTAAGTTCTTAAAAAACCGAAAGAAAACCAGCCTTTCAACGAAATTCGACAACATTTCAACATTCTGCAAAATCGATAAGCTTCAGCATCAGCATCAGCATAAAAAACGTACAATTCGCACTACTTGATAGTCAAAAAAAAGGGGCCGCCGTCATCCACCCACCAACACCAACAACACCACCACCACCCCAACCACCATCAGCATTCACATTCACATCAGTTTGTAAACCACCCCACCAGTTAGAAAGCTTTCAACATGTCATTCATAACGAAATTGAAGGCAACGCCATTGCCACCATTGAAGAACATACTCAATGTGGCCATGCAAACGGCCAGACAGCAAATTCCAGAGCGCAAGGACTACCAGCAACCGCCCGGCACGAGCATTCCACAGCAGGGTCAAGGTCAACAGGCCATGTTTCCACCATCCGATGTCGATGCCAATGCCGTTGGCAGCGATCAGCCCACAGAGATGAGCTCGAATCCCTTTCGTAATGCCGGCGGTTGGTCAAATGAGGATCCTGAGGGTGATTACAAAAACGAATATCAAAGCACATCTTTTGTGGGAAATGAATACGATGGTCGATACCAGCAAACCGATGGCTTCAGGTGTGTAGCAAAATTTCTTCAAAATGGATGCAGTTACTCATTGAATTTCAATTCTCTTACAGGCAGGGCAGCATTGCCTCGGAGGGCAGCTCATTTGTTTGCGAGGGTGAAGGTGGCGGCGGCTCCAAGATCGACGAGTACCAGGCAGGATGGAACGTAACAAATGCCATCCAAGGCATGTTCATCGTATCGCTACCATTTGCAGTTCTTCATGGTGGATACTGGGCAATCATTGCAATGGTGGGCATTGCCCACATTTGTTGCTACACGGGCAAGGTGTTGGTGCAGTGCCTCTACGAGCCGGATCCGAGTACGGGCCAAATGGTGCGTGTACGGGATAGTTATGTGGCCATTGCCAAGGTATGCTTTGGTCCTAAGATGGGTGCACGTGCCGTAAGCATTGCTCAGCTCATCGAGCTCCTGATGACCTGCATATTGTATGTGGTTGTCTGTGGGGATCTCCTGGCCGGTACTTATCCGCAGGGTTCATTTGATTCACGCTCTTGGATGCTCTTCGTGGGCATCTTTTTGCTGCCCATGGGATTCCTGAAGTCCCTGAAAATGGTGTCCACTTTGTCCTTCTGGTGTACCATGTCACATATTGTGATAAACGCGGTGATTCTCGGCTATTGTCTACTGCAGATCGGTGATTGGGGCTGGTCCAAGGTCCGTTGGAGCATTGATATGGAGAACTTTCCCATTTCATTGGGCGTTATCGTGTTCTCCTACACATCTCAGATATTTTTACCCACCCTCGAGGGTAATATGACAGATCGTTCAAAATTCAATTGGATGCTGGACTGGTCGCACATAGCCGCTGCAATTTTCAAGGCAGGCTTCGGTTACATTTGCTTTCTCACCTTCCAGAACGATACACAGCAGGTGATAACCAACAATTTACACTCCCAGGGATTTAAGGGAATGGTCAACTTTTTTCTGGTAATCAAGGCCATTCTCAGTTATCCATTGCCATACTATGCTGCCTGCGAGCTTCTGGAACGCAACTTCTTCCGTGGCCCGCCAAAAACCAAATTTCCGACCATCTGGAATCTCGATGGTGAGTTGAAAGTGTGGGGCCTGGGCTTTCGTGTGGGCGTCATTTTAACGACCATACTTATGGCCATATTTATACCACACTTTTCGATATTGATGGGTTTTATTGGCAGCTTTACGGGTACCATGCTAAGCTTTATTTGGCCCTGTTATTTTCACATCAAGATCAAAGGTCATTTGCTCGATCAAAAAGAAATAGCTAAAGACTACCTCATAATAGGGCTAGGCGTACTATTTGGCGTTATTGGTATCTATGACTCTGGCAATGCCCTAATTAATGCATTCGAGATCGGTCTTCCATTTTAAACAAATTTGCATATTGTTACCAAACTATTTATTTATAGATCACTTAGTTATCGAACTGGGTACTACGATTACCTAGCTAAACAAACGAGTACTTGTTCTTGAGTTTATGGTCTGCATTTTTGGCAATATAACATAATAAGTCTTCCATTAACTATATAGTTATTATTCGTGTTGTATCATTTGCCAAAGATGCAGATCATGACAATTTCAAGACGAAGAAGAAGAAGTTAAGAAATGAAAATGAAAGAACAATAATTCTAGTTTATAAGAAATGTAACGCAAGTCTTCCAAAACAAGCGAAAAAATGTCTTCCAAACACACAAATAAAAATCCTAAGCTAATTTAAGTAACGATTATATACATAAACGAACGAGTATTTAAAGAGATTATTGATATTTATTGTATGAACGCATATTATATATATATACATACATATATATAGAGGGAAAATCTCAAACATGAGAACAATAAACCATTATACAAATCGAAATGTATGTAAGTCTATTACCAAATAGATAGAACTCATTGTTTATTTATATACCAGTATATATACATATACATAGTTGAATGCGTTTTTTTAAACGATTAATTATGCAGTTACTGTACTTATACATATGATAATAATAGCCTTTAAAAACGACACTAGCATCTTTTAAAATTCTCAATAAAAACATCATCTCAAGTTGAATATTTAAGATTATATTAATTCGATGGTTCCTCAAAATATATTTCAAGTATTTCCAATCCCAAAACAAAAAAAAAAATAGTAGAACAGCAATTGTTTGAAAAATGTATGCTTTTATTTGTTAATGCTGTAATATTTCTGTTTTTTATTAGGTAAATATTAGATATTGTATAAAAAATATTGTCATGGAATCTTAGGGACTATGTGATATGTGTAATGAAGACAAGACAAGTCGTACAAACGATTTCATATGTTACTTAGTTAGAGGTTTTATAGAATTTATGATCGTGAGTACTTCTGGTATGTTGGAATGCACCTTGTTTAATCTTATGCACAGCACAGGGGGTCGTTGTTGGGGCAGTTATATATTCGCTCTTGTAGAGACTGGAGCCAGTAGATTTCTCATTGCCCAAACTAATCGATGATTGATTCCCACGACGTGTGGTCATAATACGTTCGGTGTGGCCATGAGCGTTACAGGAGGAGGATGAGAAATCAATGCCACCGGACAAATGTTGGCTGCCGCTTCCACGATGACGTGTTATATGACGTTCAGTATGGGATTGCGATTGGGATGGAAAATCAATGCCGCCTGATACGTAAGTGCGTGTCACCGTCGACCTTTCTAGGTTTGACCTATTGGCATTACCGCTGTCAGAACCACCCGATATTATACGTGACATGTTTGAGGACGTTGCGCTTTTCATTAGAAGATCCTTGTTTTCCTTATGCACGCTACAGCTACGACGCTCAGTGGAGCTTGTGTTCAAGTCACTTTCCCTATTCTGACGATGGATGCTGCTGTAACTCTGACGATCATTCGAATGAATGTTGCTGCTTGAAGGTTGTTCATGTAAATTCAATATACTCTTGCGTTGCATCTTTCCAGTTGAAGTTAAGCTGCTGTTTACTGCATTCGAGTCGTTTGAAGCGTTCTTACGATGGAATATGGAGTTGGACACATCAGCTTCAGAGGAGAATTCGCTCTTCCTGTGATGGAAGTGCTTGGAAGAGGACATATGGGTTGTTGAGCCACCGGTAATATTGTTAGTTGTACAATTGTTGCCAATCACATGAGAAGTTGAGCTACCAGTCATATTTTTGGAGACAGAGTTGTTACCAGTTACATGGGATGTTGAGCTACCGGTAATATTGTTGGTAACTGAATTGCTACCGGTCACATGAGAAATTGAGCTACTAGTCATATTTTTAGAGACGATGTTGCTACCAGTTATATGGGATGTTGAGCTACCGGTAATATTGTTAGTTACGGAATTGCGACCAGTCACATGTGAAGTTGAGCTACCGATATCTTTTTGGGTTACAGAACTGCAATCAGCCAAATGAGATGTTGAGCTACCATTAACATTCTTGGACACGGTACTGTTTGAGACTAAATGAGATGTCGAGCCTCCTGTATTGGTCACATTGTTGGTAACTGAGTTCCTTTGATTTGTTGTAGATGATGTCGTCTGAAGGGCGCTATTGTCAACTGTTGATCCCTGAATCCTTTCAGTGTTTACGGCAGTTTTTTCAACAATGTTGAGATTTCTTTGCAGCGAGGAGCTTTCCTTATGTATGTTTTGAGTATTCTCAATGTTTGTAGTGGTCGTATTCTTGGAAACATTTTCAATTACATTTACTTTAGCTGGTCTCCTCACATATTCAGTTTCCGGTTCCTTTTTGGTTCGACCACCGACAACAGTGGTAACCTTTTTAGTTGAAACAATGATTAAGCCATCAACTGGATTTTGGCTGTTAGCGTCCACTTGCTTAACGGCATCCTTACCAGATACAAAGTTCATCTGGTTTGTTGTTTTCAGAATTGAAGTATCAGTTCCCAAACTGATAGATGAGCTGTTATGCTTATATTTTTGTGTGCGCTGAACTTTTTCCACGGTGGTCTTATTGGTCGATGTCTTATAATCATCTTTTCTTGTCACGGACATGGTTCCCTCCAACTTCAAATTATCCACCGGCCGTTTTGGAGTCTCTCTTCTAACATTTTCTAATGTCGTTGTGCTATCGGTTTCTGTTCTATCCGTTCGTTTGTAAAATTCTCCTTCTGGTTTTAGATTATCCCTCGGCTTTTTCTGGGTCGGTCGTTCTGCAGGCTTAAAACTGGTTTTTTCGGGAGCATAGAATGGTCCATCGAGCTTTAAGTTATCGCTTGGCTTCACCTGTTCCGGTCTTGATATATAATGATATTCATCTTTTTTAGTGAAAGTCATTGTACCCTCGGTCTTTAAATTATCTTTCCTTATGACGGTTTTAACCTTGTCTGCTGGCTTAAAACCTTCCTTTTCAGGAATATACATCTTACCCTCAGGAGTTTTTAGGTTATCTTGCGGTTTCTTTTGCTTAGGTCTTTCTGCTGGTTTATAACCAGGTTTTTCTGGACTAAAGAATTCACCCTCCATTTTAAGATTATCAGTTGGTTTAACTTGGTCAGGACGGACAACATATTGATATTCCTTTCTTTCAACAAACGTCATTTCACCTTCGTTGCGCAAGTTATCCTTTCGAATTATTCTTTCGGTTTTTTCTGCTGGTCTATATTTTGGCTTATCTGGAGTAAAGAACTCCCCTTCATTTTTCAAGTTATCTTCTGGTTTCTTTTGAACTGGACGTTCAGCAGGTTTATATTCAGGTTTCTCTGGTACATAGAATTCTCCTTCATTTTTCAAATTATCAGTCGGGATTTTTTGAACAGGACGCTCCGCGGGCTTGTAGCCAGCTTTTTCAGGAACGTAGAAATCACCTTCGTTTTTCAAGTTATCTTCTGGCCTCACTTGAGTTGGACGCTCACCGGGAACGAACTTCGGTTTTTCAGGGCTATAGAATTTTCCATCCATTTTCAGATTATCACTGGGCTTAACTTGCTCGGGGCGAACAACATATTGATATTCTTTTCTCTCCACGAAGGTCATTTCGCCTTCATTACGCAAGTTATCCTTTCTAATAATTCTTTCAGTTTTCTCTGCAGGCCTATATCCTGGTTTCTCTGGAACATAAAACTCGCCTTCGTTTTTCAAGTTATCCTCGGGTTTCTTTTGAATTGGACGTTCTGCAGGTTTGAATTTAGGTTTTTCAGGAGTGTAAAAATCGCCTTCGCTTTTCAAATTATCCTCTGGTCTGACTTGGGATGGCCGTTCTCCTGGCCTATACTTAGGTTTCTCCGGAGCGTAGAACTCGCCTTCATTCTTTAAGTTATCCTCAGGTATCTTTTGAACTGGACGCTCAGCAGGTTTAAATTGAGGTTTCTCTGGAGTGTAGAAATCGCCTTCGCTCTTCAAATTATCTTCTGGTCTGACTTGCGATGGACGTTCTCCTGGCCTGTACGTTGGTTTCTCTGGAGCGTAGAACTCGCCTTCATTCTTCAAGTTATCTTCCGGTTTCTTTTGAACTGGACGTTCTGCGGGTTTGAATTGAGGTTTATCAGGAGTGTAGAAATCGCCTTCGGGTTTTAAATTATCCTCTGGTCTGACTTGAGATGGACGTTCTCCTGGCCTATATTTGGGTTTCAATGGAGCGTAGAATTCGCCTTCATTCTTCAAGTTATCCTCAGGCTTCTTCTGAACTGGACGCTCTGCGGGTTTGAATTGAGGTTTCTCTGGAGTGTAGAAATCGCCTTCGGGTTTTAAATTATCGTCTGGTCTGACTTGAGCTGGGCGTTCTCCTGGCCTATATTTGGGTTTGTCAGGAGCATAGAAATCGCCTTCAGTCTTCAAGTTATCCTCTGGTTTCTTTTGAACTGGACGTTCTGCAGGTTTGAACTGAGGTTTCTCTGGAGTATAGAAATCACCTTCGCTCTTCAAGTTATCTTCCGGTCGGACTTGAGATGGACGCTCACCAGGAACGAATTTGGGTTTCTCTGGGCTATAGAATTTGCCATCCATTTTAAGATTATCTGTTGGCCTAACCTGTTCAGGGCGAACAACATACTGATACTCTTCCCTCTCTACAAACGTCATTTCGCCTTCAGTATGCAAATTGTCCTTCCGAATGATTCTCTCAGTTTTCTCTGCAGGCCTATATCCTGGTTTCTCTGGAACGTAAAACTCGCCCTCGTTTTTCAAGTTATCCTCTGGTTTCTTCTGAACTGGACGTTCTGCGGGTTTGAATTGAGGTTTCTCTGGAGTGTAGAAATCGCCTTCGGGTTTTAAATTATCGTCTGGTCTGACTTGAGCTGGGCGTTCTCCTGGCCTATATTTGGGCTTCTCAGGAGCGTAGAAATCGCCTTCATTCTTCAAGTTATCCTCAGGCTTCTTCTGAACTGGACGTTCTGCGGGTTTGAATTGAGGTTTCTCTGGAGTGTAGAAATCGCCTTCGGGTTTTAAATTATCCTCTGGTCTGACTTGAGATGGACGTTCTCCTGGTCTATATTTGGGTTTGTCAGGAGCATAGAAATCGCCTTCAGTCTTCAAGTTATCCTCAGGCTTCTTCTGAACTGGACGTTCTGCGGGTTTGAATTGAGGTTTCTCTGGAGTGTAGAAATCGCCTTCGGGTTTTAAATTATCCTCTGGTCTGACTTGAGATGGACGTTCTCCTGGTCTATATTGGGGTTTGTCAGGAGCATAGAAATCGCCTTCAGTCTTCAAGTTATCCTCTGGTTTCTTCTGAACTGGACGTTCTGCGGGTTTGAATTGAGGTTTCTCTGGAGTGTAGAAATCGCCTTCGGGTTTTAAATTATCGTCTGGTCTGACTTGAGCTGGGCGTTCTCCTGGCCTATATTTGGGCTTCTCAGGAGCGTAGAAATCGCCTTCATTCTTCAAGTTATCCTCAGGTTTCTTCTGAACTGGACGTTCTGCGGGTTTAAATTGAGGTTTCTCTGGAGTGTAGAAATCGCCTTCGGGTTTTAAATTATCCTCTGGTCTAACTTGAGATGGACGTTCTCCTGGTCTATATTTGGGTTTGTCAGGAGCATAGAAATCGCCTTCAGTTTTCAAGTTATCCTCGGGTTTCTTCTGAACTGGACGTTCTGCGGGTTTGAATTGAGGTTTCTCTGGAGTGTAGAAATCACCTTCGCTCTTCAAATTATCCTCTGGTTTCTTTTGAACTGGACGTTCTGCAGGTTTGAACTGAGGTTTCTCTGGAGTATAGAAATCACCTTCGCTCTTCAAGTTATCTTCCGGTCGGACTTGAGATGGACGCTCACCAGGAACGAATTTGGGTTTCTCTGGGCTATAGAATTTTCCATCCATTTTAAGATTATCTGTTGGCCTAACCTGTTCAGGGCGAAGAACATACTGATACTCTTCCCTCTCTACAAACGTCATTTCGCCTTCAGTATGCAAATTGTCCTTCCGAATGATTCTCTCAGTTTTCTCTGCAGGCCTATATCCTGGTTTCTCTGGAACGTAAAACTCGCCCTCATTCTTTAAGTTGTCCTCGGGTTTCTTCTGAACTGGACGTTCTGCGGGTTTGAATTGAGGTTTATCTGGGGTGTAGAAATCGCCTTCGGGTTTTAAATTATCCTCAGGTCTGACTTGAGATGGGCGTTCTCCTGGCCTATATTTGGGTTTCTCAGGAGCGTAAAAATCGCCTTCATTTTTCAAGTTATCCTCAGGTTTCTTTTGCACTGGACGTTCTGCGGGTTTGAATTGAGGTTTCTCTGGAGTGTAGAAATCGCCTTCGGGTTTTAAATTATCCTCTGGTCTGACTTGGGATGGACGTTCTCCTGGTCTATATTTGGGTTTGTCAGGAGCATAGAAATCGCCTTCAGTCTTCAAGTTATCCTCGGGTTTCTTCTGAACTGGACGTTCTGCTGGTTTGAATTGAGGTTTCTCTGGAGTGTAGAAATCACCTTCGCTCTTCAAATTATCCTCTGGTTTCTTTTGAACTGGACGTTCTGCAGGTTTGAACTGAGGTTTCTCTGGAGTATAGAAATCACCTTCGCTCTTTAAGTTATCTTCCGGTCTGACTTGAGATGGACGCTCACCAGGAACGAATTTGGGTTTCTCTGGGCTATAGAATTTGCCATCCATTTTAAGATTATCTGTAGGCCTAACCTGTTCAGGTCGAACAACATATTGATACTCTACCCTCTCCACGAATGTCATTTCGCCTTCATTACGTAAGTTGTCCTTCCGAATGATTCTCTCAGTTTTCTCTGCAGGCCTATATCCTGGTTTCTCTGGAACGTAAAACTCACCCTCATTCTTTAAGTTGTCCTCGGGTTTCTTCTGAACTGGACGTTCTGCGGGTTTGAATTGAGGTTTATCTGGAGTGTAGAAATCGCCTTCAGGTTTTAAATTATCCTCTGGTCTGACTTGAGATGGGCGTTCTCCTGGCCTGTACATGGGTTTCTCAGGAGCGTAGAAATCGCCTTCATTCCTTAAGTTATCCTCAGGCTTCTTCTGAACTGGACGTTCTGCGGGTTTGAATTGAGGTTTCTCTGGAGTGTAGAAATCGCCTTCGGGTTTTAAATTATCCTCTGGTCTGACTTGAGATGGACGTTCTCCTGGTCTATATTTGGGTTTGTCAGGAGCATAGAAATCGCCTTCAGTCTTCAAGTTATCCTCGGGTTTCTTCTGAACTGGACGTTCTGCGGGTTTGAATTGAGGTTTCTCTGGAGTGTAGAAATCACCTTCGCTCTTCAAGTTATCTTCCGGTCTGACTTGAGATGGACGCTCACCAGGAACGAATTTGGGTTTCTCTGGGCTATAGAATTTGCCATCCATTTTAAGATTATCTGTTGGCCTAACCTGTTCAGGGCGAACAACATATTGATACTCTTCCCTCTCTATAAACGTCATTTCGCCTTCAGTATGCAAATTGTCCTTCCGAATGATTCTCTCAGTTTTCTCTGCAGGCCTATATCCTGGTTTCTCTGGAACGTAAAACTCGCCCTCATTCTTTAAGTTGTCCTCGGGTTTCTTTTGAACTGGACGTTCTGCGGGTTTGAATTGAGGTTTATCAGGAGTGTAGAAATCGCCTTCGGGTTTTAAATTATCCTCTGGTCTGACTTGAGATGGACGTTCTCCTGGCCTATATTTGGGTTTCTCTGGAGCGTAGAATTCGCCTTCGTTCTTCAGGTTATCCTCGGGTTTCTTCTGAACTGGACGTTCTGCGGGTTTGAATTGAGGTTTCTCTGGAGTGTAGAAATCACCTTCGCTCTTCAAGTTATCTTCCGGTCTGACTTGAGATGGACGCTCACCAGGAACGAATTTGGGTTTCTCTGGGCTATAGAATTTGCCATCCATTTTAAGATTATCTGTTGGCCTAACCTGTTCAGGGCGAACAACATATTGATACTCTTCCCTCTCTATAAACGTCATTTCGCCTTCAGTATGCAAATTGTCCTTCCGAATGATTCTCTCAGTTTTCTCTGCAGGCCTATATCCTGGTTTCTCTGGAACGTAAAACTCGCCCTCATTCTTTAAGTTGTCCTCGGGTTTCTTTTGAACTGGACGTTCTGCGGGTTTGAATTGAGGTTTATCAGGAGTGTAGAAATCGCCTTCGGGTTTTAAATTATCCTCTGGTCTGACTTGAGATGGACGTTCTCCTGGTCTATATTTGGGTTTCTCTGGAGCGTAGAATTCGCCTTCATTTTTCAGGTTATCCTCGGGTTTCTTCTGAAGTGGACGTTCTGCAGGCTTGAATTGAGGTTTCTCTGGAGTGTAGAAATCACCTTCGCTCTTCAAATTATCCTCCGGTCTTACTTGAGATGGACGTTCCCCAGGAACAAACTTTGGTTTCTCTGGGCTATAGAATTTGCCATCCATTTTAAGGTTATCTGTTGGCCTAACCTGTTCAGGGCGAACAACATATTGATACTCTTCCCTCTCCACAAACGTCATCTCGCCTTCAGTATGCAAATTGTCCTTCCGAATGATTCTCTCAGTTTTCTCTGCAGGCCTATAGCCTGGTTTCTCTGGAACGTAAAACTCACCCTCATTCTTTAAGTTGTCCTCGGGTTTCTTCTGAACTGGACGTTCTGCGGGTTTGAATTGAGGTTTATCTGGAGTGTAGAAATCGCCTTCGGGTTTTAAATTATCCTCTGGTCTGACTTGAGATGGACGTTCTCCTGGTCTATATTTGGGTTTCTCCGGAGCGTAGAAATCGCCCTCATTCTTCAAGTTATCCTCGGGTTTCTTCTGAAGTGGACGTTCTGCAGGCTTGAATTGAGGTTTCTCAGGAGTGTAGAAATCACCTTCGGGTTTTAAATTATCTTCTGGTCTGACTTGAGATGGACGTTCTCCTGGTCTATATTTGGGTTTTTCTGGAGCGTAGAAATCACCTTCATTCCTCAAATTGTCTTCTGGTTTTTTCTGAACTGGACGTTCCGCAGGCTTATATCCAGGTTTGTCTGGAACGTAGAATTCGCCTTCAGTCTTCAAATTGTCTTCAGGCCTTACTTGAGATGGACGTTCTGCTGGCCTATACTTAGGTTTCTCTGGAGTGTAGAATTCGCCTTCGTTCTTCAAGTTATCCTCGGGTTTCTTTTGCACTGGACGTTCTGCGGGTTTGAATTGAGGTTTATCTGGAGTGTAGAAATCGCCTTCGGGTTTTAAATTATCCTCTGGTCTGACTTGATATGGACGTTCTCCTGGTCTATATTTGGGTTTCTCCGGAGCGTAGAAATCGCCCTCATTCTTCAAGTTATCCTCGGGTTTCTTCTGAACTGGACGTTCTGCGGGTTTGAATTGAGGTTTATCTGGAGTGTAGAAATCGCCTTCGGGTTTTAAATTATCTTCTGGTCTGACTTGAGATGGACGTTCTCCTGGTCTATATTTGGGTTTCTCCGGAGCGTAGAATTCGCCTTCATTCTTCAAGTTATCCTCGGGTTTCTTCTGAACTGGACGTTCTGCAGGCTTGAATTGTGGTTTATCTGGAGTGTAGAAATCGCCTTCGCTTTTCAAGTTATCTTCCGGTCTGACTTGAGATGGACGCTCCCCAGGAACAAACTTTGGCTTTTCTGGGCTATAAAATTTGCCATCCATTTTAAGGTTATCTGATGGCCTAACTTGATCTGGGCGAACAACATATTGATACTCTTCCCTCTCCACGAATGTCATTTCGCCTTCATTACGCAAGTTATCCTTCCGGATGATTCTTTCAGTTTTCTCGGCTGGCCTATATCCTGGTTTATCTGGAACGTAGAATTCGCCTTCGTTTTTTAAGTTATCCTCTGGACGTACCTGAGATGGACGCTCACTAGGTTGAAACTTTGGTTTTTCTGGACTATAAAATTCACCATCCATTTTTAGATTATCAGTTGGCCTAACCTGCTCAGGGCGAACAACATATTGATACTCTTCCCTCTCGATGAACGTCATTTCACCTTCATTTCGCAAGTTATCCTTTCTGATGATTCTTTCTGTTTTCTCTGCTGGCCTATATCCAGGTTTTTCTGGTGTGTAAAATTCTCCTTCGCTCTTCAAGTTGTCTTCGGGTTTCTTTTGAACTGGACGTTCGGCGGGCCTGTATCCAGGCTTTTCAGGAACGTAAAATTCTCCTTCGTTTTTCAAATTATCTTCTGGCCGTACTTGAGATGGACGCTCTCCAGGTTGGAACTTAGGCTTATCAGGGCTGTAAAAATCTCCTTCTGGCTTGAGATTGTCGGTAGGCTTTACATATCCAGGTCGAGTTACGTATTGATATTCCTCCTTTTCCACAAAAGTCATTTCTCCATCTAAACGTAGGTTGTCAGTGTGTATAATTTTCTCACGTCTTTCGCCTGGCTTGTATGGCTCTTTTTGTGGGGTTGAGAACTCTCCTCCGGTCTTTAGATTATCTTCTGGTTTCTTGATGACTATATAGTCTACTAGTATGTCTTCATTTTTCTTCGGAATGTTATCATCTGTCTTTGACCAAGTGTTAGTACGTATCCTTGTGTAGGTTTCGTCGACGTTATCTAAAGAAGTAAACATTCTTAAATATGAAAGCACAGTAGCAATGTAAATTAAGACACTTACCATCTATTTCCACAATTGTATTTTCTGTAGACTTCGTTTTGCTGGTGGAGCAATGATGACGCCTAAAATATAAACATTTAATTGAAACGTTCAAGTCAATAACTTTGGAGTTAAGATATCATACCCGCAAGTGCATATTTCACAGATGCACCTCTCACTGTGTGTCGTTTTCTTGTTCTTATCGACTCCACGCTGAAAATAATATTGTTCTATTAAATATCTTGCCCGAAACTTTGAATATGTAATGCACTCACGGTTATTGAATCGTCTAAGCGCTTCTTGTCAGTGCGCACATAATCGATTTCATCATAAATATTTTCGGTAATATTTTTGTGTTTCGATGTTTCGTTAAGATTCAATGTTATATTTTCATTGTTTTCCGAAATTGATGTATTCTTTTCAATTTCCACAAATTCATCCACATATATTGTTTTCTTAGGAGTCTCCACAATTTTTTCAATGACATCGGTATGGACCTTTTCATCCAAAACTCGCCAATCGTTAATGCTTGCATCAAATATCTAGAGTAATAAGTACATATATATTAATGCACAGCTTAATAAGCGACAAGCTTTCGCTGTGGACATTACACACCCCCGAAATAGTTCCATAAAAATGCCAATCTATCCACAATAGCCACACTTACCTTTGTTACTTCTGTTGTTGTCGTTATGTTTGCAACATCGGTATTATCTTTTTCGATTTCACGAGCAATGTCATTGGGCACAAAAGCTTTCGTATCAGTGTACGATTTCTCGTCAACGACCGTCCACTTGCCAAGTTTCGTGTCGTACACCTTTGTCGTATATGTTGTGGTTGTAGTATTTATGACATCATCGACTATTTCGGGATAGCCCACATCATTGGTGCTATCCACAGTGCGCTCATCCACCACGCGCCATCTATTGTTGCGCCTGTCATATATTTTTTTCTTATATGTAACTTTCGTGGTGCCATCGGAATCCTTGCTAACGTAACGCTCAAATGCGGGTGTCTTCTTGTTCGTGCCATGTGTGGTACCGTCGCTATACTCGCTCCACGTTTTCGTTTTCACATCGTACACCTCTTTCTTGGACGACGATGTCGACTGCTTTGTGCTGCTGCTACTCTGATTAACGGTACTTTCATTAAACTGCTTGCTGCTGGATTTGGATTGAATCAATGACGTTGCTCTATCCACATTAACATCAACATCAACACTAACAGCTGTGCTTGCCAGTTTATCGTCACGTCGTGTGGCAGCAGTCGATGACGTTGCGTTTGTTGTGGTCGCGACCGGTTCGCGAACAATGCGCTGCGACGTCATCGTCGTTGTTGATGACGTATCAGAGACACCCACAGCACCCACAGCTGTTTCTGCTACAGGCTTCGACTTTGGCACGCTCTGAGATTCGCCGCTGCTGTTGCTGATGATGTTAGTGTTTGTGCTGTGGCTAGTGTTGATGTTGCTGGTATTGGTATTGCTAATGTTGATGTTGCTGCTGATGTTGGTGTTGATATTAGTGTTGGTATTAGTGTTGGCAACCTGTTCGGCTACATCTACATATTTGCTGTTCGACAACGAAGATGATGTCATACCGGTAGACGTCGTTGCCGCTCTCTCGCTTGCAATGAGCGTTTCGTTGGCACTCCGCTGGCTGGAACTGGTTGTGGACTCAAAATAACTGGAGCTACTGGCCTGCTGGTGGCTGCTTGATGTTTTTGACGTTGAGGCATACATTTTGGATAAGCTGCCACCACTGGCAGACATTATAACACCGCTGCCGCCAGGAGCTGTGATTTCGACCACCTCAATGGGCACCGAAAATACCGGTTCCTTTTTCTCACTTTCAAGCAGATCAATTGATGATATGATCTTTTCATTTGAATAATCCCTAGAGATCTTGGCACTGCTACTGCTACTGCTATATAGCTCCGATTGCTGTGTCTGCGATTGTGACTGAGATTTCGCTGTATATGAACTGGAGCTATAGCTTTTCCCACCTGTCGCTGCAGCCACCAAACTTTCCCTATCCCTCACCGAGCTGCTCGGTTCAGGCGCCCCACCATAGGAGACAGATTCATGCTCCATTGAAGTCGAGCTGTTGTTTGTTGTTAGAGTTGCCGTCGCATTCGGTCCCAGCTTTTTGGTTAATTTGGTCGCCGAGGCCGTTGTTGATGTTGTTGTGCTTGATGTGGCTGGCGGCGGCTGCGACTGCGACTGCGACACTTGTTTCTTTTTATTGCTTTTTGATACCATTTTGTTGGCTATATTTTCACACAGATGAGGTAATCGCTGACTGTGTGTCGTGAAAAATGTATTGTAGTTGACTTTTTAATGACTTTGTTATTATGTCTTTTTTCCTATGTTTTTCGTTGTTGTTTCTGTTGTTGTTATTAATCACAATTATCGCTTGGTTTGGCACTAATAGGTGTATATATGTATATTTATTAATAATTATATCAGCGGTCTCAGTGTCTCCGAATTTTCACCGCGGAATGTCGAAATACTTATTTTTAAATATTATTATAGCATGTATTTATTATAAGCGTACAACACACACGTATGCGCGAACCATAGTTCAAGTTGAAAAAAAAATGACAAACGGTGGCACTGTCACACGCACACACTCACCGACACCGACACCGATGCGGAGACAGTTAGTCAGAGACGCAGGCGGAGAAGGCGACACACTTGAACGTATGAGAGCGTGTGAGCGTAGCAAAGAAACGGGAGCGGGAGCGGTAGTGGGAGCGTAAAAGCTTAGCACACACACAGAGACACAACCAGAGATAGAGACAAATATACAGAGACGTGTTCGTTATTCGCTTAGATGCTCAATTGGGCAAACTTGTATTTCATATTTCGTATTCGTGGAGCACTTAAAAGATCAGCAACCGTCGCGAAGCACAACTCAAAACGTACTGATCAACGCTGCTGGTGTCTGGAACCGCTTTCGACCGTATCTGCTTGCGCTCTGCCGGCCAAAAAGCAGCGACAGAGCAGAGCAACAAAAACACCAACAAAAAAACAGCAAAAAGCATTGGTCGTGGGCTTTACTCCAAAGCGTTGGCAGCGTTAGCTGCAATAATACGCGTGCGTGCGAGCGAGATGCCCAACGGAGCGATTCGCCTTCACAAAAGGCAAAAACGCCAGGCGAGACTGAAGCAGCGACGCGTCGCGTAGGCTGCCATTTGAGTTATGTATGCTGGGTATGTATATATGTATGTGTGGAGAGTTAAAATGCGTAGGTTACACGGCGAGACTAAAGCACGCTCCCCACCTCAATATGTTTTTTTGTGCCACGCAGGGAGTTCAATAAGCCAATAAAAACAATATGAAAACAACAAATTTGCTAATTTCGAAAGTAGCTATTAAAAAAGAAGCCAAACAAACAGCTGCTTGATGACCGCCAGCAGCTATTTGTTCTCTCTTTTACTCGCCGGTCTCAAAGCTCCCTCTAATAACTCGAGATCAACAAATTAGCGCAAAGCCCAAAATTGGCCAGATAAAATAGAATTCACCGTCTGGCGGATGGATGCACAATTAAAATACAATGTTAAAAAATATCATATATGACATTGCTGATTAGTCAGCAACATGTTTTGCATTTACTTTTTCGTCTAGCTCGGCGCTACGTGGGCGCATCCGTGCCTATAAATTCGCTGAATAAGCTCAACGCGACGATTTATTAAATATACATATATATAGAATACTATGTGCATTGAGTAGAATTGATGCTGAGCTGAGTTTTATTGCTTAATTGATTTATAACGGCCTTAGGTGGGAGTCAATGAAAAGTACTGTTGTTATACTCAATATATATACATATATCTATTTATATATATCTAAAGCAGACAGAGCCCAGGTTGAAGTTTAAACAATACGACCTCCAAAATGTAAATCTAAGACAGAGAGAGAGAGAGAGATAGAGAACTAAATTCAATTGTTGCTTAATTCGCAGCGACTTTATGACGTCACCAGCCAAGACTCATTTTCATGCAAACCTCTCGCTCAATCAAAACTTGTTTGCTTGCCTCAAGACACAAAATAAATAACAAACTAGTTGGAAAGTCAGCAGTCCAGACTGCGAGAGACCCTGTACTTATTCTATAGACACGCTGTTTTAAATTGGTTTTAAATAACTTCCGAGTTTTCGATCGCAATGAAATTTTCAGGAAACATCGGGACTCTGTTGTTTATAATGTGTGTAAAATTGCAAGACTCTAGCCTTAAAGTTGCTAGGATTAGGTTAGGATATAGAGGAAGCTACATACCAAGTTTGGTATCTCTAGATCTTATAGTCTAACAAGTAGGTGATCATGCAGATAAACGGATATAGCTACATCGACTCGGCTTTTAATGCTAATCAAGAGTAACTATACTTTATGGACTCTGCAAGACCTTCTTCTGGCTGTTACGCACATTTTTGTCTTCACAAACTTTATAGACCCTTGGTGCTTTTCTAAAGTACAGGGTCTACAAATACAGACAATAAAAAAGCGAGCTACAAATGCAAAAATAAAAGCAAATAAGTTAAGTGAAAAACAAAAAGTCATTTTAAAATTCAAAGCACAGTCGAAGCGACACGAATTCATTCAAATACTCGTATATAGATTAAAGAGACAAATGCAGAAAATGGTATGCAACTGCAACCAGTTGGAATTTGGTGCACATGCCACATTCAGAATATGTAGTACTGTATCTCTACATATAAGTATGTGCAATTAATGAACAACTATGGTAACTGAATACGAGGTACAGTAGAACAGTCCCCAAACGAGAGATGATGACATCTTTTGCCATGTCACAGATTTTCCTTGGAATTGAATTTGACATTCCGAATTGAAGGCAAGCACGAACTAAATTTATGCGCCACTCAATTAATTTTAATTTAACAATCAAGAAGAAAAATACAACAAAACATAAAATAAAAACTGCACTTCAAGGTAAAAAAGATTCCATGTCTGGCCCTTATTTGGCAGCATGCCGAAATTTCGGCTTACACTTGTCACAGGGAATGCACTTTTAAGGAAAAAGTGCATGCATAATTTACAAGTACGATATCTTTATAAGGTATGCCGACTTGAACTCTCCCAACGCAGCAGCAGCAGTGACGTCATCCCATTGAAAGCTCACGTAATTGTACAATAAATAAATTAAAACCTATATTAACTTAAATAATAATAAACAATTTATATGAATTAAATGTGAATGAAATGTAACCAGCACACACATTTTTGTAAACACATTTCGCATGCTAAACATTTGCTACGTGCGTTTTTAGGACTGGTTTTTAAGGCGGTACGTTTGGGCCATATGGTCGAAAGGTTTTCGGATAGTGACTTCGTGACTTCATGTAAAAACAAAACTAATTGTTTTTGCATTTAACCAAAATGATAGCAAACAGGTGGAGACTAGTTGTTTTGACGAACTTATACCCTAGACTACTACTTGGCTGTAACAAAACAGACCTTGTTATTACGAGTTAGTTAGACAACTTTGCAGTTACAACAAATCTACATATAACAAGATTTTATCTTAATAATGCCCTCTGTAGTACTTTAATGAACGGAAAATTAAGTTAAATTCCAGTTTTTTGCCCTTCTACTAATCGTTTAATGGGTACAGGCTATGAAAATGCTAAACATTTCAGTTTTATCGCAAGTCGAACAGAGAACAAAAAACAACACACGTACTATGTGTGTATCTTATCTAACCATTCCATGCATTATAAGTTAGCTGCCTAACATTCTTGAGAACATTAGCTGCGCTCGCTAATTTGTTCGTTTAGCAACACTTGAGACTAATAAATATTATAATATTTATTATTAAAAGTAACACATTTGAGCTTCCTAGTATGGGTTTAACGAGTACTGACACACTGCCATTCAAGTTATTCACTGTCTGATTCACTGCTGCACTTTCATCGACTCACAACAACAAACATTTGCTTGTTTAATCAGCGGATCTATAAATAAATTATTAATACATTTGCAACGTTCGAGTTTTTGGCAATCATTTCCAATGTGAATGTATTTTGTTGCCAAAGTGGTCGGTCGTCTTATCTATTAGCCAGCTTGTTGTTTGCAAAATATTTGCAATTATGTATGACATTAGTTCGAACAAACTGATAGCTAACAGTTACCAATAAAATTGGTTAGATAATTGTCAGCAAAGTATCTCAATCTCTGCGTTAAGCTTCTTCTACAATTGAAAAATATAACAATATTAGAATTACAGTTACACATTCTTTTGTTTTTATTATTCATAGTCGTATTTTCTTTAAGGCTTACATATTAAAATATACGCTTAATTTTAGGTTCTTCTATTTATCGGATTATGTTATCAATTTACTTTTGCATCCATTTAACGCATTCCTAAGTTTAAGGTTCTTACTTTTTTTTTACAATTTGATAATAAATTTGATGTTTTTCGCCACAAAAAGCGTGCATTGATTGATGGAACTGCAACTGTTAACGCTGTGTATGTGTATGTGTCTCTCTATAAGCAAATTGTTATTTCTTTTTAATTGTTGCCCAATTTGTTGGTTGGTATGTGTGTTGTGTGTTGTCTATTATTTGTTATACAACTAGCGCAACTTACAGCTATATGTATATATGTTCCATGTATTTCATTTCTCATTTTCCTTTTAATTATGCATTGTTTTTTCATTTTTCATTTTTCTTTTTTACTGCTGTATACTACTTCAGATATAATATTCTTTAGTTATTGTGCCAGGCACCTACTCCAAGTCTCGCTGGCGACGTGGGCGTCTAACCTAACCGGCTACTCTTGAAATATACTCTTTTTTTTCTTTTTTAGACCTGTTTTTCATTTACTTATAGCTTAGTTACAGCTGCAACATGCAACATGTTGAATTTCGGTTGTTTTCTGTTTTTTTTTTATTTTTATTTACAATCTAGAAAGGATGGTGGACAAAAAGCCCACGTTGAATTGAGTGCTGTCTGTTGATTTACGTATTTAATATTATAATAATTATTGTATTTACTTTTATTATTATATATATATTTAATATGTCTAGAACTAAAAGTAGTTGTAGTTGTTTAATGCTTATTTATTTACTCTTTTTTTTGTTAATATGTATACACAGTTTACAATTAGGCGATATATATATATTTGTATATATCTGTATATATTTTTGTATGTGTGTGTTTTAAAAGATTTTTAATTGAAAATGATTAGGTAAAAACTTTTGCAACTTATCGAGGTTGTTGTTTTAGATGTGACCAACACATCACAAAAATTAACAGGAGTTATTACACAGTTACAATGTATTTTGTATAAATGTAGTTGATGTACATATGTATTTATATTTATGTATGTATATAATGCTAGTTAACTATTTAGTTGTCTAGGTTCTTAAGAGTATAGCTAAACGTTAACTAATTATTATTACAACTAAGGGAATCGCTTATTTTTTATCTGCTCAATCGTCTCCTATCATTTAGCTGTGTGGTTGTGTGTGTGGCCTGCAAAGCTGCCCTCTTCCTACAATTTTTATTTTTATTTATATGTATGTTTATGTGCGTGGGTGGGTGGGTGTACATATGTATGGTGTGTGTTGTGTGTGTGTGTGTCTGGGGAGCAACCTTTCGCCGAGCAATTGCCATTGCACGTTGGCTTTATTAACTATAACTAGATGTATTTACAAAAATTTTGAAACAAAAAAATGCTCGCACTATCGAGAAAATAACAAGTTTTAAACATGTGTCAGCTCGCTCGCCTCTCCTCTTCCTCTTCTATTCCGCATGCATTGATCCCTGCTGTTGTGCTGACTGTTCATCCTGCATGACATTGCGACAGATTTCATATTTAATCACCTTGCCAGGTCCACCAGGCACTATTTGCACCTCGATTTGTGCAGATTGTTGTCCGGCTGCCGCTGCCGCAGCTGCTGCCTGTTGTTGCTGTTGTTGTTGCTGCTGCTGCTGCACATCGGCCTCCTGTAAGAAGTGGGCAAAGTCGAAAACTTTAGCAAATCTATATGTTGATCTTAGGCTTAGGCCACCTCGCTTCGCTCTCTTCTATGCACTGTACATAATCATAAATTGTTATAAGCTAAACTAATTTATGCTCAAGCAAAAAAAAAAAATAAATAAAAAGAAGTATTTCAAAAGTTGTCGGGGAGAAATTTTAAGGTACTACAATCAATATAGAACAGAAAACTTGGGAATAGTAGACAAAGAGAATGTGGAAGTAGTTTCTAAGGAAAAACATTCAAAGACACAGGCACAATTCACACAAGAAAACAACAACATAAATAATTATAATACATATATATATAAATATATATAGCTAAATACACATGACAACAACAATAATAATAATAATAGTAATAATGGTACATATTTGATTATAAACAATTAGCGGTAATTTTGAATAGTTTTTCATACACACCTAAAACGCGCACATTGAAGCCTTTTTGTAACGTTTTACTGTAGTTTTTGATCTATTTGTTCATGGTATTGTTTATAAGGGTTTTTATTGGTTTATTGATCAATCAGTTGTTTTTTTTTAAATCTGCGACACAAACACACACACACACACACACACGCACACACACACGCACACACACAGCACAACTACACAACATGCAAGGTTTTTTTTTTAGTTAAATTCTTTCTTATTCTTCGATGAGAAGTGTGCGTGTGTATGCGTGTCCTTGGTGTATGTGTGTGTGATTGTTTATGACTTTAAGTAATTTTCTTTAACTTTTCTTTTATTGCTCAGTTGATCTGTCGATCTGTTTATTTATTTTTGTTTATTTAGTAAGAAGTAGTTGGTACAACAAGCTGCAAGTATTCGAAGTAAAAAAAAAGGTAATGCATTTATCATTTTTTGTTTGTTTGTTTTGTGGTTTGTATTGGTTTACATAGATGAGAGATAATAAGAACATTGAATAACGCAATACAAGAGATGGAAATATATGTATATGTATTTATATTGTATGTAGTTCAATTGCATTTACTTTAACTATGGTAACTAAAGTACTATAAGCTAGGCCAGTTAGATAGAGAGTTTAGCGAGAGATAGAATAGATCCCGAAGCAAGTTCTTGACAGACAGACACAAAGAAGCCTTGATTTTCTTTCTATTTTTATTGTTGTTCTTGTCGATTTCTGTTTTTGTTTTCTTGTTGTTGATACTCGGTAACATTTTGGTTAGTTAGTTAATAACTAATTAGATTGCATAAATAACTTAGTGGCAGCTGCTTCCACATAATAGTATAATACTAAGCTTAAAACTAGAATCTAATAGCCCCTTTCTGAATCTTTCATTTAAATCAAAACAATTGAATTAATTGAACCATAACTATAGAAAATATATATATATATATATAAGTCTAGCATATATTATTTAAGGGTCGGGTGGGAATTGGGAGGCTGAGCACTTGGCACTTAGCATACCTGTTGCTGCGATATGGCTGGCTTTGTTTCCAAATGCTGGCGCTGATGCAGCATCAGATGATTTTTTTGGAAGAAGGCCTTTCCACACTCACAGACGTGAGTGCGAACCGTGCAGCCGCCGTTTGGATGCCGCCGATTGTGCTGCATCAACCCATGCTTGGCAGCGAATCCTTTGCCACAGCTGGCGCAGAAATGTGATTTTGGTTTATTGGCCGGCGACACGGTGACCACATGCTGTTGCTGCTGCTGTTGCTGGGCCACATGCTGTAGATGCTGTTGCCCATGAATGGGCATCGTAGGCACAGCGGTGACAACAGCTTGCGGATGGGTCGAGTTGGCGGCCTGCACCAGCGTGGTCTGTGACATCACCTGACCGGTGGACGATATGATTTGCACGGGCACTGGACTCTGTCCCACCAGATTCGGATTGGCCGTGACTACCGTGCCTGGATTGAGGCTGGCCGTGCTCAAGAAGTGACCAGGCAGCGCGGCTGTCAAAGCGCACAGATCCGTCATAAGACTCTTGTCGCCCGTATGCAATCGCAAGTGCAAGGCAAGCGCCTCACGACTGTTAAACGCGCTTCCACACTCGCTGCAAGAAGCATGCAAATAAGTATAAAATTATTAAGAAATTCACACTAAAGATAATAACAATCAAAGACTTACCGGCAAACGAATTGTGGACGTGCCACGCCATTGGCATCGGTTGTGGAGACGGTGAGCAGCGTGGAGTTCGCTGGATTACTGACAACGGTAATGGTCTGCGGATGTCCGGGGTGATGATGTGGCTGTTGTATCTGCTTGAATTTTAATTTAATTAAACTTGACTCTTTCAATTGCATGCGCTTGAGCCTTGCATAAATTGCACTCAAAATGATTGAGTGACTTTGAGTACATATATTCGACTGAATTCTAATGAATTTGAGTGCTCGCTTTAAATTCACATTGAGAACAATGAGGCACGAATGCAATTGAGTATGAATGTGCATGTGTCCAATTAACCAGAAAAACGATTGGACAACCAAATAAAAAACAGCTTGTTAAAGCAAAAGTGTTTGTCAAGAACATAAGCAAATCTTCACATAATAATTATTGAGGTTGCATCATTTATGTTTTACAATATTTGATGTGCTTTTAGTAAATCTTTAAATGCTGTTGCACTTATTCTATTATTCTTATTCATTTACTATTTCGCAATTACCAATAACATCTTAATCATTTTCATTCAGAACATTCAAGTATATAGAATATACTCACTTAATCAAATTAGTTTTCGTCTAACGAAGCTCAAACTTCACTCAAATTCACATAAACTCAATCCGTTTTGTCATACCCAATCAATTCATTCAATCACATTCGTTTGAGGCTCCATAGCATACATAATTTGGGTCAATACATACCTGTTGATTTGCTATAATGGTGGCATTGCTGGTATTGGGATTGACACCATTGTGCGCCGCACGCACATGTTGATGCAGCTCCGCCTTGGTGAGGAATCCCTCGCCGCAGCTCACGCAGGGATGCGCCTGCTCTCCGGTGTGTACGCGCCTAAAACGTATAACCAAACATGAAAACATTTTGCAGACTTGAAAGTACTTTGCGTTTTACCTCATATGGGAAACTAGTGTGCGCTTCTGTAGAAATTCTTTGCCACAAACCGTACAGGAGTGGGGAATCTTTCCGTGTATACGTCCGTGATTTACCAGTTGAAACTTGCGTGGAAATGATGCACCGCAATCAGCACAGACAAATGGATTCAATGACCCGTGAAAGCTGTAAACCACAATAATAGATTGGGATTTAGTAAGTTGTATTATTTAGATTATAATGACTCACTACTTACCGCGAGTGCATAATCAGATGGTTCTCCTGTGCGAAACTTTCACCGCATTCCTCGCAGACGTAGGGACGTTCGCCGGCGTGAAATTTACTGTGCGTGACCAGATGACGTTTGAGGGGAAAGGATCGTCCGCACTCCTGGCAAATAAATGGCCGCTCCCGGCTATGGACACGCGAATGCGTCAACAGATGATGTTTAAGGGTAAAACTCTTCTTACACTCTTGACACTGATATGGCCGATCGGTGGAGTGCAGCAGTAGATGCGTATTTAGACAATGTTTGTGCGCAAAGCTCTTGCCGCAATGGGTGCAAATATGTGGACGTTCGCCTGCAAATAGATCGCCAACAAATGGGGAGAGTGGGGATTCGATTAGACCTGCTCGTTGGTTCAATACATATGTGCTAGGAACAAGAACAACCACCTGTGTGTACGCGTGCATGTGTTGTCAAATGATGTTTGAGCAGAAAGGATTTACCGCACTCGTCACAACTGTACGGGCGCTCCTTCTTGATGGTGGCGTCGGTCTAAAAGATAACAGAGAGAGAGAGAGACCACAAAAGGGAAACTTGTATTGATTACATTTCGCACGAAAAGATCATTTCAATGTAAATTCTATGTATTTTATTATTTTTAAATTTATAATATATATTTGTGAGTGTAATATTTTGTTGAGCTTACTTCGCTGAAATGCATTGATTCCTGTAGTTCGGTCTTTGGGGACAATTCTAATGTGCCTGGCTCCAACTTTAAGTTGGGTGCGTCGCCCTGCGAGTCCTCGTTCTCTTCGAGTCCTTGTATTACTTTCTGTACTTGAACTGAAATACCAGGAAGTATGTCACCTAAGAGTGTTGTTGCACCGCCAACGGAACAATAGCCAAATGGTATTCAAAGGAAGATATCAAAAATAAAAGAGAAGAAAACAAAGAAAGAAAATCAAAAGTAGGAACCAAACACAAAAAAACAAAAAATCTCAAAGCAAAAACGGAAAAAAATGTATAGAGCAAAACTAAAAAAACAAAAATAAAAACAAAACTAAAACAAAGAACCAAATATACGTAAAGCAACGTAAGATAACATATTGTAACGTAGCACACGCGTTACGTAACGTAACGTAAGGTAACGAAACGGTAACAGGAAAGCAACGTGAACCGAGTAACAGTAAACCAGTGCCAACGTGTAGCAGTAGGAGAATAGGAGAAGGAGAAGATAATCGAACACAACACAGATTTGAGATGCTTACTTGGTGTCGCGCCTGGCGCCGTCGAATGATGGTGGTGCGATCCGTCGCCAGCGGTGATTGTGTGCGTCTGATGATGGCCGTGGCCGGCTGCAATTGCGCGCTTGATTAAGATCTCATTGCACTCCTCTTGGGTGAGATGCAGTGCACCAATCGAGTTAAAATGCGACTTTGCCGCAGCGGCGCTCGATGTCAATACGGTTTGTCCAGTTTTTGCATCAACAATGCTGCCATTTGTCAATGTATGATGATGTGCAGCAGACGCTGGATCACCACCTGCTGCTGCAGCCGCAGCTGCCGCCGCTGTCGCTGGATCGACTAATAGATCTATGCGCCACAGCCCGCCGCCCGCCGTCGTGTAAATGAATTGAGTAAGTGAGAGTGAGTGTGGTGGGGTTTTGGTGAGTTGGGTTTGGGGTTAGAGTGAGGGAGGCAGTGCATGATAGCAATAAGAGCAGATTCAGAGAACACAGAGAGTGAAAGACAGAAAGGGGGATATTACAGTAGTTCGGTGGGGATCACAGCGAGCGAGCGGAAAGTAGCGAGTAAGAAAAAGAGTAAAGAGAGAAGAAACATTCGATTAGCGAAAACCCACGGAACAATCGATAAATCGATTACAACACATCAACAACGCGTGCAACACGGATATTTGATTTCTCAAACTGATTTCTTTTTCTTTTTTATAAACTGACTTTAACGACCACTTACAGTTCTTATCGAGCGAATTTATGCTCAACACCTGTTGACCAGAGTCCTGTTTTTTGACCACCGTCGATGCGGAGCCTGTGGTAATTACTCTGTGGATGGATAGATATAGAAAGAGAGAGAGAAGAGAGTGCATCGAAGCAGACGTGAAATAACGAGGCTTAGTTAAAGCAATTTATCTTGTATGGAATTGTATTTATTATATTTTATCTTGTTGACTTGATTTTAAGATTCGTTGTCATTCTTTTTTTTTGTATTTAGTTATTAGAAAACGCACCTTTGTGATCCGGGCGCAAATGTATCGTTCACCACGAACATACGACGGACGAGATTGCCCTTATTGCTGGCAGCAAGTGCACCTTTAACATCCTTTTGTACGGCCAATGATCCATCCGTGGATAACAGATAGGGCATCTAAAATAGGTGTGTACACATTGTTTTCAATAAAACTCAGCTGCATTACATATGCATGTATGTACACATATACATATATACATACATATGTATGAAGAATGATGAACAAACTCCACACAAACTGATGATGATGATGTTATTTTGATATAGCTTTTCATATTTGATTTTTTGTTTGTTTGCTCATGTCTGTTGTTAGTTGTTTGATTGATTGATTGATTTGTCCCCAAAAACCGAACAGATTACAGGAAATGCAAATGCAATTAATTCAGCGTTGTTCAACACTGATTCCATCGTTGCATACAATTATTTTCATTAATCCGATATACATATTTTGTTGGTTAGTTTATTATTATTAATCTAATACTATGCTAATTATTAGTACAAAAGTACAGTCGCGACTGAAATTGGTTCATAGTATTGTATTTTATGTTGCGGTTTGTTGTTTTTGTTGTTCATTTTGCCTTGTTAACACGCTACACGCTACACCTGCGCAGCGGCGCGGCAACAGTTGATAATAACACAATGCCAAATGAGAATGAAAGGGAAGCAAGCAGCGACAGCGGCAGCGGCGGTGGCAGCAGCAGCAGTAGAAGAACAAGAAAGACCATACTAACGACAGCAGTAAAGCGCGCGCTTTTTTCCCACTGCGCTCGGTCTGTGCAATTGGACTTTTGACAGTTTGTTGAGCGCCAAAACGTAAGCAAGTGTAATCAAAACACACGCACGCACCCCACGCATACAAATGTGCCAACTGGGCGTGTATGCGTGCGTGAGAGAGCAACGCTTGTGGTGTGCGTGCGTTGGGAGTGTGTTAGTGTTGAACATTCAACGAACGGCGAATTGACGACTGCCGCACACATGCACACAAAATGGTTGCCAGCGCATGCGGCGAATTCGAACACAACGAAACATATTCTGCCTGCTTGTGTATGTGTGTGTATTCACAATCGTGCTCAAAGAGGCAGGCAGAAACGCAGCGAAACAGGGTTGCACTCTCATGCCAAAGCAAAAAATGTACTGCCAATTGTATAACAAAGTTGTTGTACAAAAACAAAATGTACGCACAAAATGAACAGAAACGCAATATAAAAACCAATATTCAATAAATGTACTTTAAATTAGATTAATAAGAAATTATCAATTTATTTATCGATTATAATCGATTGCTTTTGCAAACGTCAAACCGCTAATATGCCACCTAACACACGTTTAATGATTAAAATGTAATTAAACTGCTGTTATCTTGGGAGTGGGAGATGCTTCGCAATCAGCTGCCACCACATGTGCAACACAACGTGCGTATTTTTTAGTTTGTTTGCATACACACAACTCTACATGCATATGTAGGTAAATACATATGTATGTACATACGTACGCATACTTTTTACAAATACCAAATTATGAATGTTTACGAATGAAATGGAAACGAAAAAATTTCGTATAAATGTATGGTAAAAGAATTCTAACACTCGCTCGCATTCGCATGACCAACGCAGTTACATAAAAGTATATGTAGCTGGTTTTTTCTTGTATTAGCGCCTTCACGTATGTATATATATCGTACGTGTATACATACACGCGCACAACTCTGCATACGTACATACACATATATATGTACAATGCACTTATACATACACAGCGCTGAAAACCAACGAGTGTGCGAGCGAACATACGACGTAGCTGTATCTGTATTAGAGATGATAACGTGACACGAATCTTATCGGCCAATACAATTAAGTTCATAATGAACTTATATTAAATATTTAAATGAAGTTTAGAATTGCAAAATAGTTTTTTTATATACTTTTAAATATGAAATGCCGATTGGAAAATGTATATACCAAAGATTATTTTTGGTAAATCATTGCGAATTTGTAATTTTCGTGATATTTGCGCACACGACTACGTGATGCGACCATCTCTAATTGGTATGCTTGTGTGTATGTGGCGCTGTTGTTAGGGCAACGACAACGTTGGGTGGGGATAGAGACGACACAACACGATTCGCTGTAGGAAAGCAACAGCAACATTATTACGTGGGTGGCAGGGGGTAGGTTGGCTAGCAGGCTCTTTGGGTCGATTGGTTTATTTAGTAAAGCAGCTTGCAGTTGCAAAAGCACTCGATATAAAAAAAAATAATGAAAAAGAATTACAAAAAGAATTGATAATATGCAACGAAGGAAATTCTATGTATACATACAAATTGAGACTCCACTTACCGATTCCCCACCGACAGTGTAGTTAATATTTGGCGATATCTCCAAAACTGATTCTGCGGCACGGTTGGTGTTGTCTGCAAAACTCCAAGCGTAGCCGAAGGGCGGATTGCTCTGTGCAGCGCACATTATAATGAAGCAAAGCAGAAAAAGGGGGAGGCGAAAGAGAAAAAAGCGCAAAATTTCCAAACGCAAATGTAATTGCACTTTTCTGTTGCTTGTATTTGTATTATATGTATATGTATATATTTATACAAAATCACGTACAAAATACTAGCCTCCTTCAACTCGTCAACGTCGCGTTAAGATGCAATTTTCTATATTTCTTTATTTTTCACTTTTTGATCGCGACAAATATGCGACGAAAACGAGCGACGAGTACGGCGACGAACTACACACACCGAAAAGAAAGTCAACTTGCTTCTGTGGCTAAGGCGGGCGCCATTTTTTTCCGTTCCCTCGAAAAATTCACTTCGTTGGCGTTGGCGTGCTTCTAGCTGCTGCTGCCTCAAATTCAATTCATTGATAAGAGCACTTTTGAATTGGTATGTGTAGGTGTGTGTACGCGCTGTGTATTAATGTGCCGTATTTGCAATTAAATTTATAAACAAAATAACGCACACAGTTTTTTTTACCCCCAATATTAATTCACAGACACAGACACCACTGAAAAATTCCTTAGTGTTCGTGTTCGACTGCTGACGCCATTTTGTGAGAGACCAGTGTGTACACATATTTTTAACAACCAGAGTTGTATTGCCATAGTAAAAACAACACATAGGTGGAGTAATTTTCACAAGACTACAAGAGGTGGCGCACTAAAAGGTGACGTCAGTTTTAAAAAAAAGTTGACGTATTTTTTAGTATTCTCAAAATAAAGTCCTGAAATTGAGTGTGCATTTTTGTTAGAATTTATAATTTAATGGTAACTTAACTAATTAGGTTTAAGTTTACACCCCCTTGGAGTGCCAAACGCAATGCTTGCACACCAACATTCATAAACATGATATCTTCCTAATATAATTTATAACTTCAATTGTGTAATTATTAATTAAACCTATTGCTTTAATTTAATAAAAAAGTTTAATTTTAAATTGCGCGCTTTGTTCTTTGTGCAAATTTAGTATGGGGTAATCTATCGATAGTTAAGCAACTATACCGATAACCGATGGCCAGTTTGTTGACTTCATATCGATATCAACACACTGCAGTCTGTTTTCATAACACATTTATTTTCTTCAAAGTAAAATTCTGAAATAAACCAAGAAATGTCCTTATCGCCGGCTAGTGGCATTGGCCGCTTTTACAAGCACTCGGCCAAGATAATACGATTTGTTCGCCTTGGCTGTGCGAATCGACCGTTCTATCACATTGTTGTCATGGAGGTGCGTTTGAAATTTGGCAAATGACTTAAAATACGTAACTATTTCATTAACTTCATTTGCAGCGTCGTAAAAACCAACATCAGCCTGTAATTGAGCAGGTGGGCTCCTACGATCCGCTGCCAAATGCGACAAACGAGCGTCTTGTGGCCCTAAACACCGAGCGCATTCGCTTCTGGTTGGGAAAAGGAGCCCACATGTCAGAGCCGGCAGCCGAGTTGCTTGGCATCGCAGGACTGCTCCCCGTCCACCCCCGCACATATATGACCGCTTGGCGCAATCGTAGGGCGGCAGCAGAGGCTGAGGCCGCCGAGAAAGTGGCCAAAGCGGAGTAGTGTCGTGATTATTTATCCTCTAACTAACCAATAAAAAAAGTAGTCATTGTTTTTACATTTTTATCTGTAACAAGCCGAGATTTCACTAAAACACATGTATGTGCATAATCAAACGAAGGGTTTTCAAAACCATGCGGCGTGTGCCCTAATAACAATCAAGTACAAATTTAAAAGTGATATACGACGGTGGCCAAAGAGATAAATTTGAGTGACGATTCTCCTTGTATGCGGAAGCTTCAAATGCCCAAGGAAGTGAATACGGTTAAAACCATCTCTAGTCGCTCTTATTAAGCACATTTCCGGCCTTCCTCATGCCGTCATCGATGATTTTATCAACAGCTGAAACAAAACAAAAACAGATGCTTAGTATTTGAATGTCAAAAAAAAATAATTATTGCTAAAACACTTACATGCATGGTGTTTAAGGAAATATGGTCGCAGTAGTTTGTGGTAGATGATAACAGATCCATTGTTCTCCATGGGCAACATGCACCAAATGAGAAAGGCACACTGTGGAAAAGTAGAAAATATCGCATTAATTTCTATTATTTATATTTCTGATTGATCTAACTTACCTTTAACAGCCAGTAGAAGGGTATAACGTGGGTCAGCACATGCGAGAAGAACTCGATGACGGTGAAGATGCCAAAGGTTACCCAGTAGGTGAGCCATTTGGTGTCATCCTGTTTGGTGCTCGATTCAATTGCATGGATCGAAACATACGCTGGATACAGCACACCAATAATGTTGCACAAGAGCTGAGCACCATAGCCGAAAATCAGATACAGGGCACAGAATGTGGCGGCACCTGAAATGCAATAAGCAAATACAATATTAGTAATATTATTTAATTAGTTACTGCCAAGGTTTCCCCGTTTCTACCGTAGCGCACAATGGGATTCTCATTGAAAATCTCAATTAGCTTTGCTTCCAATGCCTCAAACGCCATGAGCTCAGATCTCTATTTTAGCTGTTGTATGTAGGATAAATCAAACACGATTGCCCTTTTCGCAGATTCTACAATTGGAGAGGTCTGCACATCTGCCCCTTGTGCATCTCTTGTGCTATTATTAACCTTTTAGCTCTTGTCATAAGTTGGCGAACGCTGCACTTGATATCGAGACACGCGCATATCGCCTATAAATTACAAGTGCACTACGTGTGTGATCAGTTTTTTTAGTCCCCAGACACCCAACGGCCAGTGACCAGTGTTGTATTACACGCCGGACACAGCGGACAATCGATTCTCTTTTCGCGTGCGTGAACGGTTTTAATACTATTTATCAGACACTTTTTATCATTACTGACGTCACAAGCATTCATAATTTCACACTTTTCATAATACGTTACACATACATAAATATACATGTTAATACAGTTGGTCAAATAATTCCTTTGACATAATAAATGTGTATATATTTGTTTTTTATTTTTAAAAATATTTTAGCTCAGTGGATCTCATTACTTAAACATATTAAAATCTACTAAAAAAGCAAGAATAAAATATGGGAATTAGTTTTGTCAAAATAATTACTTGACTAACTGTATATGTATGTAGGTGTGGAAAGACAACACACAAGTGCCGCAGGGCGGGAGCTTATTCGCACACACACACGCAAGCAAGGCAGGCGACTCACCTGTGCCAATATAGACAACGGGCACTCTGACGTTACGTCGCGCCGCCTGTCGTTGTTTTATTTCCATAATATATTCCCAAAGCCACATTAAAGGCTTTTATCCCAGTTACTTTGGGACCCACTCTCACACACACACATTTACACCTGGCCCACGTATATACACGTGTACAAAAACGCCACGAACGCACACACAAACCGGGCAAAGTCGAAGCTGAGCTTGGCCTTTGAATTTTTCAATTAAAAACTGATGTATCTAGTTTTTTGTTCGAGAAACAAACGACAGCAGAATGTGTGCTGGAAAGTACTCTAATACACTGATGTATGTGAAGTAAACAAAAGAAAAGTACAAGCGAATATGAACAAGAACATACACACTTATACATTTGAGTCTAGCGCCGTTACATGTGTGTGAGAGCATAGTGTGTTTGTGTGAGACGTTCTGTTGGAGCTGCAAGTGTTGCATAGTAAACTCCGACAGATTGCAATTGTACAATTACCAAGCTGGCGAATAATCACCTAATTTGGCGCCCGCATCACATGTTTGCCTCAGTAAAATTATAACAGCTTGCGATTGATTGCTATTTATAAATGCCAAATATTCCACTTAGTCACTCTATGTGTAACCGCTTATTATATATATGTTGTTGACAGCATTTTTAGGCGCGTCAAGGCTTAATCCTTCACGCAGTTGAAGGCCGTTTAGGTTGGCTGGACTCACAACTCACCAAAAAATATCTTCACCCTGTTGACTCCTGTACGCTGTTCCACAAGATCAAAGGTTTTTGTCCATGGCTTGGCAGGGTCGTGTAGGGATTTGTTGACGTTTTCCTTGTAGCCGTCAAACCACTGCGTTACCTGAGCTAATTGGGCGGTCATTTTTAACTATTAATTTCAGCAAGTAATTGATTTAATGTGCGTTGCCGACTAGTTTCATCAGCGTTCAGTTTTCGATTAACGATGCTTGTTGATGGTACGTGTTATCGAACAACCTCCATAACGACTCCAATTGCGCTCGCAGCCAACTTCATGTTACGCAAATTTAAATTAACAGCCATAATTCTGGGCGCCAGTCAAAATCCTTCAACTAAATTTAATTATAAAATAGTTTTTAACAAAAATAACGAGTTTTATTTAATGAAGTATTACACAGTTATATTACATACTACGGGTGTTCTATTATTACTAAAGGCACAGTTATACTAGATAGCCTCAGCTTTGCAAAGGAAATGGGAACAAGAACTTTTAGGTACTTTGGTGAACAACTTAAAAATTAAACAAGTTTGTACTTGACGTTAAACAATGACTAGTACAGTTTTACGACTAGATGTGAAGATTGTACTTGTCGCGAACGAGGATCAGTTCGTCAAAGAACAACAGAACTAGTGTTGAGTGAGGTGCGATTCGTAGATAGTTCGCCCAAAAGCCTTTATACATACCATATATGCCCTCTGTTCTTAAAATCTTCAGTAAACAATCTATCCAGCCTTTGTAGTAAAGTCCACGGCCCTGTGCATCGAGTCCCTGATTGTACAGACGCGTGCTAATAACATCCGGAGGCGTAATGGCCACCGACATAATCGATCCGGCAATTAGACCAGCACAGAAGGAGTTGTGAGTCGGTCGCGTTACCAGATCATACTCCATCAACAGTGCCTTTGTTTTCCCGAACGTGGCGATCTGGGCGCCGGAACCGACGGCAGCCCGAGGCAAGGCAGAGAGGGAACCACGCCAAAGACCAACGATGCCGCCCTTCTTGTAGATCTCCCTCAAGGCACTCCGGAAAGATGTGTGATTATGTTGATAGCCAACAGCTATTTGGTTTACAGCCTGCGATTGCAGCTGCGTCTTAATCTAAATTGCAAAAGAGAAGACGTTTAGCTATTTGAGGAGCCACCTTATCACATGAAAACGCGTGTAATTGTGCTCTTATCTAAGCCGGAATCATCACAATGTGTATTCAGACATTCAAATTAACAGCACATGACGCCGCGCATCAAATGATATTTGACAAAAGTCGCGCATAGATAAGTTGATTATATTGCCTGCTTTATGTAACAGTCTTACCATGAAAAACGGACTAGAAAAATACGATCCCACAACACCGCCGATGGCGCCCCACATCAAACCGAGTCCAAACGATATTTCTCCATTCTTTTTGTGCATCCAATGTCTGTCCACTGCCGTTGTGTAAATGCTTAACCTGTTGAGCGAAAATCACATGAAAGGGGAGTAGAGATTTGCACATTCAATTTGCATACCTGAAGGAGTTGATGATGAACTGAAAGTAGAGCGCTGGCACCAAACCTTTTTGCAATCCCACTATTCCATCGTTCTTTGCCACTGTGATGAACGCCTGCAGTATGCCTTTGTACGGTTTAACGTACGATCCTCTGGCCGCCAGTTCACCCTGCAACTGTATGCGCGTCTTAATAACCTCTATGGGGTTGGTGAACACTGTCGCGCCCACAGAGGCCAGGCCGCCGAGTACAAAGTCCGATGTCGCCATCACTTAACGCAGGTCGCAGCAATTAGCGAATGTTCAGGTTGACTAGAAATAGCTCAGCAGGATTTTTTCGATACGGCAGCGGCCAATAAGGCATATTATGAACGGCAGTAGGCTTTTGAGCGTTATAAAAGCATTACTACAGGAGCGGTTGATTGACGTACGCGTAGTTGTATACGCCTTGCAGACCTCCCTGCGTATAACTTGAGAACAAAATATTTAAAAGTGGAAGATTCCCGGTGTGAGAGTGTATTCCAACTGTAGGTAATAGATTCACAATAGAGCTGCATAATTATCGATGATAGAGCTGTATCGAACCGTTCGAAATAAGTTAGATTGAACTAGTCAAAGTGAACGAACGAACTACGTCGCTGATTATCGTTCAGTTCATTTGTTTACTTCATTCATTAAACCACTAAGCAAATGCTTATGCTGAATATCGATATATAACTATTTCGATAGATTTATAAGTTGAGCAGTGTTGCGGCCCTGGCTAGCCTTGATAGTTGCCATCCCTGGCAGAAATGCTAAACAACAAAAGTTCTTAGAATATTTTAAGCATTTCTAATACAAATTAACGAGGGAAAAACGTGTATGTTTGTATTTAAATTGCACACAAATAGCACGCACGCAGGACGTTGTGCACATTTATCATCACGCACGCCGGACGTGCCTTTTACAAAATGAGTAAATGCTGCCTTTGGTCTCTAGTAAAATGGACGCTTGCAATTGCGTTCTATGCGCCTTCAGCCACTTTTGCTTATAAAATTGTGCGTCTACAGGACAACCTGTGTTCAGATAAGCTAATTTACACACTGGCCAAGCCCTTTCGGGGTGATCCAACACTTCGGCTCACAGAGGACCAGGATTCGGGTGCGATTATAACACAATCATGGAATGTTACGCTGCCCAGTGGAGGACATTCGACGAACAGAATCAAATACGACTGCCAGTTTCGTGTGCAGACCAATGATCGTCCGCCACGGGGCATATATAGCATAATTACGCGCCTGAAGTTTAGAAGCAATCCGGTGACAAAGAAATGCATCGATTACATTCAGTTTACCAGTGGGAATCGTTCACCCAGCGAACGAATTTGTAGCGACATCTCAATCGACGGACCCGCTGGCCGTTTGGTCTTCGATCAGCGTGATAGAGATGTCCACGTGCATATTTTTATTGATAGAGACCATCATATTATCGGAGATCCACTGGAGCTGCGTATGGTGTTAACTGCGCACTCGGAGTGTCAGTTTGCTGGCGACTTTCTATGTAATCCCAAGGATCAATACTCCTGCATATCGCGTGTCTTTGTGCGCGACAATATCACCAACTGTATGTATCCGTGCCGCGACGAAGGCACCTGCTTCCACGATGCCATTGCACCCGATGAAATAGATACCACCAATGTGGCCATATCCGCAATAACATCTCTCATCTTTACAATGCTCGGTGTGGGTTTCTGCGTGTGGATCTGTTGGAAATATTGGAACTGCATCACAGTTCAGCAGCACGCCCATGAGGCGTCTGCCGCACGCTTTAATCAGCGACGTGTACGTGTAAGTACATACATTATTTGTATATGTGATTTAATAAATAATTTATAATGAAACGTTCTGTTAACAGTCCGACGTGCCGACTATTGAGTTACCCACAGCAACGTCATATGATGGCGTGCTGACACATGATCTATCGCCCAATTCGCAGGAACATCAACAGCAGCAACCAGCAACGCCTAAAGATTTGCCGCCCAGCTATGAATCACTCTTCCCCGACAGATAAGAGCTGTCCGTTCAACGAGAGTAGTTTGTCCCGTTTTGTGCCAGAACGAACTAAACGCAAAACATTTTTAGTATTTTTGGGATTGTTGTAGCAACTCAATTACTCACTAGGTAATTAACTAATTACTTCCTTAGGCAATTGCAGAATTGCTTTATTGGCTTGTAATTACAACACAACAAGGTAGCAAAAAAAAAAGAAAAAGAAATCAAAGGCAATGTAAATATGCACATTTGTTTTAGCATTAGGACTGATAATATGTTTTTCGAGATTCGATTAGTTTTAGGCAACTTGTAAGATTATTGTTTTAATGTAAGACTCTTGCAGATGTGTTCAAATTCGAACAAATAATGTACAACAATACCAATTCAGTGTATCATGTCGTAACTATGAGATTCTCCCTGTTTTATTTGATCAAATTCTTGTATATATATATATATGTATTTTGTTTATTTTATAATGTCGAATAATAATGCTTTTATATCAAAATGTTTGTAGTGTCCAGCAGAGCTCAACCAATCTCAAATGTAATTCAACACTAATGAAATCTCAAGCAATTAAAAATAATGAAATTATATCAATTAATAAGTATATAAGCTAAAGCATCTAAAAACTAGTTAGCGCAAATTCGGACTGTGTTCCGTTTAACTAATTGTAATAATTGTATAATAATCATTAACTGTGTATTAGATCCACAAATCTAGCGGAATTCCATCTAGTTGTACCTGTATTATAATTATCTATAAACACAACACGCTTTTGTGAAACAGGAAAAAGGGAGAAAGACAAAAACAAAAAAGAAAAAGAAAAGAACTACATATATAGAATACAACAATTATGTTATTATGGGCCTTGTCGTCAATTGTTTAAGTGAAATTGTATTTTGTAAGCTTAGCGAAAGTATATACTCGAAATATGTAACTGCAAACTGAACACTAGCGGTCAATTTGTCTCATAACATACTCACCTATACGTACTTTACCTATAAATAAACCAACTATATGTTAAAACTCAGTTGAATGCGTTTGTGGGACGTGTGGGAACAGTTTGGAGGGAGTGGGGGAAAGTATTAAGCCAACTTTTGGCCAACTGCCCTGACGAGCTGGTTTCATCACTGTGAAATTGTGATGACTCAGCGACATGGCTTAAACAAAATGAAACCAGTTGCAGGCAAGAGTCAAGCGTGTCTCATGAATTGTTATTTCATTTGGCCAATTGCGTATATGGAAAGTTTATTTGAATATTTACTTAAGCCACAATTTGTCACACTTTATTTGAGTAATACTTGAAAACTACTTAGAAAAAAACTGCCAAACATTGACATGAACTTGACTTGATCCATTCACTCAATTCAATCAAATTCAACTCTTGAACGCTTGAACTAGTAGTATTTAAAAGTATTCAATGCCAATGTCAGACGGTAGCAGCTGAAACAAATCTTAAAGTATCTGTTAGCCTTGGCCAGGTTCAATGCGTAGCAAATCAATTATTATGAAGTACAAAAGTGTGTTAATTTAAAAATACAAATTCCGACTTTCAAGTCAATGCCCCTAACTCGTAATGCCCCAAATCAGGGTTACTCCCCCCCCCCCCCCCTTGTTCAATATGTGTCAATTGTATTACCTGATCAAAATAACCACTTGCTAAGAGAGTATAATCAGTAATCGTAAAAAACCAATTGAGCTGACAGATAACGTATACGCATCGTATACACCTCTATTTACAAAGTAAGATTGCAGTGAGATTAGTAAGAACGCAATTTCTTGCCTACGCTAATTAGCTTTTGTCTATAGCTAAAGACGAACTTGTTTCTAAGCTATAAATTACCGTCAAATAAATGACAATCTAAAAAAAAGTTACATTTTGAGTCTCTGTGTGATGCCAAATGCTCGCAGCTTGATGAAATTCGTGTGGTTTTAGTGGCTGTCGATACTCTAGCCATTTTACAGGTAATATTCATATTTGTATACACTGTGCCCATTAAAAATGGGTATAATGAATTTGTGTGAATGTATGTAAAAGGCAGAAGGAGGCATCTCCGACCATATAAAGTATATATATTCTGTATCAGTATCAATAGCCGAGTCTATTGACAACTGTCCGTCTGACCGCCTGTCTGTCCGTCTGTCTGTCCGTCTGTCCATCTATGTGAACGCGTGGATTTCAGCAACTGTAAGAGCTAGAGACTTCAAATTTGGAATGTAGGTTCCTGAATACCATACGCAGATCAAGTTTATTTTCAATTTTCGATATCAAGCCCCGTTTGTTTTAACATTAGAAAAATCACCATAACATAAGCAATGTTAAAGCTAGAGACTTGAGACTTGGCACACATGATAAGAAGCTTGGAGTTAATGTGTCCCGAAAATTTCATCACGATGCCACGCCCCTTTCGCCCATAATTGGAAAAAGCTGATAACAAGAGCAGTTTTATAGCTATTTGGATATGTGATAGGTAACAACTTCACAAGAATCAGTTATGTTAAAGCAAACGAAACTGGTAACATTTATATGCCATCTTTGTTTTTTAGTTATTGTTTGAATAGAGTATATTTCCTTTATCATGTTTTTTATGGTAATACTGCAATAGTCTACTGCAGTAAAGTATTATAATTTAATCACTTAATGTGTAACGCTTTAATTGTGGCGTTTTTCAGTAAATAAGGCAAATGCAGACATTCTTTTTTAAAGAATATAATACCTTATACTATATGTCAAGTGAACGTGACCACAGTTAAAGAAAATTGCATATTAAAACTACTCATAATAACTAATATCTTATCTTTACAAATTTAATTTAAGATCTCTTAAGACTACTTTGTTTGTTAGTTGTTTTATTTAATTTTCTAGCGCTACAAGTAATTGGGAATATCGATATATATTTCGATAGATTTATATGTTGAGCAGTGTTGGCCCCTGCTAGCCTTGATAGTTGTCATCCCTGGCAGAAATGCAGGATTGCAGAAATGAATTTAAGATCTCTTAAGACTACCTTGTTTGTTAGTTGTTTTATTTAAAGTTTAAGTGCTACAAGTAATAGGGATCTTTTAATTATGACAGTAGTCAATACAATTGACTGATTTAAGTATTAGAATTACAATTACACAATGTTTAGCTATGAAATAGATTTATTTTGCATATAAAACAACTCTTTAAAACACAATACAGCAAATATAATTGCTTCGTTTCATACTGTATCTTAATATGAATTTGTAGCTTTTATATTTTTTTAGGTAAGAGCATAGAGCGGTCGTTGCTTTATCGCTAGACTGTATGCTTATTTATACAACAATTAGCATGGCTGTGGGCGTGTTAGCAATTCAAGTCAATATGCTTAGGGCCACGCCTCGAGAAGCGCCCTTTTGACAAGCCGACAAAACAAAAAAAACAAAAAAAAGCCAAAATGCCATCAAGACAATTTGGTTGCGTTTTATTTTTAAAAACAGATATCAAGAAATGAAAGAAAATTAAAACGACAACAAGGGAACGTTGAAATGTTGTTGATATATAAGTTGGTATATAGTACGATATGTAGGTATGAGAGGTATATGGTATTTACACCTTACAATGTACATACATACATATGTGTGTTTGTATTTGTGTGTATTTTGCAGAGAACGACAATCGTTGTGCAGTTTGTGCTTTTGGTTTGCCGGCAGCGGCAATTGCTGCAGTTGAATTTTATTTTTTGGCCAAAAAAAGCAGCCAACAAACAGCAGCGCCTGTAATTAGCCACGTTACGCTAAGTAACAGCATCGACAAATGACTTTTTGTTGCCTAGAGAATAGAAACAAGTTGAAGCCAGCGATCGTGAGGCAACCGGTTCTGTCTGCGTGTGTGTGTGATTCATGCGGACGTAAAGCAAATAAATGATGACCAAAGGGGCAAGACGTGCGGGCAGAGAAATACAGAGATACAGCGACAGTGACGCCGACAGCGACAGCGACAGAGCCGACAGTTGGTTCCGAGCTGCGCTCAGTCGACGATACAAACCTGAACCTGAAAGATCAATTCGCGGGGTCTGCAGCGCGTCGTGTGGCAGTGAACTTGGTAGTACTGCGAGTGAGATACCAGGAGGGGGGCTGCAAACAGTTACACTGGATGATAGTAGTGCCCATATACTATTTGTAATAATAAACTTGTACGCAATTCAATTTATGTGCGCGTTTTACAGTCAAATTGAATTGAAAGTAAACGATTTATTTTATATACATACGTATTTTGCTGTCAATTGTTCAATAATTTTTTGTTTGAAAGCAAACGCGGAAGTGTCAGTTTTTATTTTAGCACAAATATCGCATACATTTTGTGTAAATCATAAATAAACAAATATACAAAAATACAACAAAAATGCCAAAAGTCAGTGGAGATAGTTTTATGAGAGGCATAACAATGCTGTTACTTATAACAGGTAAGAGATTCCAAATAACCAGATTAATACTATATAATATAAGTATATAGGTAGAACCTTCTATCAAACATCCAATTATGCGAATTATGCGGCTAGCTTCAATTGTTTCCATTAGAATTGATAATTGACTTGATTTATTCACACACATACATAGATAACATGCCTGGGAAATTTCCGTGGCATTTATCATTGCTTAAAGGTTGCAAGCTTGGAAATATCATAAAGTAATAATAATAGAAATTGCATAATTTGCATTATTTTCAATGAAATGCGAAAGTGCAAAGTCGCCACAAAATATTATAAATATACTAACTCTGCCTAATCAATTAAGAAGTCATTAACTTTTTGGGCAAGTCGATTATCAGTGTTAATTTTGTTGGGTAACCCAGTTCGGTGTTATGAATGAATTGATAAGAATAATTTCGACACTATTTTATGTCTATGGCACAAACTGACAAATAACGCCATGTCATTCTATGTCTATAATATCCAAAATGTTGAAACAGCTTATCAGAGTCATAAACAAGCTAATGATGTCTATATCTATGAGTTTGCTCAAAAATGATAAAGAAATGAAAGACATGTGATCTGCAGCAACGACGCATATAATTTGTTATCAAATCCTCAGTTTTGTTTCCAGCAAGTTCAATTTAATTAAGACCGAGATCGAGACATTGAAAGAGACTTGATACAAAGTTTCGATCTACTGCTACTCGTATTTATGCTAATTTTTTGCATTAAGTGTCAACAAGGCATTGGACTCGAGTTGTAATCAGTACAAAAGCAATGAGAATTACGAGCACAATTGCCCAGATCTGTTAAACGAACGAACGAACGAACGGCACATATATCATAATCATATCAAGTATACGGCACGTGACCGGCTTGCTCTGTTTGTTAATTTCAAATTGCGTACACTGACCTTAAGCCGTGACACGTGGCCAGCTGTTGGGAATCTGCATCTATGTATGTATGTATAATGAGCAGACAAGATAAGCCTTATGTGGCAACAATTTGCACAGTTGCAACATTTAACAGAGGAAGAGAAAAAATGTGTAAATAGATTTGAATTCTGTCTTAATACGTATTTAACTTTATCACGTATTTGCCATTAGACGACGCTAATGGCAATTTAATTGTTCAGCTTTGTTTTTTTCCAGCTTTTTTTTAAGGTATTATTTCTTATATAGACATGAGGCGCTGACTTCGCCTTTTGTCTTATCAGCTTGCAATTGCATTCTATAATTAGCCATGGACTTGGTTTTATGAGTTTATGATATGACAGATTGTTTTTGTAGCAGAGCTTAATGTTCATCGATCTTAAGTTGCAAAAAGTAATAAATAAATAAATGAGTTGTTTGCATATTTAAATGATATTTATTAAGACTTAAGTTGCCCTTTTATCATAGTAAACTGACAAGTTTACTACTACTCAAAGTTGCTAAACTAAGAATAAGTATTTTTGTTTATCTAAGATTTGAATTTGTTAATTTATTGACACAGTTGTTGTTTAATATTACAATCATTTGGCAGATTCTTCTAGGCTCAGCATTGTCTGTCAGGTTTAGCAACGCAATTGTCTGCTAGTATTGTTTATAGCTATATCTATGACCATGCTTATAAGTCAACTAAAGTCAAGATTCTATTTGACTGCCTCAGATGCTGAGTTTACTTGACACACTTGCACACACTGAGAAGAGCGTCAACAGGGCGTATGAAATGGCATATCTTAGTTGGGGGACAAGTGGAATGATAAAAAATACTATTATGACTAGATTTTGTGCATTAAGAACCTAGGACAACAATTACTTAATATGCCACATAAGTATGTGCAAGCAATTGAGTTGTGAAATTGATAAAATACATAAAATACATTAACCAGAAACTTATCAAACATCAAAGTAATTGACTGTCCGAATGCCGTATGCCACATAGTATAGGTCTCCCTCTCTCTATAAAGATAAAGAAGTATATGTTACGTAGCACAAGTAATATGTATTTATGTAGCATGACACATACACTCACACACACACTTTGTGCCTCGATTGATAAGTGGTGAAATTTTGATAACTCTTCGAATATTCCAGCTGCAAAAATAGCAATTGAAATCCTTTGCTTTACTTTTCAATTAGTTTCAGATATTTTGACTGACTTGAGTATGAAAGTTACGTACTTAAGAGCTTAGCTATTTTTATTATGACTTCTAAGTACCTGCTCGATCAGTTAGTGCTTAGCAGGTGCTAAATTTAGCAGCAACAGACGAGCCGACGCCAATTTCTTATCAAACACTTAAGTATTCCACTTGTTTTTTGTTTTGGATACTCATTATTTATGTTTATTATCGTACGATAAATTGCTTAATTATTTTTACGCTTTGGCAAGTGAATATAAAGGAAGCTCCAACCCATAATTATATATTTAGAACACACAAGAAGAACATTATATTTTTATCAGTCGTCAAGTGTTTGGCTTTGTAATTTGCACACGCCCAGTAAGCCTTCTACTACATATATTGTATCTCAGAAATTGTAGTCTCACACATACATAAGTTATCGTATATGTGTGTATTGGCCAAATATTTGATAGCTTATCTCTGCGATCGCATACGTATTTAAAAAAAAAAATATCATCATTTTGTTGTGATTTCTTTTTTATTTTTGTTGTGGTTGTTGTTTTTTATCAGTACTGTTGATTTTATAGCATTTTGTGTTTTATTTTATTCGTCATTTCAGTATTCAATGCGTACGCGCCCATGGCAGACGGTCAATCCTATCTGCTTACATTGGAGAACGTTCTAACACGGCAATTACAATACAATCTAACGACAGTTAATGGTACAACGGAGCCGGATTTGATTGACGAGCAATTGGATAATAATACCAGAATATTTGTCTATAAAAACGGTAAGTGAAAGTCTTTGTGATTAGAAATAGGGAAGTGAAAAATTTGTTGAAAGCGTCAGCGCTAAAATTATTATTATTATCAATTGCGAACTCTCAGGCTGAGAAATTGAAACTTTCAGTTAGTATTCTATTAAACAATCTATTAAAAACACGGTTAAATCATTTGTTATACGTGCAAATTTATCGCTAACCAGTCGGTAAAGGCTACAGTCGAAGTCGACTATGAGAGACCCTTTACTATTCTTCAAAAGGGAACTAAGATTAACACTAATAGTAACCCATAGCGCGTTGTAACTTCAATATGCTCTTCTTTTTCCCTTGGCCCGACACTCAGTAATATTGTGTTTTGAATAACTGCCGAGTTTATTATCCGAAGGCAGAAGGGGGCGAGTCAAAATTTTAAGATAAACTTCTGCTTAGCCCATAGAAGAACAACCATACCAAATTTGGTGACTCTAGCTCTTATAGTCTCTGAGATCTAGACGCTCATACAGACAGACGGACTGACAGACGGACATATGGACAGACGGACGAACGGACAGACGGACGGACGGACAGACGTACGGACGGACAGACGGACAGATGGACAGACGGACGGACGGACGGACAGAAGGACGGACGAACAGACGGACGGACGGGCAGACGGACGGACGGACGGACAGACGGCCGGACGGACAGACGGACATGGCTATATCGACTCAGCTGTTGTTGCTGATCAAGAATATATATACTTTATGGGGTCTGCCGGACTTCCTTCGACCTGTTACGCACATTTTGACAAACTTAATAGACCCATTTAACTTTTTTAAAGCAAAGGGTCTAAAAATGATTGAATACGTACTACTCATAAGTACTTGTGTTTGAATTTGAATTTCTATTGATAATATGCAGTCATAAGTTACAATACAATAACAACAATAACAGAAACAGGTTATAATCACTGTGATTAGTTTAGTTGCGGACCAGTTGCGATGACAAGTGGCCGTTTTGCTATGACGCGTTTCGAGTTAATTCAACATTTTGCGTCATTGAATCAGACAACATGACACATGCCACAGTTTCCACTTGGGTACAGATAGTATCTTAGAATATCGGTATGCGCAATGCATTTCTTGTAATTCCAGTTTGAGTTAACTACACTTATCAATTGGTCATTTAACTTAAATTCTTGCTATTTAAAGAAACTTTTGCAGCTTATCAATGTCATTAAATAGAGTTATCAGAGTTATCAATTGCAATACTATTTATAACTATAAGTAGTTATGCGAATTCCCCGCAGCAGGGGAAGAAATTTGTTGCCAAGTCATCGATCTATTCACATTTGCCTAGCTAAGTAGGGAACTACCCAGATAAGGGAACTTACAATTAAAAATATAAGGAAAGAATCTATTTAAACTAAACACTTTTATATCTTTCTATTCATTTCAGCAGTTGTTGAGTCCAAGAACGAGTTGTCGCAAACGGCAATGGATGTGATTACCATAGTTTGGTATGTGGCAACATTTTTGGCATTGGCCGCCTTTTTCATGTTGATGGCCTGTTCGGATCGACGTTGTCGGAATGTACGCAGTCGGCAATCATCAAGTGAAACGGCGAATGAGCAACAACGTGCCCCGCCAACGCCATCACCGTCGTACAGTGAATTTGCGCCGCCCAGCTATGATACGGTTATCAAAATGCAGCATGCGGCCAAGACGAGCATCTTTGTGATTCCCTTCAATAGTGAGAATAAGACAAATGATGATTCAAACATATCGCCAGTGTCCGGCGATCCCGCCAGTGTTTATACAATTGATGAGCGGCAGAAGACGAATAAGTGATGATGATGATTGATAGCCAATCGATCTAAGTATAAAAACTAGTCTGTGATAATTGCTGTTGCCATTCAAAATGTCGTCGTTTTTTGGCCAAAACGAAATGTTCTTCTTCGGCTATTTTGTAGTGCAGTGTGAAATGTATTTTTTATAATAACAATAATGTATTGTAGCAATCTAAATAATTAAGTTATATGCCATACATTTAATTGATATGTCATAAGGCATTTGAAATGCTTAAAAAGACTGAAGAATTAAAATATGTTTACATATGTTTTTTGTAAATGTTTATCTAATTTTTTTTCTGCCTTTTCAATTGCAATTATTGTCAAGTGGATATAGCATTTTGTTAAACAATAAAATTAAACAATTATATATTTTACATTTAAAAATGCTGAATCATCTTTTTTTTGGCTGGGAGTATCATGCAAATTATTGAATGATTTCATAAGAAAGTTATGAATCATATTTTTTTGAAAATAACTGCTTACTAAGCAGTCCATCAAGCAGTGTACATGTGCAAGCAGTCAGGTACTTATTATAAACATCTGGCAGCATTGTTAGTGCATGCTGGCGCCATCTGTTATTTGTTTGCAAAACATAAATACGTCACTCTGCTTTGGCGCGCAATTTAAATAATATTTAATATTGCAATGACTTTATAACTAATTACACAAATTTAGTTCAAAATAAAATTGAATTGAGGCAATAATATTAATAAAATTAACAGTTTCTGAATGTTTGACAACTAAATTTATTTGGCTTTTAAAGTTTTATCATTTTAGAAACATAAGTTTTGTATGAGAAATATTTATTTTCTGTGCAGTATTCAGAAACAAATGCCAATAACTGTGAACAAACCATGTTGATATAATCTTTTTCTCTTAAAAAGTGTAACAGTTTTGTAATAATTGAATATGCACAGCCATGACACAAAAAACAAAAGCAACATAATGCCTTAAAGTAGAACAATTCAAGCTTTTGAACAGTTGTTATTACCAGGTGTTCTACTAGTTGAACTAAGCAACTGTATTCCCTTACATTCATTATTCTCTAGATGATAATGCAATACACGTATTGTCAATAAACTGCAGTTGTCTATTAACTCACCCAACGTACGAATATTCCACATAAAATGAACGTGTTATCAGTTAGGGGAACTTTCAATAAAATCTCCTCTTTGTATATCCCCTCATGATCAATCTTTCCCGATTCAGTTTCGATCTATTGTAGGGTATAATATTATACATTTCTTAATTTCTTATTTGATATGATATTTAACATTATACCACATATATATGTACATCTTTTCATGTTATGTTTGTTCCCTCTTTCATCAGAAATGTGCGTTAATTTGATCAGTTCATGATAACAAATATAGCATGTGACTGGGAGGATAACATCTGTTTAATGAACGCACTCATCACATGACGGAGTATGATTGAATTTTCATCTCTTCCTCTTCCTTTTCTTCTTCTTTTTTATGTTTTATTTTGCACATTTTGCTAAAATTAAATTTATTTACCGAAAACAAAAACCCCACAGCCAAACACACACACACACATTAAATCCATAGGAGCTGATAATAAATACAGATTGTTTCTACTGTAACACACACATACAAACACACAAACACACACACACATACGTACACGTATACACATAAATACAGTTAGGGAGAGCAAACCAGATCATTTGCTTTAAATGCAGTTAAATCACGTTACGCCTCGATAAATGCGGTTAATCGTGAAGACCAACTGTCTTATTTCTTGATTATTTTATAAACTGGGCGCCATTGATGGTTCTTCTTGTATGTACCCTGTAGGCATAACCGATTTTCAACGGGTATGCTAAATAGTAACATTATTATACTAGCTTTTATAGTCGTGCATTTGTTATTTAAATAAACAAATATGTGAAATTGATAATAGTATGTAATAAATTTAGATTTGCGCATAACTAAGTAGGTGCAGGGCAACCACTAGTCGAGCATTGCCACCACTTGTTGCTGTCAGTGTTGCCAACTGTTCAGGGCATAAGAAAACCATATCAATGTTTAATAAAAGCTAGAAATAGCTAGCAAAGGAAGCTGTTATATTATTTAGATGGATTTTATACTCTGCGTAGAGTATATATTTTGTTTGTGGATTAGTATTTAATTTGATTAATTAATGAAAAACTAAATTGTATAAATTCCTTACCTATTTTTAATTTTAGACTTGTTGACAATGCTTCTTCCTTGGGTAAAAACTTTCTGCTGTGGGGAAATTGCCGATAACTGAACTAATCTCCATGCGGAATGTATTCTTGAGCTTTTAATTAATTTTTTTATATTATATTATATTTGTTAAATATATTTGTTTTAAATCTTAGGCAATTTAGGCAACGATCTCCCCTTCTTATTGTAATTTTCGTCGCTATTTCACATTATTTCCCGCGTTCCACATTCTGCAAACTCCAGCACTGGCGAAAAAATAGCTGAATTGTCAACACTGGTTGCTGTTGCCTACTCAATAATCAAAAAAGCACATAAATACTACTTGAATCTAAGTATTTGATGGTCCATTCATTAAGTTATTGGCGTGCTTTTCAGAGCGCGTGAACAGCGTGCGCGTGAGTACATCAAATGAATTACGAGCATACATATATCAGTTGTAAGCGGAGAAGAAGGAGAAGTTCCGCAGTGTGGCGGGGTGGGGGGTTCAGGGTATGGCTCAATTGGTGTTGTTGCTGCTATTGCCGGCTCTGATCTTTTATGCGCCGCCTGTCGTTGTCCATTGTCCATCGTCCATCGTTGGTTTTTCCTGTTAGTTTGCAAATGCGCCAATATTATTAATGGCTCTCACGCTCTTCAATTGAACTGAGCGCCCGCATTCAACGCTATCTGCTGTCAGTCCCCACCACCCCGTCTCTCTCGTTCTCTTTCTTGCTGTCTCTCTTTCGCTGCTGCTGCGACGAACTGTCTGTATTGTCTTTATGTCTGACTCTTTGGTCTGTCTGCCTCTGCCTCATTTGCCGATCGTTCGTCGAGTTGTGCAAAACAACGTTGCGCCCGTCGTTGTTGTTGTCGTTGTCATTGTCGTTTCTATTCGAATCAATTTTTGTTGAAAAGCATCTGGAACGTAATTAGACTTGCTCAGTGCTACACAAACCGTGCTATCGTGTGGATTACTATTTATACATCCAGTGTCCAGTACCTAGTTCCCAAGTGAATATACACAAATACACAACAAGCATAGAAATCGATAGCAATATAGAAGAAATCGAAATTCGAAATCGAAAACAATATGTCATATAAAAGCAACTTTATTGCCCTGTGCCTGGTGTCAGCTTTAATGCTGCAATTTGTCTGTGCGGATATCGAGACAAATGAAGTGAATGATAATAACTTTTATAGTAAGTGATCCTTGATCCTGTTAACACATAACATGCCATACAATAATATACCCCCCCTCCCGTACCCCTTACAGTGCTGCAGGGCGTTAAGGTATATGAAAATGATCGACAGTGTAGTATGGTCGGAGGTCTCTGCGTACAGACCGGCGATTGCACAGAACCCACAAGCAACAAGAATCTCTGTCCCAGCAGTACCCATCTGGGCGTCGAGTGTTGCTATGAGTGTAAGTAAACGATTGAACTTCCTTTTCTGTTCGTGCTGTGATTCTAAATGCTACAAAACTATTCTACAGTAAAACGTATCTATACCTAATCCTAATATCGCAAACCTCTCTCTCTCAAATGAATTCCCATATTAATAATGTTTAATTGGTATTATTTTTATGTGCTCATTTTATTGTTTTCGTTTTTGTTTTCCATCAACTAACAACGTATCCAACAACTCCGTCTTCGTCACTGTCTTACTCCCACACAAACACACACACGCACTCTCTCTCTTTCTACCACCGCCCGCCCTCCCTCCTAACTGACTCCCTGCCGCGCTCGCTGTGTGCCACCTGTAATATTGATACGGTTCCAGTGCCGGTGAGACCAGCACCGTGTATGCAATACCTGGGAGCCTGCATGGATCGATGCCACCAGAGGCTGATTAGACCTGGCAACGACTGCGAGAACGGACAAGTCTGCTGTGTTTTGATCTAGACTACGTACATATGTAATATAATCTAATGCTTTTTATGTATTTACTATAATATATTATGAAATCGATGAAAGATGAAAAAAGGAAAACAACACAACACAACAATCAAATAACCAATGAGAACAAATGTCAATTGTAGACAACACACACACACACACACACACACACAAACACACACTACACTCTCATTTTATTATTTATTTAACTATACTTTTACTTATATATTGTACAAGTAATTTTTGTATGAAATATTTTTGGACTGCTGTAATAAAACGCACTGTAAATATTTTGAACTGATTTATTTACTCTCATCTCTCACATGACCAATGATCAATCGGTGAACATCGTGTAAACATCCCGCTGATTATGTAAGTATTTGTCTGATCCGCTGCTGAATCACACGACAACGGAGGAACAGAGCACCACAAAGGTTGCCTACCAGGTCAGTCAGCCACTTCTTATCAGCGTTGTGTTCTCTGGAAATGATCTAGGGACAGCTGACACTCTAACTGATCATGAACATGACGACGACGACGACGATGATGATGATGATGTTTGTCTTGGCGAGTGTCACGTGTATACTACATTAACGTACAGTTGTGTGGCGAGAGTTCTATTTTCAAGCTTCAAAGTATAATCTCTGGTTATTCATAACTCTACTAAGTATACATACATATATATATATATATGAGTATTGCAGGGTGTATCTCTGTGCTTTGGGTTTCAATGTCAAGTTCAGCATTGGTTCAAGCTGACAAGACATCTAGTAGATTCTATTGGCTGAAACTTTTTTTTCAAGTATTTTGGAAACTATGCGTATTTCTACACTTTATTTTTTCGTTTTAGAAAATATAAATAAACGTCCTTGCTGAGCATTCGCATCTGAGAGATTTATTCAACATCAACGGCACGAACGTGCTGTATGTGTATCTTATAGATACATAGTTCGTATTTATGCTTTATTTTTATTTATTCATTTTTTTCTCTTATTATTATTATAGTTGTGCACGATTTCACAGCCAATGTTTAAATGTTTATTGTATGGCGTTATTTATAGCTTTGGATTTGTCTACGTGGGCGTAACTAAATGCCACTGAGTTTAATGAATTGAGCCAAGGCGATACGCGGAACGAGAGGACGTGATTCGAAAGAGCTGAGTATCTGAGATGGATTTGAAATGTATAAGGAACATCTAATAAAATTTATAGATACATTGCATCCATTGAAGTTTGCTTTAGATAGCTATGAAGCGGCTAAGAAACTTTTACGCTCGTTTCTTTCATTACTATATAGTAAAAAGTGAGAATTGTCTTAGAAACTGAGTTTCATTTCTATTCTTCACTTATTTAACTGAGTTCTTTATATATATATTAGGCTAATATTATAATTCTTAAACTGTTTAATTAGTCATTTAATTAAATATATATATATAATGTTAACAAAATCTGAAATTTTAAGTGATTGCTGAATGCATATATATATATATATATATATATATATAACAATTAGCGAGTTTCGTCAGCTACTTCAACATATTATCTTTTGATCTGCTTTGAGTGTTTTACAAAGATCGGTATCCTTAAGTTACTAATAGTATTTATTAACGTACTTTCTCGAAGTGTTTGTTTTAGATTACCTTGAAATATGGAAAGATTAGCTAGCAAAAGCCATTAAGAGACTGCATTACACACTCTGTGTATGCCTGTATGCTTATTGTCTGTTTACTGTCACTATCTATAGACCCCACACATGGTCGTTATTACATTGCAATTCCTTAATTTACTCAACCTCCGTCAATGGCAGTGAAAACCGTAAGCGACTTTGACACATGAAACTGCGGCCTTGTCTGGACATTGAAACAGTTTTGTTTTGCTTGATCTACGTAAGATTAAATGTAGAGTATAGTATGTAAAAATTGTCAAGAAATATACTACGTAGGCATATTTTTTAATTGAATAAAATCATTTAACTGCGTCTTAGATTGCATAACATTTGCAGTGTCATGGGGGGGGGATTCCAAAGTCGGACGGGAACTGTGAACTTTTCAATTGCGATTTGCACCATTTTAAACTGATTTCATTTGCACGGATTCGCATCAACAAAGCATTGCAAAAGTAGCCAAGTGAAACGAAAAGTCAAATAATATTTTATAAATATGTATAAGTTAGTTTTTTATTGTTTTTGTTTTTTTTTATATGTGTTCTTATCAGGCTGTGCTGTGGTCATGTCACATAATAGATTATTTATGTGTTTTTGTTTACGTTTTCGGTTTCGATTTGAATTTTGCACATTAGTAGTATGAGATAATCGCTCTCTATAATATGCAATTATTCTAATGCCCTGTAAAAATAAAGAAAAGGGCTTAGCTGAAAGTGGAAACTGGACTGGAATGGGCTTAGAAGTCTATAGTTTAGACTTTAAATATAATATTAAATTGTCAGTTCAAGTTAAATAACATTAACTGAAAGTTAGAACTGAAGGACTATAGTTATATATATATATATATATATATATATAGTTATATATATAGGGTGTAGAATAGCTATATTTGCAAGTGATTGTGAAGATTCAGGGTATCTTCTAGTGTTGTAAACTCCACTCAATCATTTTGACTTCTTATACCCTGTAGGGGTATATTAAGTTTGTCAAAAGTATGTAACAGGTCTCAGTAAGCCTGGTAGACCCCATAAAGTATATATATTCTGATCAACATCAACAGCAGAATCGATGTAGCCATGCTCGTCTGTCTGTCTATCCGTCCATCCGTCTGTCCGTCCATATAAACGAAAGGATCTCAGCGATGGTGAGAGCTAGAAGCTTGAACTTGATTTCCCAGCACTGGTAATATTTGCAGCCAGATTATGTTTATCTATTTTATTTGATGCCACGCCCTCTTCGCACAGAAATCAAGAAAAAGCTCATAATAGGAGTAGTTTTGCAGCTAGAGACTTGAGATTTGGCATAAATAATGAGTATCTTGGTGTCGCTGAGTCCAGAAAATTTCATCACGATACCATGCCCACTTCGCACAGAAATCAAGAAAAAGCTCAAAACGAAAGCAGTTTTGTAGCTAGAAACTTCAGATTTGGCACATATGATTAATATTTTGGGCTCGATGTGTCCGGATGTGTCTTCACCCACAAAATGAAAAAGAAAAAGGAATTACAAGTGAATAATAGAGGGAGTCAATTTGTGTGGAAACCTGTAGAGCCACAGGGTATATTACGGTCGGGGTGCCGACAATTCGTTTTGTTCTTCTCATTTCTTTGCATTTTATATAGTCATTTTCTAAGCACACTAATAAATGATGTGTGTAAAGGCAGTTGGAAGTTAGGTGGTGAGTGGTGTGAGTGGATGGGGTGAGGGGTTAGGGCATGGTTGCATTTGGGATGCGCTCATATTGCATGTCATAGTTCGCACTCATTTTTCACTTGACATAAACTGCGTCTCATCGCTGCGGGCTCTGCAACGCAATTTGCATGTACGAAGCGACTCGCGACTCATATATACTTGTAGTTGCTTTTATTTTCGCCTTTTTCATATTTCAGTTTTAATTTTTATTTTGCATGTGGCTGCGAGTATAAAAGAAAATGATTTTGTGGCATAAATTAACGCCAAGAGGCACACGAAACACTATTAAAAAATGCTCCACACATGCGAGTCGCGCATCCTTCAGTCGTTGCCAGTGTGTGTGCGTGTGTGTGTGTGTGTGTGTGTTGTCCTGGCAAAGGATGCGGATGTGGATGCAGATGTGCAAGTCAATGGCTTATAGAAAAGCCAGGATATTCAGTGCTCAGTTGCTGCTTCATACGCTGTGTTGGCATCGCCGTTGCCATCCATGATGATGATGTCATTCCACCAGCTCTCTTTATGCAATTAATCCTTTTTTCTCATTCTCGCTGTAGTCTCTCCTCTCGTCCTGCACTCTCATTGCCTCCTTCAGCTCGCAGTCTGTCAGCAAAATGACTTTTTAAGTTAATTTCTTATAGTATGTGCCGAGCATGTTGTCCCACCACATGTCCAACGCACATGGCCAACACTATACATATATACGGCTGATTGGCTTGGCAGCAATCACAATGCGGCTTTAACTCAGCTCGTTCTATGTGATTAATATTAAGGAAAAAGCTATTAAGAAGTAAATTCCATTAAAATTTGATTGTTATCGATATTCTATTTATTTTATACTTATTTATTTTATTTTATTTGGCCTCTTAGCACTATGAGTATTATTAATTACATTTTCATTACGATTACTTAAGTATTTATTATTATTAATCTTAGATACAATATAAAATGTTATGCCTAATATACCTATTACCTATCTTCGATGCCTATTTGATGTGTTAAATACTTGTTATAAATTTTGTTTATTAATTTAAGTCAGTTATTAAATAAGCTAATAACATTAATTTAAATATTCAGCTTGTTATTTACTCTTTGCGATCAATAACAAGTGAGTGTTATTCTTTATATAAATGCATAGAAAGGTAAGTGTCATTCTATCACTGAAGTCACAATAGCCAAGTGAACTAAAGTGAACTGCATGCAAAGAGAGTTAAGCACTTTGTACTTGTTTCTCTTGCCATCTTTCTCTTGTCATCTTACTCTTTGACATCCTTTAGCATAGCTTATCGCTTTGTTTAGATGTTGCCCCACATCTTGTTGCGTTGTTGTTTTTGTTTTCCTATCAGTTTATATCAGTGCAGTGTTATTGCGACTGTTGTATGTTCCAACTTTAGCCCAATTCTAATTAATATTTCATTTTTCACACATTGTCAACGAGTTGAATGAAATGAATTTCCGGCACACAACAAGCTTTAATATTTATGCAAATTGATGTTCAAATAGCATAAAATGCAATTACTTAAATTTCTTTGACAAATATGCACAAGAATGCGCCCCCAACTCCCATATTTTAGTCTGTTTTTGCCATGGCAATAAATCCCATTAACAGCATGCAAATGAAAGCAAATTTTCTGGCCCTCTTGAGTTGAAGGTGTTGAAATCTGTGGGCTTTTGATGTACCGGTGAAAATGTACGTACACACGTTGTTCTATCGTGTCAGGCATCAAAATGACATATAAACTCTTGAGATTAGAGTTAAGAGGGGGAGTTAGACAAGGGACGAGAGCAATTTAACACTTAGCAAAAAGTGTACTACACACAGATCGAGGAGCGAAATTACAGAGAAATTACAGTTTCCCGAGGCGATACCTCCATCTTTGCTGGGATATAATTTTTTTTTTTGCTGTTAACGGGATTAACCGCAATTTCTTTAATTAAAATTTCACCCCCTCAACCCACTGAGGGGCGAGAGAAACAGGAATAGCAACAGGAGTACGGAAAAAGGATTGTAAATTACGCTGTCAGTCAGTCGTCTGTCAACAACAATTAAAACGGGAAGCAACATCACAAATTAAAAATTCATCTTCCGTTTTCCCACCTACACACACACACAGACAACTCATGTTTTATGAACAGCTACCATTTTCTTTCCTTTTTTACATTACTTCTCTTTTTTTTTTAATTTTTGTTAGTACTTTTGTTGTTTTTATCTATGGTAAGCGTGTCTTCTTGATGTGCTACCGGTCCCTTTTTAATTTGATTGGTGTGGCTCTTCTTCTTGACGGCATTTCCGGTATTTCTTCGGGCTTTATTTTCCTTACCATCTACTTACCTTTCCAGCTTGATTAGCAAGGAAAAAAAGGGTTAATTATTTTGTTTTCTGGCATATTTGTTTAAGACACAAGACCGATAATGTCTTGAGTCTAGAATGTAACACAGTGGCCTAGTTTTAGGGGAATTTAATGTGGCTTGAAGGTAAATAAACTAAGTAAAATATAACTGATAGTATATATGAAAGAATGTTACATCTTGTTTGACAATTAAGGGTGTTTCGATTTGATAAGCTTTTAAATTAATTGAATATATGTATGTTCTTATTAAAAAATGGCGGCGGACAAGTCAAGTGAACGTAAACAAGATCAAGTGAACATGAACAAGATCATATGAACACATCAGCGATATGCGATATTTACAAGTATCGATAGATAGTTCCAGGATGGTATGCTGTTTACTGCTTGTATTAAGAATTGAGGAAAAAGGGAGATATACTTAACAAATGGTTTTGACGAACCCCTTTGCAAAACGCCACTGTCGAAAGCTTTTCAAATGAAGCAAATTTAAACTTAGATTTCAATTACAGACCCATTTTTTTTTGTAATTGTTTGATGAGTCGACCAACTAACCTTTCGTTTGGGTCGGAAATGCCTGGGGTCATCGTATTCTTTATTCACAGAAATTGTATACTTAATTAGGGGTTGACTTAGGCTTTAGCTAATTGCAATGTAGTGTAATTTTGATGATAGATCATTTGTAGATTACCCAATGCTTATTCTTTTCACATTAAGTATATTTATTTATTTAGAAATACATTTTTTTTTTTTGGAAGTCATGTCAAAGTTTTTGTGTGGTTTTTGCAACTTTCTGTGACTTTTGTTGTGTGCAAATAATTCGCAGCTCGTTTCTTGCATCATTAACAATGAGCGGGGATGAACTTTTATCTAATTAATGAAACTTCAGCACAATGTCAAGCAGTTTGAGGAGATCTTTTGCTTTTGAAGCTGTTGAGGCAGCGCGTATTGTTGACAGTGAAGCGACGAACTTGGCGTACAACATGGCGTATGATTGCTTTTGTGTAAACAACGACAGCATTTCACTGGTCCTGACGAATGAACGGATGGGAGGATGGGCTGATGGGTGGATGATGGCCAGACGGATGCCATGGAGCATTAAGGGAATGGGAATTTCCATGTCTTTGGCAGTTTTTTGCCACTTTTCTTTTTCTTCTGGGTAAAAGTTTTTTAATTAGCAACAAAAGTAAGGGGTTAATAACGCGACGCGACGCGATGAAATGAGAAGAGATGAGAGAGTTGAGACGAGTCGACTCGAGTTGAGCCGAGTTGAGAGTTGAGTTTTGTTGGCTGTTGCCAAAAGTTTGGCAAGCTAACAATTAAGTTTCGGCTGTGCGTCTGACGTGCAAGAGGCGTACCGGCATGTGGGCGTGCCACCAGATAATGAGTATTAAGCAACACTTACTGACAATTAAGTTGGGCCCATCACAGTCGACAGACAACGGCAACGGCAGCGGCAGCTATCATCCTTTGCCTCATTGTTGACTTTTTTCGGGCTGTAATTACGCTTAATCGCGAATATACTACGATCTGCACATGGCAGGCGAGGCAAGTTAAAAGCACTGAAGCTGCTTAAGCTGTGGCAATAACCTGCAGCAGCAGGGAAAAAGAAAACAGTTGCATGCCACCATCGTTGCTTGACCAAACGGTGAAACAAATGCATTGCGAATCTGAACAATTCAAACAGTGGAAGCTGAGACTCTGTACAGATAAGCTCATAATATTCATGAGCTTAGTTTTATGAGGTGCTAACAATGCGTAAAGCTACAAACACAACAATGTGGAGGGAAGCGGGAAGACATTGGTAGGAGGAAGCCAAGCCACTTAACAGTAGAATAACAGTCGAACACCTTCTATGGCCAAGGCCGCTGCTAGCAGCTCCCGATTCAGGTTTGTGCTCCATGTCCAGCTGCCGTCTGTCCGCCATTGCCCCGCAGAAATTTTTCCATTTTCCTTTTCGCACACTTATTCCTAGCCGGAGCAGCATTTTTTTTTTATTTTATTTTATTTATTTTTTCTCCCATCGTACTTTTGCTCTCTGGGCTGGGTAATTTTTCACTTTCGCAAGATGGCAGCGCATTTTAATGAGCCAGCGCCAGGATATGCGGTCAGGCAAGGAATAGCAGGACACACAGGACAGAGGACACGCTGGACACTGAATACTAGACACTCGCTTGGATCATTTGTGTTGCATTTGCATTTTCATTGGTGCGATATGTTAATGACTTTGCTTACTTTTCCAACTGCTTCTCATCTTGATGCTGATGTTGATGTTGCTCTTCTACTTATTCTTGTTAGTTGTTGCGTCTGTAAGTTTTTCGGTTTCTGTTTTCCATTTAGTCTATAGAAAATACTGTGTTTTTTTCTCTCTCAAGATTTCCTGCCCGATTAGCATAGGCAGCGATGGCCAGACGAAAACTTTTATGCCATAATTAGCTACGTCATTTATCATTCAGCTTCAGATACATATATTAGAGACAGACTTATTGCAGTTGGTACATTTATCATCGCTTTGACATTTGCAGATCATCTTAGTATTAGTTTCAAAAATGAAGCTATATTTGTTAATTGTATTTTCATTTGATTGTTGACGTTTTTCTACACTTCAGTGCAAAATAGGTAGGGCAAGCAAAATACCATGTTAATTGGGCAACTTATTGTATAAGTAAGTAAATATATATATGCATATTTAAATATAGTTGTTGTTGCGTTGGAAACTGAAGATCTGCATTAAGAAGCCGGCAACATTATCTATATTATTTATTTCACACTTATATTTAATTAATGAATTTCAGAATAGGTATTTATTCTTAAACTTGCGCGTGCCGCTAAAAATAATGCTGTCGAATTGTGTGTCGTTTCTCCTTCTTATTCTTCTTCTTCTTATTTTTGCAAGCGTCATCAAGTGCAGGGTTGTATCGCACAAAAGCTAGTATGCAGCTTGAAAAATGGTATGCCGCTCAACGAAGACTGCGATGCGCCACAGTATCAATTAGCGGCAGACAGATCCCAATAAATGTCTAATCCAAATGATTTATGGAAATTTGTATTCAAATACTATATATATTTACATGTATTAAATCAAATTTGCATACAATATAACAACATTAAATAAATGTTTATTTGAATTTTATTTAACGGTTCAAATGTGGCAGAAGAAAATAAAATTTTAGCAAATTTGTGCTGTCAATTATTGTAAAATTTGTTGTAAAAATTTGTGTATTTACAATTTTGCGTGTCTATTTCCACTAACCAAAAAACCCTTGAATACAAACAGACATTCATTCAGTCATTTGCTTATTTATTTATTTACATTTGAAATTCATTTTATTAAATACAGTTGTGTCCTTTTTTGGTCTGATAATATTGCCAAATGTGAAATGAAGTGAAAAATTACATTTAAAAGTCAAAAAAGCAAAAGTCATTTAAAACATGCAAAACTCAATTTTACATATACATATGTGCGAATGTGTGTGTGTGTGTTTGTGTGTGTGTTGAAAACATTAAAATAATTGTTTTAAAATCCTTTTGTCAGAAAGTAAAGTAAATTATAAACACACAGACAGCTATAGAGAGTCAGTGGAGCCTGGCAGGATAACGATAACACGTCACAAGTCACAGGATTTCACTGAGCCATTAAAAACGTTGCATAGATACATTTGCATGTGTGTGTGTGAGTGTGAGTGTGTGTGTGTGTGTAGTTTCTATCTATGTGTGCTCAACTGCAAAAACATTGCGAAAAATTAATTTTATACAAAACGTTATGCAAATTTCTATTCAGCAAAATTTATATATATATAAGAAAATCTATTAGTTGAGAAAGACAAGCAAGAGAATGCTCGACTTGAATATACTTTCTTAGATCTCGAGTTGGTTGAAAAACAAATTCAGTTGCCTATACCAGCATTGGTTAGAAGACATGGCTAAAAAAAGATGCAAGCTAAGTTATTGAAGTTGCCGCCGAATATTGTGTATGATTTGAAAGAAAATTGTACTCCGAAATTGAAGGCATTATAAATCTATAGATGAGTACAGAGAGCGAACATCTTCAGCATTAAATTATGTATTTTTCACAGGGTATAATAGAACATTGGAATTGCTGCTAATTTTTTTGATAGCTGCAAAATTGAAATAGTATATGAAAGATACGCATATTGTTTGTACATTTGCATACAACATGCAACATGCATTTTCCATAAAACATTTCCTCATGATGTTTCAATATTATTCGATGTACAGCAAATTTTTCAAGCAATTTCCTTTTATTTTTCTTCTTTTTTTTCTTTCTTATTGCAATTGCATATTTATTCTGGGCGGCTGTGTGAGGTTCGGTGTGAGGTGTGGCAAAAGGTGAAGTCGACTCCTTTTGTAAGATGATGGCCGGGCCGCTAAAGCAAAGAGGACTTTTTGGTACTGTCGGAAGCTGGAGCTCATTTGGATAGCTTCACCTTTGGCACTGGCACTGGCACTCAATACAATTGTACAATATTTATTTAATGTAAATGAGAAACGGCAAACGGGAAATGGGAAACAAGGCAATCAGGTGGTAGAAGGAGCCACAATTCACTTGGCTCTATGGCCACATGAGCCTGGTCAGGGGGAGGGGCTGCTACGGCTCTCTCTCTATCAACTACCCAAATGCGAAATGATATTGAACATTGTGTCGATGTCGAATTGCGTCTCTGGTATGTATGTAGTAGTATGTGCCCAATGTGCCAATGCATTCAAGCAAATTAAAATTGGAAATTAAATGTTTACGAAGTACGAAAATTTTAAACGAAAATGTAATTGCTTTTTCCTGCTGCCTTGAGAGGCTGCATCGCGGCATGTGGCAAAAGGAGCAGGTGGAGAACTTCTTTCTCTTCACATATGTGAGTGTGAGTTTGTTAGTGAAATTTGTATAAATTGTGGTTAGACTGAGTTATCAATGTTTTAGCTGAGATGTAGTTTTTGTTGTAGATAACTTCCATGAAATCTGGAAAATGCAACTATAATATCGATAGAGGTAAACATAGGACTATTGCTAAAGTAGATATTTCTACCTATAGTACATAATATAACATTTGAGGCAAGTTGTCAAGTTGCCAGATATACGCCTTTGTCAGTACTACAAGGTTCAACGAACAGCCATTTGACACTTGCAGCATTCGTGTGTGGAAGAGTTGAACAGTGTTGGAATTGTGGATATCACAATTGTCAGTGCTGGGAAACTAACGTCCTTGGCAGTGACTCGGCTGATTTGCAGAGGGCATCATTATGCTGACATCTAAGTCGAGGCTGAGACTCAACTCAGCTATCAGCGACCAAACTCAAAGAGGGTTACGGTTCAGTCAAAGTGAGATGACGATGATATTGCCAGCCATTGTGCTGAAATGATATCATGTTTCCACATGCAACTGCATGACTGTATATCTATGTGTGTGTGTGTGTGTGTGTGTGTGTGTGTATGCAACAACTGCAAGTTTTGTTTGAGTTTTAGCCCCGGGAATCATTGTAATGTGCAGGTATCTTGTTGCAAGCATAGCCAGCCAGTTAGTCAGCCAGGCAGCCAGGCAGCCAGTCAAGTAGACTTGGTTACGGCGGAAACGGCTACGGTTTAGAGGTTCCTCTGCTGTTTTCTTTATCCACTTTTTAATTTCCGTTTTCGTTGCCTTCGGGTGGCCAGTGCGTCATCCGTGTGACGGCGACGGCAACGGCGACGGCGACGTCGCTGGCCACGGCTGGTTGATGTTGATGTTGTTCTTGTTCTTATTGCTGCACGACTGGCTCAAAAGTTGGCAGCACAGGTGAGCATAGGACTAAGGAGAGACTTGCAGTTGGAGTTGGCTTGCCACATTTTCATTCTCAACCATATACACGTCGTTGCCAAGAACAACATGAGCCAACGAATTTTCCTATGAAACGCCAATGGCCAATTGGTTCTCTATGTGGTTGTTGTTGTTGCTGCTGCTGTTGTTGCTGCTGCGGCTGCTGTTGCTGTTGCTGTTTCTGCTGCGTCTGCTGAGTCGTGCAAGAATGTTGAAAGCTTCTCAGCCGAAGCCAAACAAGAAAACGTCGAGCAGGCGAAAATTGAGAATGGCGAACGTTAAATTCCCCATTGGCTAAAATACTATGTATAGTACGAGTCGCCACATCCGGCGGCATGACAAATACCTGGTGCCCCGCCCTTTGATTCCTCCCAAAGATGACCTCGGGCAATTTAGGCAAATTCTTAAGCCGAGGCATTCTATCATGGCGCGTGTTCGATTATTTAATCGTGGTGAGAGCGTGTTCAATTTGCAAATGATTTAAATTCATTTTGTTCAAATTATTAATATGCCGTGTTTACTTTGTTTTCGCTGCAGACCAAACTAATTAATATTAAAATGCCAGAAAGAAAAAAATATATAATAAAAATAAAGTCAGCCTAAAATTATGCAATGCTTTTTTCTGTTTCTTTCCCTGCGGCTAACTATTAATTAACATGTTAATTACAAGTTTACAATCCTATTTTTTTTCTCGTAATAAAAATGAAATGCAATTTCGTAATATGTCGCCATTTTAATTTTATGCATGACACACACACCCACACACACCCGCACACCCTCACTGCTACCCCTACACACATACTATATAGTAGGTTGGATGAGTTTGACTCATTCTAATCGAAAACTCGTTCAGGTGTAGGTAACATGGGAAAATATTGCGCAATGGCTGGAAAAAACCATTAATATTCTTATTTGCTTAGTCGTTGATAGCAAATTGGTAGGTGCTGCGCTTTCCCGCTAGTCTCCCACCTCCTACTCTACATATTTGCATACCCTGTACAAATATAATGCATAACATGGGCATTCAAGTAGGGAGGAAAGCTTAGTTGCAGAAGGAAACATTACAGATATCATGCAATTGCCAGAAAACTGGCAAAAACCAAATACCCAAAATAATAGCTTAAATATGAATGGATTTAGAATACTCACAGAATTTACAACCTGTTTATGTTTTCGGTTTTAAATATACAATTTTCTAAATGTATTTTGAATTGTTATTAATTTGTTGTCGACAGCTTTTAGTTGACTCTAAATAAATATATATAAAATATGATCTTTATATCTTTATAAACTTATCATTAATAAGTCAAAGCATTACAGAGTATCTTTGAGTCGCACACTTACGTTTAGGAGTATTCTTTCTTGTTGTGTTCCACATTTTGATTGGCAATTTAAAATGCGCTGGTGCCGAGTTTCGGGCTGTTCGGCCAGCTGCAACGGCGTTTTGAAGCTTTATATAAATAATCGAACTGCATTTTATTGGACAGCGGGAAATCCCCCCACTTTGTAGTGTGGTTGATGCTTTGGTTACTCTTTGCCGCCGCCAGCTAGAGCCAAACACCCAGGCCGCAGTGATTGTCAAAGGATAGCGGCGAATGCCGGCTAGGAAAATAATTAAAAATTCCATTTAAATGCAGATTAGCTGGCACAAAATGTGTGCGACTACAAAATTATATGGCTATTGCCATACTAAACTCACTTTAATAGAATCAAAATCAACATACAGCAACATCATGGTAAGGAGAGGTGTCTGCGCCTAAAAATATGCAAATCCCAGCCGCAGTTGTTGCAGCGGCAAACATTAGAAATGCATGCAACGAGCTGTGAAACGCATTTCTCTGTGTTCTCTCGCTCTCTCTCTCTCTATGTTTCACATTGGCGCGTTACAAATTATTTATTTATAAATATTGTTGTAATAAAATCAAAAATAAAATTTATATCAAACTAATCAAAAATGTATGAGACACATGCCATGTGTAAAAATTTCCAGCGGAAATAGTAGTTGCAAATTCTAAGCTTTGTTTGCATTGACTGACTAACTGGCAGGGTGTCTGTTAAATATTTAGTATACGAGTATAGAAAATGTGGTTAGAGAGTAAAGCAGGAATTGTGTAGGGTAACAGTAAGGTAAACGAGTTTATAGTGAACTTTAACTGATTACAACTAAGCCATTATCTTTTAGACGATTTCAAAGTAGTTTGCACAGTCTCTTTTGTATTTGCAGTGTTGCAAAACGTGTAGAACTGCGAGATATAGTGCTGCAAAGAGTAAAACTTTTGCCAAACACCACTCATTTCATTAAACTATTGGCACAACTTTAAATAGAGTGCATTCCCTAGTCTTTGTGACTGCATAATGTATGCTTATTCATTACACTAATGCATGTTTTTCACAGATACGAATACATATTGCGAAAAGTCATTTCTACAAACTTTACAATGAAATGCATAAAATATTTGCATTGAAAACCATAATAAATATATATATTTCTTTTTAATACGTTTTCATTTTGTCAAACTTTTTTCATAGTACAATGTGCCATACAATACTCTGTGGATCTGTGTCGTACTGTGTTCTTTGTAATCGTTACATTACTCATACGACATGTGTACCCCTTTTTGGTATGTTCCCATTTCACCCGCTGATATGGTACGCTGTCAATCAGTGTAACGGCATTTAAATATATGTACCGTGTACAAATTGGTCGTATTGGCATTGCGATTTTCTGCATTTTTATTATAAATACTCGTATACTCGTGGGCGGTCACGTTCAATTGTGACAATTGTGAAAAAAATGGCACCATTGGGACAAGGCACAGGCAAGCGGATCAGACATCGGTGCAAGTCATCAGTTTTTATGCTCTTGCAGTGACATTTTACAGTCACATGACCTGAACATTCCATACCAATCTGCATGGATATTGCTGAATTGTAAATATAGTATATATGAAATATATGAGACCGCTTGCAGTTAATAATAATATTGCAGCTGCACTCTCGTTATGCATTGCTATCGGGGGAGGCTTTAAAGTCACAGGCACAAAATGTTTAAAAATTTATAAATATTTTATATACTAAGAGCAGAAACTCTTATAATTTTAAAGAATATTTGTGTTTAGCAGATACTTTGAGCGTACGCAATAAATGCCATTAAACGGATATTCTTCTGTTTATTTTTAGACACCTAAACAATCACACTGCTTGCTGTAATGTCAGACAAACTGCAAGCAGTTCAAGCAGTGTTGTCGAACTGCTACAAACCTCAAAAAAATACTAAAGTAAGCAAAGTGTATTTCCTTTTTGTAGCTTTAAATCTCGTGCAAGAGACAAAATAAATATTTTCCAATTTGCAGTTTATGAGCTTAACGGCAGATGTTACCGACTGTTTTGAAACGATACTCGGCATTGTTATGTGTTTCCGTTTCCTAGCTCATTTTTAATGTCATCCGTTTTCATGTAATATTTTATTGTCGCAAAAAATGTGTCCGGTCCAGTAATATGGAGTATGTATGTATAAAAGCTTTGATGAAATCAAAATATGGCCGAAGTATTTTCACAACCAGACATACAGTATACACTACATACATACGTATATACACTTATATATGTATATATATATAGATATATCGTATACACAGATATACGCACACATAAATCGCCCAAAAACTTTACAGCTCGTTTTTGAGGTACGCAGCGTGTGTCCTGAGGCATCCTTTGGTTCCACCATTGAAATACAACATTTTTATTTTTTTTTTCTTGTTGTATAAATTTCATTTTTGGTATGTTTAGAGGTTTCCCGAGTGCCCAACGGCATATTATATGTACAACTTCAACACTGTAAGTATGCATATGTGTGCCGCCTCTGTGTGTATGTGTGTGTGGTTATTGTTGTTGTTGTTATCGCACTGCATTTATGTATGGGTGTGTGTGTGTGTGTGTGTGTGTGTGTGTGTGTGTGTGTGGGATGGGCGCCGCGTGGTTACTTAATATACAAAGGCCTTTAATTTCGACTAAAGCTAAATAAACTTTGTACCCTTTGGTATCTCTCTTCCCCCACACTCTCTATCTCGCTCTTACCTTCCCACACATACACCTGCGGTCATGCTGCCACCAGAGGACAACGTGTGCATGTGTGAGTGTGTGTGTGTGTGTGTGTGCGTGTGTTTGATGTTCGGCCTGCGTTCTTCGGCGCGTTGTGTTTTGACGGTGTCTGTTGTTGTTGTTGTTGTTGCTGTTGCAATGTCCTTGGGCGCATATTTGCATGTTTTATTGTATCTGCTCTCAGTTTAGGAGCACTCAGCCCCTTAGCCCCCCTGCCCCGCCCCCGCACCGCTCCTCATCTTTCCTGCCTTCTGCTATGCGTGTACCTATGTTTTTAATTCTTTACATCGATATTTGGCCTTAAGCATGCCAAAAACGCGAGCCGCTGCCAAAGGTTGATTGTGGTTCGATGAGGCTGTGAGGTGGGCGTGGGGCGTGGTTTTAGGGGTGGTAACAGGGTGGTTGGCATAGGGCATTTCATACCAATTTCCATTGCCAGAGTTTGGGCAGCGTTGGCGGCAATTTTGCTTACGAAATATGCATGATATGTGCTACACCTTTTGTTATGCATTTGTTTTGATGTTGAAATGTTGCCCGCTGGCAGCCATTTTGTTGCCTCATCGGGAATGAGTTGCTTCGAGTAATGTGGCCACCCTTGCAATACCCTGTAGATAGAGTTCTTGTGATGAATAGGTTTTTGTAAGCTATATAATGTGTAGTTGTATAGTTGGCATTGAATGTTGCTTTGAATCTACTGCTTCTCTTAATTTATATCAGACTTACTAAGAGTTGCTAATTTAACTATATTTGTTTGTTATGTATGAACTTGAACTCTTGCAGTGATTTAATTGGCATTAGACTTGTTATCTTATCGTATTATAGGGTAGTTTCTTTGCTTGTTCCTTATTTCCCTTTATTTGTATTAACTTAAAGTGTTTCGCTTAGAAGTTAAAGTTAAAATATATGCTCTTCGCCTGGCTAATTAAAATTGGCTGCTTGTTGTACAACAAAAAAAAGTGTAGCATGCTTTTAGCTGCACACATGCACATGCAGACACACTCACACAGTGACATACACACTCACACGCTGGTATTTATGCGCTCACATATTTACCCGTTAGTTTCCCATTACTTGACATTTTCTTTGCCTCGCACTCGGCACTGGCTGTTGGATTTTTTAATTTGCGTTATACGAGGAGTTTCCTTTTAAGTAGCCTGCGGCACAACCATACACACACACACACACACACGCACACACGTATAGACATGGCGAAAGGATACATATAAAGGGCAAGAAGCGGCGCAGCGTAGCGTGACAACCGCCAGCGTCGAGCAAATGTCACGCTTGACTCATTTCCGTCCCATGACGATGCCACATGCCACATGCCGGTGCCTCAGTCAGCTGCGGCTGCTGCTGCGGCTGCGACTGATGAAGCCTCCTCAATGGTTAGTGGCAGCTACGGCAGCAATGGCAGCCGCCGGTGCCAGTGCAAAGAAAACCACATGACAATATTGGTTGCTTGGCGGCCAAACTGGGCGTGGGATTGAGTCGGTCGCCGTCTCACTCTCTACGCCATAGCTCTGTCTCGCTCGTCTCTTGGTAGGCAACCTCTCAGCCGGAAGCACTTGAGAACTTGCAATGGCCGTCGGCCATTTTGCGGTCTTGTGCGTCACATCGCATCGCATCGCAGCAGCAGCAGCAGCAGCAGCAAACTGAAAATTCCCTTCGTTTTCATTATGTTGCGGCTATGTCCTTGCCCCATTCTCGTTCCCCATCGTTATGCTTCTTTTCAGAGAGGAACCACGTCGTCATTATTGTGAACACCGTTATGGCCAGCAGCTATATATTCCAATTTGTTGTTGTTGCTGCTGTGGCTGTTGTTGTTGTTGTCGGTCTCGTCTTATTCCCTTTTAGCCAGAGGTAGTTGCTTTGCTTTTGTCTGCTAGTTGGGGGCCAGTTCTTGGGTGTTCTTATATGACCGCCGTCAAGTTATTGTAGCCCGTGCTTGTTATACCCTGTAATCATGAAACATAACTGGAGTATAGCTCAGCAAGCTAGCCAAATGTATATCGTACTCTGTTCTCTATAGACTACAAAGTATATCAACACTTCTCTTTGTTTAAATACATATTAATTAATTTATTTAAAAAGTATCTTTGTTGTAATTAGTACAAGCAATAAATCTAAGTTGTTTCTTAATGAAAAACAGTTTGTAAACGCTTGGAAAAGTATATGTAGCTAATAAATTGGGTGCTAGCCAACTCGAGTTCAATTTATGGTCGATTTGACAGATATATTAACATACAACAAAACACAAAAATACTTGTCAAAAGTCAAGGAGCTAGGCTTATAGACTTATACAGCTCTTTTAGGAGATGCCAATCTGCCTCATCAGTACCATTAAAAACAAGCTTACCCAACGATTCAAGCTTTTTCTCTATGTTCTGCTGCTAGAACCAGTTGGGAATTCTAAGGGAGCAACATAGAAAAAGACGCCTGAAAGTGTAGCTCGCTTTTTTGTGTGTTGTTGCAGTTGTTATAGTTTCCGTAACTGAGTTTGCTGACATCTAAAAATGTAAATCATAATCAATTATCTCAAACAAGAAGTTAAACAGTTAAAGTTAGTTTAAAATTACTTATAAGATGTTAAATTATCCATATAAAGTTTGAAAAGTTGGTATAGGTTTATTTAATCAAGTCATCTAACTATCTAATTTATTTGACAAGTATTCATAGCAAAAGAAATGAGTTATTGAAACACTTATTTAGTTTTTAGCTAAATACAGAGTAACTCCACGTGCAACAGTCTTTTTTAATAACTGGCTTGTTGTTTTGTTCTCAGCACATTTCAGTGATGCGTTGACAAAAAGACTTGGGTGCTATTTATAAGCCTAACAAATGGTAAGGTATGTGGGTTTTTGGCGCTGCACTTTGAATGCCTGCGGCAGCTGCTGCAGTTGCTCAAAAAACATGTACTTTTTTTTACTTATATTCGCTTTTCATATGCAAATAATAATGCAGCTTGCAGTCGCCACAGTGGCAGCAACAATAATAACAATAATCGTGCCACATTTAGATAGCACATACAGTAAGAGAAAAAAAAGAAAGAAAAAATATAAGAAATGAGATGAAGAAAAAACGCTTTTAGCCAATTGAAGAGTTTAAACATTGGCCAAGTATAAAATTTGTTTGCATACCAAAAATGTTAAGTTGCCACGCTGCCAGCGTCGATGCCACCAGACGTTGCCACAGCCACAGAAACAGCTTCAACCTCAGCCACAGCTACAGCCTCAGTTTGAACCTCAGTCGCTGGCTCGGCCGCTTATCTGGCGCTGCTTGCAACATTTGCTGCGGGCCTTTTTACTTTTGGTTTTTCGATACGAGAGCCGCCTGGATAAGGTAAGGAGTAGGGAGGGGGGGGGGCAGCAGTGAGAGAAGAAGCAGGGGCAGGAGCAAGAGGAGGAGAGGGAGCAGCATCATCGGGTGTGCTGCATTCAGTATGTGTGTGTGTGTGTGTGTGTATGTGTTAAGTTGGTCGCAAATACTTTTGGCCTCGCTTGGTGTCGGTGCCTTACCGTTGCTTCAAGCCTTCTAGTTGTTGCTGTTGTTGCTGTTTTTGCTGCTTTTTGGCATCTGCTCCTTGGCCCTAAGCTGATTGTTACTTTATGAAATATTTGCAAGCAACTTTATTTACAATTTTTCGGTTATTTATTGTTTGCAATTTATGCTTGAATATTCGTATTCGTATTCGTACGAGAATTTGCTGTTGTTACTGTTGTTATTGCTGTGTATTTGGTCAAGTCTGAGTAACTGATTTATCGTATCGTATTTGTGTGTGGGTGTTGCCATATTAAAATGAGCACAACATAACAACTACAGCCACAAAAAACACACACACACTCAATTATAAACATTACATAGCTATTTACACAAATATTTAAAGACCCTTCGAGTTTTCTAAATACTAAATTCACATTCATCTCGTTTAGTTTGCAATGCAACAACTGTTTTTATTGGCAGTTTAGTCATTTTTAGTTTTCTGCTTATTGTTCTACTTGTGTTTTTTATATTTAAAAATTAAAATAATAGAGAATGCGAGTATATTTTAAGAAATATCAAAGTTTTGGTTATTGAATACATAAAGATATGAGAAAACTAGCTGTTATTGTTGCTGAAATCCACTCGTTCATACAGACGGACGGACAGACAGACGGACGGATAGACAGACGGACAGACAGACAGACGGACGGACGGGCAGACAGATGGACGGACAGACGGACGGACAGGCAGACAAACGAACGGATAGACGGACGGTCAGACAGACGGACTGACAGACGGACGGACAGACGGACGGACAGACGAACGGACAGACGGACGGACAGACAGATGGACTGACAGACGGACAGACAGACGGACGGACAGACGGACGGACAGACAGACGGACTGACAGACGGACAGACAGACAGACGGACGGACGGATAGACAGACGGACAGACAGACGGACGGACAAACGAACGGATAGACGGACGGTCAGACAGACGGACTGACAGACGGACGGACAGACGAACGGACAGACGGACGGACAGACGGACGGACAGACAGACGGACTGACAGACGGACAGACAGACAGACGGGCGGACAGACGGACGGACAGACGAACGGACAGACGGACGGACAGACGGGCGGACAGACGGACAGACAGACGGACGGACAGACAGACGAACAGACAGACGGACGGACGGATAGACAGACGGACAGACAGACGGACGGACAGACGGACGGACAGACGGACGGACAGGTGTCAATCGACTCGGCTATTGATAATAATCAAGAATATAAGTAGATATATACTTTATATGGTCGGATATGCCTTCTTATGCCTGTTACATACATTTGCACAAATTTATTTCATTTATTTATTTATTTTTGGCGCATTTTTAATGGGCACAGGGTATAAATATAAATAGAGAATAACTGGAAAATAATCGAAATACAATATAGTAATAGTAAAATTGACTCTACAAGGATTGCATTATGTTTCCATTTAATTTCCTTCTCTACAATTTGTCTACAACGTTTTTGCAAATAACGAACATCCTTTCATCACATTTAAATGTCTATCTAGAGAGAGAGAGTTTGAGTTTATTGTTTATTGTTGATGAATGTGGCGCAATTAAAAGAATATGAAAAATATTGTTCAAAATTAAACATGACATTTACATTGAGCTGAGTTTTCACTAATGAAGAGAATCGTGTTTCACATTTCTTTTGTTTCTCTGTTGTTTGTTTCGTTTTGTCCGTTTGATAATTGAGCAATTCACAAGGAAGTTAGTTGCTGTCATTGTCAAAATGCATTTTAATTGCAAATTTTGGCAGACTTGCAAGTCTGGGAAATATTCATTTCACATTGATTCAGTAACTGCAGGCCTTAAATGGATAGAATGATAGAATATTCTTGTAAAGTTGCCAGTTGTAATTAGGCAGAGATAGTCTTCCAGTTAAGAGAGAGAGCACTTATATTCTGTTATCGATTTAGAATTGACAGTTTGATTACCTCTTTTAGGCATACATCAAGCAATGATTTTCTGACTATACTCCATACATTATTTATCGACTAGCTGCACTTTTTGATATTTGATATTCGCATTCAACTGAAATGTGAGTGTAAAAATCATATTTTGCCCCAGGCAAATATTGAACATTTGACATTTGTTTTATCATTTGAGTATATCAATTGATGTTTATGTTTATTTACTTAATGCCAAGTTTTACAATTTAATAAAATCTTTGAAAAATATTATTTTAATTAAGCTTTGTTTAGCTTTTAGCCACATACTCGTATTCACCCCATTCAACAATCATAAATTGCAATTAAAACTCAATAATCCAACACAGCGCTGATTGCATATATCGAATTCTGTCAGTCAATCGAATCGTGTGTATCGACAGAAGGGCTAGGTGCCGGGGGAAAAAAAGGTCAGTGTGGGGAGGTGGAGGTTGCTATCGATATTTTTGCATATGGCTGAATCGAATGGAATCGGATTCTCGTCTACTAGTATGTTGCCAGTGGTCAAAAGGCAACTGCAATCAAAATTGCAAATACAATAATATGAAAAGCACAATGAAATAAATTGAAATACCTCAAGCTATGTAAATGGGCATCCCAGCTACACAGACACGCACAGGCTGACCCCACACACACACACACACACGCTGACATACGCCTACACGTATGTAGTATAGTTGGCCAGAGCAAATATGCACGAGACAACGACAACGACAACAACAACTACAACAAGTAGAGCTGGCGGGCGTCACAACAAAAAAGGTTGCTCGTCTCCTTTGCCAACTCCTACATTTGCAGACCCCTTAGATACCCATAGGGTATATATCAGTGGACTCTTATTTGTAACAAGTCAGAAGTAGGCATCAACGACTATAAATCACAATTTGCTTATAGTAATTCTGAAATGATTTAAGCAGCAACAAAGAGTTGAAGCTAGAGAATGTAAAGAAGATTGATTGTAAATTAAATGGTGATTAAAATATATAAATTAGACATGTAAATATTAATTTAGGTAATATATTTAAGCTGTAGTTTCTAAAATATATGTAACATACGCTATAAGTTGAAGCTGCGACAAACAGTATTAAAATCAAAGGAATATCGATACCAGGAGTGCTATCGATATTAGCGGTCGCATGGTGTCGGAGTGAACTGTCGGAGTCAGTCGGAATGAACGGAGTCAAGCGAGTAACACAATTGGGAGAAAAGCAGCATTCAAGTCAGTCGATATCAGCCAAAAAGGAATCGTTATATTGATAATATATATATATATATATATATATTACTTAATATAATAACATAATAAAAACCGGTTAATATTCTAATAACTTTACATATATGTGGAACTTGGCAAGAGCATACAAGTTTCGCATATGTTTCATCTTCTTATTTTTTTGAGGAAATGGAGAAGGGAGCGGCTACGTAATCAGCATTTGTGGTGCTCGAGGTCATCCGCAATGTCTTCAGGCGACATCGTGTTGCATGCGGCACAGCAACGTTCTATAGCAGCAACAACAGCAGCAATAATAGCAAAAGCAAAGGCAACAGCAGCAACAACAACAACAAAAGTTCCGTGTCGCTGTGGCCCCGAATGACGACGCCGCTTCATCTTCCTGCCTTGTCCGTTGTAGCTGCTGACGCTGCTGCTGCTGCTTGGCCCGAAGCAACATTTTGGGTTGGCTGGAATATTATAATTACAAGCGAAACAGGCCCCAGAGGTGCCCGAGCAGCGGCAACGTTCGTTGCCCATGACAACGACGCCAACGACTGTGATACCCAAATGAAGCTGAAGCCTGAGCTGAAGCTGAAGCAGTAGATGGTGCAGGAGCAGGATGAGGATGAGGCCCCAAAGGTGGCAGCACCAACGACTGACGACGTTGTGACAGTTCCGTTTTTTCCCCCTCAACCATTTCCCTTACGCTGTCTGTCAACTAGCCCACTGTAGGTGTCTGTGTGTGGCTGTGTGTGTGTGTGTGTAGGGTGTGCGTGTGTAAGCCAGTTGCATGTACGGTTGTCTGCCAGCTGCTACTGCGCTGAAAATGGAGCTAAAGCCAAAGCTGAAGCTGTAAATGGAGCTGTAGATGTGGTTGCAGCTAGTTGAGCTCTGACTGATGGCCATGCAAACATGGCTCGGTTACTTGGCCAGCTGCCGCTTCTGGGCAAAAAGATAGAGTGAGAGAGTGAGAGACGTTGCAACTGGCGTGTGGTTTTCTAGTGCCTGCCACAAATTAAGACTTAAAAGACATACAAATGACTTTACAGCTTCAATGGGGCAGAAACGAGAAACAAATCAAAGAAATAGAAAACGAAAACGAAAATACAAAAAGGGCAACAAAAACAACTTCATTCAACTGATTTTCGTGTGAAAATTATTGAAATACATTTCCTAAAGCCACACAACAAAATGAGCCGAATAACGACTTTAGCCGGTCTCCATATATACTACCTTACGAGTACATCGTATACTCGTATATAGCCATGCCATTTGCTATTGGAACTAAGCATTTTCGTCTCCATCGTCGTCGTCGTCGTCGTCTACCTCTAAGCGGACATTGGCGATTATCTTGTCCACGACTGTGAAATAAATGAGCGTCGTAGTCGTACTAAGGATTGCCCCAGGCTCATTGTTGGCGCATTGTTGCTTCAAAGAAAAACAAAATACCAAAGATAGGTTTCAATTTATCAGTGTGTGTGTGTGTGTGTGTGTGTTTGTTGTGTGCGATGTGGTTTCGTCTTCAAGGCAAACTGATTAAGAGCCAAAAAGTTCCCACATTTCATATCTGTATGTGTGTGTGTGTGTATTTAGTTGCATGTGGGTGTGTATGCTTGCGTGTGTTAATGTGTGTGTGTGTGTGTGGGAATGCCCTTAAGTTCAATTGAGCCCTTGAAGCATTGCAAACTGCAAACTCTCTGCGCGTGCGCATTAAGCTGAAGCTTTTCTGTACAGTTGACCACAGTTGATTATAATACTTAAGAATGAATTTAAAATGAAATCGAACTAAGTATATACCTATTTATATACGATCCTATATTAATATACAAAATGTCTACTCACCATTAGTAGTTATTCTATAGAAATACGTATAAGTATTAAGTTGTTTACTAGTATTACTTTTTATTAGACCTGATTAGGTGTGTTGACCTATCCAATTAAACGTAATCGTATTTATAGACATTCAATAGAGAGATAATAAAATCTATATTTCACTGCTAAAGTCGATTATGACTGATTAATCTGTATTGGCATACGAAACATTATCAATATAAACTTGTTTATTTGTTTATTTAAAAACATATTTACCTGTTATTGATATAAAGACATTCAAATACTCTAGATAGTTGCTATAAAAAGTGATTACATCACTTTCCTTTCTTATTTTATATATCTATCTATATGTTCAAGTTATTATAATTGTATTTATATACTTCTTAACATTAATACACCCAATTGCTGCATGAGTACGGGGTATATCTAATAATATACAAATAGTATATGATGGCATTACGTGCCAATCAAACTCAGTGCATTAAAAGCTGTTCGTGAGTTAAGTGGCAAGCGTTTAATAGATTAAAATGTTATTTGAAACGATCTACAATGAACAGGAGAAACTTTGGCATGGAGCTGAAATTGATTTACTTCTCGATTTACACACATCCATAGGAGACATTGTATTCAAAGCCTTTAAGGAGAATCCAACCAAGAAGTGCCAGGTATGGGATTTGATATTTGACATCGAGTGCAGTTGACTGATGGAATTAACGCTCTAGGTTTGGCATGAGAATGATCAAGTTGTTACCAATGAGGAGGCCTTGAAATTGTCCATACGTTTGGCCCAGTACTTCAGGGATCTGGGACTAACGCACAAGGATGTGGTCGGCATTTTATGCAGAAATAATATTCATGAAGCTCATGTATTGTTTGCTTGTTTTTTCAATGCTACGCCTTTTCATGCCGTTAGTCCAATGTTAGAACCGCATGCCATTGCTGCACCCTATGCGATAACAAAGCCAAAGCTGATATTCTGTGATGGCAACGATTACGAGCTAATCAAGTCGATAACCAAAGAATGGAAACCAATAATTTGCACGCTTATCAATCATATTGCAGATGTGCCGAGTATCGATGAACACTTTGCACCGACAAGCACTGAAGACAACTATGAGTTAGTAAAAAGCAGAGAGTAGTTGTATATGATTTATAAGTATATATTTTATATACTTATTCTAGAACCACGAAACTTGTGCGTGGCGAAGATCAAACAATGGGCATTATCTGTACCTCCGGAACAACTGGAATACCCAAGTCCGTAACCTTATCCAATGCTCAACTGGTGCTGTTAATAACGTGAGCTCGACTTTGTAACTACTTATCTAGATACTGATTGATTTGATGTTGTTTTCAGCTCCGGAGGGACCAATGATATTATATACACAGCCAGCTCTTTCGACTGGATAAGTGCTATAAAAACCACGCTAATTTGTGTTATAAGTGGAGCACCGCGAATTATTTCCACTCAGCCATTTAGTACGGAGCGATTTGTGGAATTGGTTAGGAGACATAAGGTGACAACTTGCCATCTATCGCATTGGCAATTTCAACAAGTTTTCTCCAGCCCACTGGCAACCGCGGAGAATCTGTCGAGTCTTCAGATAATTGCCTATGGCGGTGGTTGGGTATCAGCGAATGTTGTGCGGACAGCTCAAAGAATTCTGGAGAACACTGTTTTTGTGTTTCTATATGGAACCACGGAAACGGACGTGGTATCGGTGGCCATAAATGCAACAGAAGATAATTTTGTTGGCTCTTTGGTGCCAAAGAAAAGCGTACGAATTTTAAATGAACAGGGTGATTATCTGGGCCCAAACGAGATTGGTGAAATCATTATAAAGACAAATCAAAACTGGAATGGATACTATGGCAATGCGGAGCAAACTGCCAATACTCTGGATTCAGCAGGTTGGTTTCATATGGGCGATCTTGGCTACTTTGACAATGACAATAATCTCTATGTTGTGGAGCGTAAAAAGGATTTGCTCAAGTATAAATCAATTCATTATACACCCAATGAGATTGAAAGGATCATTATGGAAATGCCAGAAGTCTATGCTGTGTGTGTGGTTGGTATTAGAGATAGATTCTATAACGAAATGGCTGGAGCTTTAATCATTAAAAAGAAAAACAGTCTGTTGAGCGATCAACAGGTAATCGGCTATGTGGCAAAGCGTATTTCTGTGGAACACAAACAGTTGCACGCGGGTGTTAGATTTGTTGACACTTTGCCACACAATCACAATGGAAAACTGTTGAGAAATGTGGCTAAGGAAATGTTTCAGCAGTTGAGAATTCCAAAAGCTTCACTTTAACACTTTAAAAACTGATAAACGAAAGCTGCTCTTAAATAAATAAACTTGAAGAGAATGACAAAGACATTTCTTTTGTGATAAACTTTGGGCTCAAGTCTTTGATATGTAGTAATTAAGGTTGACTTAAATTAATAGTTGATAGGTTAAAATCAAAAAGAGTTGCCAATTTTGATCAAGTTTTCTACTGTTTCCTTTGCTTTTTCCTGCCTTCGGCTGCATTTCATGTGAAATATGTATTGTACTAGAGAGGAACACAGAGCAATGGAAAAATCCCTGGCGGCGATTTATTAGTAAAAAATGTTTCGTGTTTGGCGTCTGCTCGTTCTGTTGTGTTGTGTTTACGTTGTAAGCTGTTGCTATGAGTTGTTGTTATTGTTGCTGCGTTTTGCTTTTGGCCATGATAATTTAGATGCTGTTGTTGTGATAACAATACTCGAACACATACACGAACACACGCTAGAGTGCGAGTGGCCCTAGTCAAAAACGGAAAGAAACGACACGAAGAAGTTCGATGTTGGCCACCTTTCTGGATGTCTTAGCCAGGTTTGCGTTTGGTTCTTCTCGTCTCTTCGTCAATCGTTGGCTTATGAGTATTTACGGCCAATGTGAAAGTAGCCTTGATTTATTGCCTCACAAACCATCACCCCAAATAAGTTCAAATTATATAAATTGTGCCATATATAAACAGTGAAGTCCCCCCCCCCCCCCCAGGCCAAAAGGATTAGCACGCTACGGGCTATGAGGCATTTACTATTTGTCGTTAAGCTTTTTGCCCAAAAAGCGGAAGGGTTGAAGAGTGAATGGTTTATGAATATGGCATCATAAAATGTAAGCCAGTGCTGCACATCAAAGAATCATTTTAATTAACTAAAAGCCACACAATTTTTAGAAAAATAATATTGCAAAAACTAAGTCAAAAGAAGATACGGGTATCTGATACCCTGATTAAAGCAGAAAGAAGTGTGTGAGGAGATACTATATTTTTATCCCCTTTTGGTCTATTTGCTAATCTTGTGAACTAATTGACAAAATGGCGCGGTTCCAATTGAGTCGGCGGACAAGTGCAGTGAACATGAAGAAGATCAATTGAACGTGAACATGAACAAGATCAGATGAACACCTCCTCGATATGCGATATTTACAAGTATCGATAGATAGTTACAGGATGGTATGCTGTTTCTGCTGCGAGCAAAGTGCGAATAGAAATATATTAATGATATATCAATAGAAACCTCAAAAATAACCCATCCGATTTCATAAAGTTCTGTAACTTGTATTAGAAGTTCCTCTTTATTGCTTACAAATTGTTTTGTCCATTCAATTTCGATTCGACGAAATGCTGGTAATATTTGTCTAACACACGCGAGTTTAAATTTATGCATGGACGCTCTCTAATACCATTTAGAATAACAGAAATAATTTATTATTTTTAACACTTTACAATTTCAGTTTATTTGCGGTGTCGTTTTTATTATCGTTGTTGTGGCTGTTGTTGTTGCTTTTGTTGTTGCATTTGTTGTTGCTGCTGTTATTCTTGCTGTAGGTTTTAGTGTTATTTGTGATAACAACAAAAGCGAATTGTTTGTTTTTCATTTGGTCAAACGGCGGACGTTGGATTGTGGCCGAAATGGGGTTTGGGAATTCGATGTGGCGGTTGGCGGGTGGCGTTCGAGGCGTTCGAGTGCGTGTAGATTTCAACACTTACGCCAAAAATATAAATTTATAAATATTTTACAATAAATATTTCATAAAATGTGCGGCAAATGGTTGTGCATAGATTAAAAGTAACTTAAATTTCTATTAAAACTAAACACGACAAGGATGTACAAAAATTTAAAAAATTGGCACCTTTAGCAGGCGCATCAAATAGTAAAAACATTTTAAAACAATGCCAGATGATCGCATTTTGGCCAAATATCGTCGCTCCTCATTAATGAATATATTGATGTCATAGCACAGTATATAAAACAGATATGCAGCAGTACCCAGAACAAGCAGAAGTGTAAATCTGTGCCACTTATCTACAAGGGATAGAAATCATTTAAATATTTCGTATACGCAATGTGAGACTCACCAATCGTTTCCAATATGAAATTGATTATGCGAATAAACACTTTAAATTTACTGTTCAAGTTCAATAAATTATTAGTGCGATTCAATTGATTTGATGGGATCAAAGTATTCGGCATGGGAAACTCTTGTGGTTGAAGATTGTCCAAACACTCCATTAATGGAATATCTTGCTGCTGGGAGGGGATGGCTTAATTAGATATTTAGTCCCAATGCGAGACAGAGTTTTCTTATTGATAACTCTCACCTTATCTATGCACTGTTTGTATTTCTGTTGTTGGCTAGATCGAGCTGAATTGTAGCAACAGACATCAGATGAGGAAGTTGAATTGTTCCTATTATCATAACTTATTTTCTTCATTTTCTTTTTTCGTCTCTTTACACTCTGAACTGGCCTTTCCATTGTATAATCATAATTGTCTGTTATTTGTGTTTTCTCTGAATAATCTCGGAACTCTTTGTTTGATGGGACAGATGAGTGCTCCTTAATGTTATTTATTTGATAGAACTTGGAACCTTTGTTAGATCTTGATCGAGACAAGTTGTTTTGAGTTTCACTGCATGCATTTATCCCTGGCACTAGAAACACTTTATCCCATTCATCTGTGTGCATTTCTGTATCGCTATCGGCCAATTGCTTTGACAAATTGTATAGATCTCTATTTGCAGGAATAGCACAGCGCTCCTCAAGCTCTGGTAATTCTAGATTTGCCTGTATATGACGATTATCCAGTTGAGCAATAGTTTTCGTACTCATCTGTCCATCAGCTGAGAATTTCACTGAGCTGACAGACGTTGTAGACAAACTGCATTGTGGACAGACTTTAGCAAAGGTTTTTAAGATTTAAAAATGAGGCACATTAACTTACGAATTGGATACGAATTTATTATTCTTGTATAATTCAACCGCATCAGGTTGAGTATCATGGGATTTCTTATGCTTTCTGTAAAACAATATTTCAAATTAATATACGAGGTTTTTGTTAATTGTACTTACTGCGCTTTCTTTGACATTTTTCAAAAGTATATAAGTATTAAGAGTAATGAGAAGCAGTGGAATAAGCAAATATATATTCGATTTTTGCACTGCCTACTTAGAAATAAATTGTTTAAACATTTGACTGATAGACTTAAGACAGGTGTCTCAGAGTTTATTCTCCGTTAAATCGAATTAATGATTGAAAATCCAACTGAATTTCCTAAACAATCTTTATTCATATTTTATTTAATTATATTGGTTTATTCACTAGAGTTTGCTGTATATTTTGGGTATCTCTAAGTAAGCGACAATTGCTTTTATTTTATTTTGATTTACGACTCATCACTGCTGTTAAAAGTTACATAAGCAAACTTCGTTTAATGATTTCGATATTATTTACTGCATAATATGCTTAGTTTTATTAATCATTTTGTTTATCAAGAATACTAAGCATACACTTTTGTCCTCTGGGGGCACAGTTGCAAAATAACAGAGCGGAGATTGAAATGATGCCATGTGCCATGTTGTTGTTGTCGTTGTTGCCTTTTATTTAGGGTGCGCAGGCGCAAAACCGGAGGCCATTTGCAATACCCTCTAACAGGTCGGACACACTCACACACACAGACAGAGACAGAGAGAGTCCCTTCGTGCCCTGCACCTTTTACGATCAAGCCTCCTGCCACAACATTGTCCTTGTCTTCCCTCTGTTGTCCTCTGCCTCGCTCATCAAAGCGGTAAAGTCCCGGGGCAACATTAGTAAACCGAAGCGTACAGCGGACGGCGTCGCTGCGGCGTTTCTGCCGCTGGCTGTTGAGTTTTTCACGCAGCGACGCTTTTTCGCCGTACAGTCAACGCCCGTTGCCAGCATCCGCAGCTCCTTCAAGCCTTCCAAAGGGAGCAGGGCCGCTGGGGTGGGTGAGGGGTATGGCTTTTGGCAAGCAACTGTACATAAGCCTTTGTATATAGGGCCAGTGTCTCTGTATGTGTGTCTGTGTGCGACTATTCTGTATATATGTATGTACATAGCCAGCGGACATTTCGTGCGGCGCAACTAAATGCACTTGTTGTTGTTCTTGCTGTTGTTGCTTCCTTTTTTGTTGCTGATGTTGCTGCTGCTGCTTAGCCATTGCTTTGCCAATGCCAGCGGCTATTTGAGGCTGAAATGTGCCTGCCAGAGGCAACAACAGTCGCAACAACTGCAGCTGACTGACTTCTAATTTGACTTTGAGTCGTTGCCTTCTTTTCTTTGACTTTAATGGACTTTAAAGTTATATCAAAAAAATTAAAATAAACATATTTGTATGTATGTTTCCAGCAGATACTATTTTGCATCCCCTTTTAGCCGATTTGCTAATCTTTTAAACTAACTGTTCCAATTCTATATGTGCTTTAGTGAGGCGGCGGTGAAGTGAAGTGAACACGAATAAGATCAAGTGAACATGAACAAGATCAGATGAACACCTCATTGATATGCGATATTTACAAGTATCGATAGATAGTTCCACGATGGTATGCTGTTTACAGCTTATATTAGGAATTGAATTTGTCTAATTCGTGTTCTGCTGCGAACACTGCAAATAAAATAACGTGAATTGCATTTGTGCTCAATCAAAGTATAGCAATTATTTAGCTTATAGTAGCTTGCTGCATACAGGTACATACGGGGCGGGGGGCACAAACAATTTGATTTTGTTGTGCAACTGACAGTTGCATAATTTCTGCATGAATGCCACTTTCGAATTCAATGCACACACAAAATTCGTTTGTTGTTATCTATGGGAGTGTGTGTGTGTGTGTGTGTGTGCGAGTGCGCCTGTTAATTAAATTGTGTCTAAACGGCTGCCTGACATTTGCGGTTTCTCTGCGATTGCTCAATGAAGCGCATAATTGCATAGAAAACAAATGCAAAAAAAAGTATGATTATGCGTTTATTTTGACTGTGGCTGCAAATCAAATGAAGATACAATCAAAGTTATGCTATGAGTCAGTGAGTTATCCTTGAGTTAGTCTCTAAACAACTGAAATTCATGCACTTATATAAAGACTCTTTATTCAAAATAATGAAGAGCAAGTGGTGCCAGCTGAAACTGTCACTGAACTGAGATACGAGTATGTATTGGGATACAATGTTGTATAGCGGGTCATTTAGTTGGTCACTTTCTAACACTAAAATTGACAATGCTTGAAACAGCCAAGAGCCAAGAAAGCGTGTCTCCAAGTTTAATCCTGCTCATAAATGTAGCTATAGTTAAATAAACAATTGATTATAATAATGTAAATTTAAAATCTACAGAACATTCGTAATATTTTATATTTCTACAAGTTTAATACTGAATATACTACATGACATATCAGTTAAACTCACAATTTAATAAGCAATCGATTAACATTAATTATATTCAGAATCCACAGAGTATTAACCAGTCGAGCTGTCTTAGAAAACTTGCAAAACTAATGGCGCAGCATCTTGGCAAAGAATGGTGCACGGAAACGCCGGCATAGCTTCCGTTATGCCGTTTGCTTTAGATTCGCAGCTGGGCGGGGCAGGAAAACTACTTCAATGCGACGTTCGGCTGAACAAAAGCAAATGTCGAGCTGCGGCAATGTGGCAACGGGAAATTAAACGTTGCGGCTGCCGCTGGAGTTGGAGTAATAGTCAGAGTTGGAGTTGGAGTTGTCGTTGCCAATGTGGCGTATGTGTAATATTATTGGCACACAGTGTACGTACAATGCGACAATGCGATATGTTGTTGCTACTGCTTGCCGCTTGCTGCTATATTGCTGTCTGCCTTTCATTCAGCATCATAATTATGAGCAGCCACCACTGATAACAGCAATAGCAGCAGCAGTGGCTGGGGCAAATGCCACAAATGTTGGCAATTTTAAGTGCACAATTGTCGGAGGCAACAAATAAACGTATAACAATTGCCAGTTGGTCATTAAGCGTCGTTTTATGACCATTTCCCTGAGTTGGTACTAAGTGCAATGCGAGTTATCTTCAAGCCACTAAATTGCTAGCTGATAAACGCGGTCAGAACCAAAAAGTTGGGCCAAAACTCAAAACGTTTGCCTGAAAGAAAATTTTAATTAAATGTCGCCGCAAACGATGCGGTAATTTGAGTCTAAAACTACAAAATCTACTACAGACAGACAGGCAGACAGACAGACACATTCAAGTAGCTGCCGCAGTTGTACTAGTTGCAATTGCAACAGCAACAGCAACATCAGCAGCATCAGAGTCAGGTAAGCATTATTTTAGCATTCAATATGAAAATGATTTTGGCTGCCGGCTAGCGGCTCAATTTATCCCAAAATGAACCATGCCACAACCTGGCCCCTTCAGCCTGTTGGCCACAGAGTTGCCCAGGTGGCAGGTTGCAGGTTGCACATGTCAAGCGTTCGGATTGCACTTAATACCATTTTATGGTGCCATTGGAATTGCATTTCATGTGTCAGCAACGTTTTTAGGCCCCTTCGAGCTGTATTCGAGCTGTACACAGCACTGTTGCTATGTTTTGATGGCTAATTTATTGTCCATAAACAACGAGCCGGTTTCACTGTAAGCTATATTTAATTTAAGCAACATTTCTATGTAAACAGCAAAGAATGAAATCCTTTTTGATAGAGCAATAGAACATGAATCCGAGACTATACAATCAGTACTCGTACTTGCTGCCGCTTCGGGTCATGTGGAGAAGGCCACAAAAACCGCTGCCACAGTCCGTTGCAAGGGGAAACGTGGAGGCATTTTTGTTGTCTTGCAGTGCTTGGCGTTTATGTGGCAGACATCACTGTAACCCACACGGCAAGTTCAAAAATTCATCATTGTTGGCGTTGCTGCATTGTTGCTTTGCTGTCGTTTCCCCGCCTCCCAAACCCTGCTGTTGGCCCTGTTCACCCTGTTCTTCACCCTGCAACAAGCCGCAAACGAAACTGACTGATGCCCTACAGCTACTTTTGGGATGAAATATTATAATTACAAGCGAATAGCCTCGGGCCAAGGAGGAGCAGGAGAGACAAGCAGGCAGTCAGGCAGGCAGCCGGGCAGGCAGGCGAACAACAACAACAGCAGCAACATCAACATCAGGAGACTCAAATCAGACCCAACCCAACGAGTTCGCTGCAGCCAGTTGAGTATGGCCCGAGGCTCGTTCGCTCGCTCGCAACATGTTCGTGTGCAACAACGATGAGCGAACATGAGCGCGAGGACGAGTGCGAGGCAGGGCAAGAGTGTCGAATTCGTTGTGTTTATGTGTGCGCTGTGTTCAGCTGAGCTGCCGGCATTCGTGATAATTTAGATGCGTCTGCAGTGATAAGCCTTGAAACTGGTTTGATGTTTGGAGCAGCATGTTTGATGCCAACGACGACTGACTGCAATTTGACTGAGTGTTAGAACGAGACAGACAGACAAACAGACAGAGAGTGAGTGAGCGAGAGAGAAAGATGGCAAGAGTTAAGGATAGCATACAAATGTTGTGAGTTGTGAGTGGGTTGCGTTTGTGGCACAAAGACAAATGCCGTTATTAATTGCAACTTCATTGCTGCCAGCTATTTATTAAGTTTTTGTTTAATTTATAAAGAGGACATTTGTGTATGGACATATATATTAATTGTACATATGTGTGTGTGTTTGTTTTTGTATTTCACTCGTTTCCATTTCAATTTGCTGCACGTCAAGCACAAAAGAACACACACATACATACTCACACTCAAGCAGTGTGCGTGTGTGTGTGTGTGTGTGCGCTTTCCTCATTTTACATTGCTGTCAGTTTTATTGAAAATTAGCCTCCAGTTAATTTTGTATACCATTAAATTTATACATGTTGGAGTCTTCTCCTCGCTCTTCTCTTTCTCAATGTGGTGTCTGTGTGTGTGTGTGTGTGTGTGTTGGTTGCCTGGCGATCCCAAAAGTAATGCATGCAGATTATAACTTAAATATGAAATGTCACGCATTGACAGGCAGTTTTGAAAAGTGTGCAACAACAACAGCAACACAACAATACACCGACAAGTTTTACACCTTCCGGGCAATTGCGCCGCTGCCACTCCGTTTATGAGGCAGAGCCAAAGCCACAGTCCGAATCTGAGTCGAAGTCGGAGTCGGAGTCGTACCCGATGCCACAGCACCACCAGCATCACCAGCATCGCCACAACAAAGCAGCCAACCACAAAAGGCGGCCACAGACCGAAAACAGGAATTTATGCGGCCTTTACATACCCAGCAAAGAGTTCAATCGAAAAGGGTTTACTTCGTTATGAAATCCCCCAAGAAAATGTTTAAAATTATTGCCCTTTTCAAAAGTAAATCGTATCGAAAGTAGAGAAGTTCAAGTCAAGTGTAAAATCACATTCTCTATTCCCTTTTCTATGATTCATTGTTAGTTTGTATGATCTTCAGTTTGATGTTAGTCTCATCTTCAAATCTCTTTAATATCTTTACAAATTCTTGATTTCCATTTTACAGGGTATATATTAGTCATGCCAGCTCTAAGCTCGCTTACCCGCTTCAGCATTTGCTTCGAGGCGAAAGTGTGCGCTTTGGGATGTGGTTATGTAGGCAAATGTGATAAGGGTCATGTGATTACGACCAGCCTGCTGAGGTGTGCAGGAGTTGGGTGTTTTTTAGGTAAGTATTTATATGAAGGTATTTAATCTCTAAAGTTCTCTATTAACTTCAATTCTGTAATGCTGGCAAGCCCTACAAAAAATTGTCATAACTGTTTTAATATAACTATTTAATTGGATAAGTTCGGCAAATAAGTAGGTGTTAGGAATAGACAGCATATCCGCAAAGTCTTTTGAAAACTGGATCCAGTATCGGAAAGTTATACGGACATTGATAATCCTGGGGCTTGAGGCGCAAATAGATTGAATTATTGCGTATATGGGGAAAGTAATAACAAATCAAGCTGAGTCCATTGGAAAACCTATAGAAGAAACAGAAAAATGAAACAACTATTTGAGAAATCTCAAACCCAAAGAACTCTCACCGGGCATAGGAGCAACCAACTCGATGCGTCTGTGGATTTATAATGTGCGTAAAGCTGTTATCACCTATCAACTCATAGTACTCTTTCTCATCGTATATAGTTAGCTTGGGATACTCCACAGACATATGTTCCGTATACCAATTGCCCAGTGCGGATTCAATAAACTTTGTGGCATAGATATCATCTTCAAAATAACTATTTCTCACCAAGTGACTGGTGTTGCCAACGAAAACCGTTTGATGTAATTTACTTTCATGATTGTTAGTCGCTACAAATGATTTTGTCAGCTCGGAAATGCAAACTATATTCCGTTCACAGTTTCTATGATGACGATTGGACAGCTCGGCCAGATTATCATCCCAGGATAGGCGCAACATGTCGCAAGTATCCAAGATTAGTGCCAAACGATTGCGTAGTCCATTGTGGCCAAAGATCAAGAGTTCACTCGTATCACTATGCTTATCATTTCGCATATCGTAATGATATTGCAGTGAGTCGCATTTAGGTAGCTTAGCACATCGAAATTCTCCATCGCATCGCAGTAAACAATTTTCTATGCCCGGTATGTGCACTTGATTCTCCACATCAACCTGCTGACTTGCAACACGGTGTGCAGTCAATACCAGAAGCCAAGAAATCAGCATATTAGTTTGTATAGTTTACATATATATATTCTCGAAGTGTATATAAATCTACTTGAGTTGTCATTCAGCACACTCTTTGTGAAAGTTTTAAGAATTGTTATCAAAGCACAAAGTGTTTAGTTGGTTACCAAGTTCTTTATTACTTTGGCTAGTATTTGCAATCAGCTTTATTATAAATATATATAATTTCCAGTCAGTCTTCTTACATTCCACTCAGATCTGTCTATTGTAAACTGAATATTTATGTTAACTGCTGTACTTATGTGTCATCTTGCCCCATCAAATGCTTGCTTGCTTCAAGACATTGTCTTCTACTGTGTTTAGCATTTACATGCAACTTCCCACACTCGCAGTTTTTAGCCCATTTCTCAGCGCACTTAACGCTTTTAGTTAGTTGGCTACTGTTTAATTGTAAAACTCGCTACGTTTCACACACAAACTATTTTCGCTCTGTTTGCTATGGTTTTTTTTTTGTTATTTTGCTAGCTGTTTTTTTTCAGTGGCCATTGAAAGGTGGCCTAAAATGCATTTGCACCATTTTTCATCGGTCGAATTTTTGCTCTACATTTGCAACTGCGAGGCGTGATGGTGTGTGTGTGTGTGTGTGTGCGTGTGTGTGGGTGTGCAACACATGTCTGTAAATTGCTTTACTAACTGACTGACTGACTGTGACTACTGACTGAATCGACAGTTTGGGCGTTGTGGTTGTTTTTGCTGCTGTTGCTGTTGCTGTTGGCGGCTCTTGGCTGATGTTTGGTTTGTGTCTGCCAAAGTGTCGAGTGTGTTCGCGTGTGTGTGTGTGTGTGTGTGTGTGTGTAACTGCATTAATGTGAGCTTATGCTTCACCGAGTCAGCCTCAGTCTACAATAGTGTTGACTGCTGTAGTTGTTGAACTTGCTGTTGTTGTTGTTGTTGTTGTTGGCACAATATTACAGACAACTCCATATGGCCATATCATATATGTATGTGTCTACAGCTGCAGCGCTGCTCGCCAGTTGCCGTTTAACGCTACAATTAAACAAACAGCCGCGTGCAACATAAACACACACACACACACACACCAACACACTCACACACACAGATACTCGACTGCACACAGGTAAAATTGATGCGAGCAACGTTTTTGCCACATGGACAGACGGACAGACAGACGGACGGACGGACAGGATGTGTATAACGAGCAGGGCCTACCGGGGGGAGGGGGGTTAGTCGGGGCATCCTGGGCGGCCTATTAAGTGATTTTAACACTTTGCGCATGAAAATTGCAAAAAGGCAACGCCGTTGATAATTATCCTTTAATTGTTTAATGAGCAGCACTTGAGCAGCGACTACAGAAGCTGCAGGATGCGTAAGCTTAATTGATGTCAATTTAATTACATCAACACATACATACATACATACATACACATATGCATATCTTCAAGTAATATGTGAATTAAAATGAACTGAAAACACAGCTCAGCTGAAGGACATATAATAATGCTTAATGTATGTCTTGTGTTTAATGGATAGTTCTCTTAAGATTAAATGCATTTTTAAGTATTTAATTTATCATACTTACTACTATCAAACTTTGTATATCTACACTTAAAGGGGGTAGTATAATGTAGCTACTAAAAGTGTAGCTTTATAGAGTAGACTCCAAGAAGCAAACTGATCAAGTTTGTGTAAAATCTGTCAAATATATCATTGATATTTATGACAAATCAGATAAATTGTTAATCAAATCTTTCTATAGGAAAAGAGTAGCTAAATGCAAGTTTATATTAACAATATATTAATAATTAACAGCGTTCTCTAAAGGCATCAAAAATATATGCAAAACTATCAGTGTTATGTTTTTGAAGACTGCCAGAATGTTGTAAAATCTAAACCGATTTCCTTGATTGATTTCATCATTTAAAACTTTAAGTTATACTAAAATTGACAAACATTTTGACTGGTTATTTTTGTTGTCAGCTCTATATTTATATCTATATAAATTTAATAATATATTTATTGATAAAAACCTCCCATCTTCTGCTCTTCTCCTGTCTTGACTTAGATATCAATCTGTGCTTTCATTTGCTACGTTTGTATCATTAACTCGTTCTGACAACCGGCCATGTCTATGTCTCTATTAGCCAGGTTTTTGTAAGTTATTTGGTTTGGTTTGACTGATTAATGTTCGGCTGCAAACGAGTTGAGAGCTGCGAACTGGCAAGTGAGAAGTGAGAGCTCGGGGTCTTTACCATAGCTAGAGCTTGGCCCCTCTCAACTTGGTCGCTTGTCAGTGGCAGTCGCTTTTACCCTTTTCTTTTCGTTCTTTTCGGCCAAAAGGCATTTGTGCTTCGATGTTGTTGTTGTTGTTGTTTTGTGAGTCCAACTATGATCTAATCTTGTTAACGGCGTTGCCAGTGAGCGTTCAATTCAATTATTTGTCTATAACATCGCTGTTATTTATATTTATGTATACTACTATCTATTTCTTGCGACAGAGACAAAGTATTACTTGTAGTAAATAGCGCACAGACACACATAAATATATATATATATATATATATCTACTTATTTATTTATATATATATATATTGTATATAGCCATATAAAATAGTGAATGTAATTTTATTCACATGTATGGCTTGAGGCCAATCCGTTTTGCCCGCTGGCCACAAATTGCACAGCGGCGGCAGCAAGCAACCCCGGAACGAGAAGGCGCACCTCGATGCCAGATCCCAGGCGAAAACAAGCTGGGAATGTCTGTATATATATATGTATGTATTTGTAAGTATATTTATGTATGTGTGTGTGTGTTTGGGTGTGCTTGTAGTATGCTGTATTATATGGCAAGGCAGCGAGCGGGCAGAGAGTTGAAATCCATCATTGGCGCATGGCCTGCGGCAACATTTGGGTTGAAATATTATAATTACAAGCGAATGCCCCGGGGGCAAGGAGAGGTGAGCTGAGACTGAGACTGAGACTGAAGCAGAGACTGAGCGGCCACATTGCTAGCGTTGCCATCGCGTGTCTGTCTCCCCTGACTGTCCGTCTTGCTGTCTATCTGTATCTTTATCTAACTGAGCTCAAACACACCAAAGCTGCGGATATGGATACTTAGTTGCTGCTGCTGCTAAAGTTGATGCTGTTGCTGTCGCTGTCGCTGCCACTGCTTGTTGTTGCTGCCTCTTGTTGCTGCCAATTGTTGTCGGTTGTTGGGTTGTTCGATTGCTGCATGGTTGTGTTTACGTTGTGGCTGATAATAAGAACTTGTTGCCTCAGGGTGATAGCACGTTGCAGCAGGTTCGCCTACAACATGTTGCATGCAACACAGATAAACAAAACAATTCCGTTTTAGCCGCATACTTTAAACCGTCATTGTCCTTGCGCATTGGTTGACGTTGCTGTGTAGGTGTGTGAGTGTGTGTCAGTGTGTGTGTGTGTGTGTGCTTAGCAGTTTTTGGTTGTGTTTGTGTTTTGTTTGCTCGGCTTACAACGACGCACGGGAAACAGGTGAATAACATGAAATGCAATTCTTTTCAGTTGTTTTCTCACTCTACGATAAACAAGTAGCAGCTGACTGAGATGCCCTGTATATGATGGATATTTGTGATATATTTATCTAATGTCAATTAAAGACAGTCGTTAGAAATAAATTATTTATCTGTATACAATTAAAATATAAGATTATGTAATTAACAACTAAATGATACAATTTTAAAGTTATAAGATATAACTTATAGCTGAAAAGATTCCTAATATATATATTATTATTATATTATTAATTGCATTTCCATTTCAAAGTTTTAGGATATAACTTATAGCTGAAAAGATACCTAATATACATATATTTATATTATAAATTCAATTTCTTAATAGAAATATATATATGTAAGATTAATTATATATTAACCAGAGTTTATTATATTAACTGCGTGCTATTTTATTACATTATTATTATATTATTCTTAAGTAGTAATTGAACGGCAGATCTGCTTATTTAACCTTTTTACGGCTGTCGACAAACTCCAGACGGCTGACAACGAACTTCCTCTTGAAAAATACTCGATACTTCTTCTCGATACTAAATCCTTAGCTGCTCGGCTAGTTCACTAACGATTCCGACGACTGATCTGACTGCTTATATCGACTGACAGTGACTGCTGCTGCTTTTCTCCGACTGTTCACCTCGACTGATTCCGATAGTTCTCTCCGATTGATTCCGACAGTTCACACCGTCTGAATGCGCCTGCTAATATCGATAACGCTTCTGGTATCGATATTCCACAGATGTTAATATTGATTGTCGCTGCTGCACCTTATACTCTATGTTACAAGTATGTGTAAAGGTATATATATTATATTATAATACAATATAGAGGTAGTTGCAATAAATATATATATTTTAGAATTAAATATGATTATTTTACTTGTTTAATACATTTACAAACTCGAGATTCACAGCAGTAGAAGCCAGCAAGTTTGACATGTATATTCTACTCCTTTTTAAGACTTTCTTTCGTAGTTAATTATACTAATACTCTAAATATAATCCATAATCACTGCAAATATCACAATTCTAAAGGTATCTCTAAGTCCAGCATTGTCAGCTGTTTGTTTTACTAACTTGTTGCACTGCTGTTGCTGTTGCGTATGTGGGCGTGGCAATAAAAACAAAAACAAGCAGTGTGCACAACAGTTGTTGGTGTTGTCGCTTGTCGGTTGTCGTCCACATTGTTGTTTGGACAAGTGTTGGAGTCGTTTGGGCTGCGGCAAAAAAAAAGAAACTGTTGCCATATATACGAAATTAGACAACGACAACGACAACGACAACGTTAACAAAAACTTGCAGCACACATGTTGCACAGCGGCAGCTGCTGCAGCTCACAAAACACTCTCCGAAATTACAGTGCACACACATAAAACATAATTTAAAAATAACAAAAAAAGAAAAAAACTTGCCATCCTTCGACATACGGGCAACTGAGTCTATAATTATGTACGAGTCTGTGGCAGTGCCACAATCAGAGCTCATAATTGTCCCCAAAATGTTGCATGTGGCAGCAACGACAGCAACGGCAGCAGCAGCTGCTAGGTGACAAGTCCTCACTCGGACTTGAAGCCGTCGCCGTACCCTCATTATATGCAAAAATGCCAAATGCGGCCTGCAGCTACTTAAGTTTAACTTATTTTTAACTTCCACATATAAATTTTTCTTTTTTTTTTTTTTGTTACCTTGGGGCATTCTTAGTTGCATGTTCGACGCAATCCTTTTCCGTTCAGCGTACCAGCGTGCAGCATTCTGAGGCAGCAAATAAAGAAACTGGTCTCATTCATAACTGGCGGCGATTTTAGCATTTTGCATTATATTTCCCCCAAGTTCTCTCAGTTCTCATTCCCATTCGATGTCTCAGTCTCAGTTTCTCGCTATCTCTCTCTCTCTTTCCTTCTCTCTAGTATATCAACTGTCAGTTTTCAAGCTTGAAATTGCCAGCGGGCTAGTTTGTAAATCATTAAAAATTATGCAGACACACACACATTTTTAGTCATATGTGTGTGTGTGTGTGTTTGCTGCGTTGTGCTGAATCGTACAATTTTACGAGAAGTTTTAGTCACCAATGACAATGGAAACTGGTTAGGAATTATGCAGCTTAATGGCAAATGTCACGCACGGATAAAAAAAAGATGAAGAAAATGATGAGCAAATTGTGAAATTGTTTGTGTTTTGGTTACTAAGTATTTACGAGTATGTATCTCGTATGGACTTGAATTAGACTTCAATTGGCTGTGCTTAGCGTGTGTAATTGCCATCATTTGTTGGCTTACAGTCTGCTGCCAGACTTTCATTCATAATATCTGCGTATCAAAGTATTTCTGTCGAGGAATGACATGGGCAATCTTAAGGGGAGTCAGTTTTGGAAGTAGCAACAGTTCATTCAAAGTGTTTCACTAATATTTATGCAATTTAAATACTTGTACTTTCATCGTTAACATTTGCATTAATTATATGTTTATATATATTATATTTTATGTATATTATAACAAACCAAAATCATAATTACAACCAGTAGGGTGCAGAGAGTTAGTACTCTTTGTTATTTTTGGCACGCCAAAGATTTCATACCCTTGCAGATGCACTGATGCACTTTTCAACAGATCTTTTATGCCAGCTATATTTATGATATATTGATGTGATTTATATCGAATTTGGTCAGGCTGTGAAAGATACCAGATACATAATTCATGAGTTTGGTTGATGTCTGTCGAAAAATAATAAAGTTTGCCATACAAAAGTATGATTTTCGACCGATAGTTCCTATGGCAGCTATATGATATAGTGATGTGATTTATACCAAATTTGGTCAAGCTGTATAAGACATGACCAGATATATAATCTGTGAGTTTGGTTGAAGTCTGTCGAGAAATAATAAAGTATGCCATACAAAAATATGATTTTCGACCGATAGTTCCTATGGCAGCTATATGATATAGTGATCCGATTCATATCAAATTTGGTCAGGCTGTAAGAGACTTGAACAGATATAAAATATGTGAGTTTGGTTGAAATGTGTTGATAACTAAAAGAGTTTGTCATACAAAAGTATGATTTTCCACCGATAGTTCCTATGGCAGCTATATGATATAGTAATCCGATTTATACTAAATTTGGTCAGGATATTCAAGATAGGACCAAATGCATAATCTGTGAGTTTGGTTGAAGTCTGTCGAGAAATAATAAAGTTTGCCATACAAAAGTATGATTTTCCACCGATAGTTTCTATGACAGCTATATGATATAGTGATCCGATCCGGCCGGTTTCGACATATGTACTGCCTGCAGCAAATAGACTGATCTGTACCAAGTTTCAGCCAGATAGCTCTAAAACTGAGAGACTAGTTTGCATAGAAACATATGGACAGACGGATCGACGGACAGACAGGCAGACGGACCGGCGGACATGGCTATATCGACTCCACTGTTGATGCTGATCAATAATATCTATACTTTATAGAGTCGGAGACGTCTGCTTTCATTCGTTACACATTTCTTGACAAAATTATAATACCCTCTGCAAGTGTATAATTATATGTTTTATATTAAACAGCAATAGAAAGTTGCAGTGATATATCAGTTTGTCTGCTTGTGAATTAGAAAGATGTTAATGTATTTTGTTGCCTTTTAGGTTAATAGGTCAGCGTGTTTTACACATTACCAAAACTGAATCATAGCTTTGTAAGCTGTACTAGTTTTAACAAATAGTAATCTACAGTAGCACAAGTTACTGCCATCTAAATAAGGTTAATCATCATCAATACAAAATTAGTACTTAAAGTTTCGTTTAATACTTAAACGTACTCAATGTTGTTGTACAATTCCTAGTTCTTCGAAACGTTATAGAGATCTGAAATGCATATCAAGTATATTAACAGAACTTATTAAGTATACGTATGCTGTGTGAGTTCATTTTAATATTCTCTTTTAATAACCTACAAATACTTTAATGTTCTAAAATGAAATGTGTTGATAATAAAGTTGAAGGTGGCAGCAGTAAATACAAGATATGTTTTATGATTACTGATTACAAATTAGACAGGCTTTTAGAATACTAGTATTGACATTTGAATTTGTTGTAAACTTAGCCTTCAGCTAGAGGACGTCATGCTTTAATTAGCAATAAAAGATATTATTTTAATAAAAAAATAACAAGTTGGTTAAATATATATATATATTGTGATATATGAGTAGTATTGCTATTTACTGTTTTCTTTTTTATTTTGAATATTTTTTTTATTTGTTGCTGCATTCATTCGTGCGTTAAAAATTAAACGCGAATTTTTCAGGCCGTGTTGGCAGCGCAAAATGGCATCATTAAGTAAAAGGCCTGAGGGCAGGCATTGTAAATTTTATGAGCCTTTTTTTGTGTCGTTAATAATACAGAAAAAAAATATATATATACATATACAAAAACACACACAACTGCTGAGTGTGTGTGTGTGTATTTATGGCATATATGTACATAAATAATAATAATAATAATGATGCGTAAAAAAGTGCGGAAATTCTCAGTAACATATGTGAACTTTCAGGCTAACATAGTATACGGTTGCAATCATTTTCTGTTTGTTATTATATATTGATTAACACGCAAATGCACAAACCATGAAAAAACTACTTGAATAAATATGCATTTGCGGCTGAAGAGTGTGTGAATTCTGTGGGGTGTGGAGTGTGTGAATTCTGGAGTGTGGATTGTGGATACATTTGAAAACACATCAACAATTATTACTATGAATGAGAAATACATCTGAGTTGTCGACGCTGATTTCCACACACACACATGGGCTTGTTTGCCCAGTTTTTGGTGCTTGTATTCCTTCCTACCTACCCCCGCTCCCCTCTAGGGGGACCGACCACCCGCCCGCCCACCTATCTGCCTGCAGCGTTCCAAACAATAAAGCATAAAGCGCGCCGCGCACATTTTGTCGAATTATTTTGTTGCCAGTTGCTGGCGGCCAACTGCAGCAAATTGGCTTGAAATATTGGTATTGCCATATGTATGAGCTCGACCCCCTCCCCCTCTCCCCCCTCTCACTCACCACTGCTCTCTTTCTTCCGCTGTGTGTGTGTGTGTGTGTATGCGTGAGCTTGTGATTAAAAAAATATTTAAAATGGCAAAACCCAAAGCGACGTCATCGCAGCACAAAAAATGGAAAGCCCGCTTCTCTCATGTGTGTGTGTGTGTGTGTAAAGCCTTGCCCGAAACTGAAACCATATCCGAATGAAGTAATAAATGCCAGCGATATGAACTGATTGATATGTAAATACCCTGTAAATAGTATTACATGGCTTAGTCAAGTTCAATTAGCTTAAAATGTTGCCTGTATTTCTAGCAGCAACTTATGCAGAAATAACTTAATTTAACGTGAAATCTAAACACTTCTGCATGCATATATTGTTACAGGGTATTAGAATAAATGGACTACTGCCGCCTATGTTCTGCTTTGACTCCGCCACCGTCATTCTGGGGCACATTGAGTGAAATGAGCGATAAAATTGCAACAATTTCCACTGGCAACGTCGTCGTCGTCGTCGTCATCATTGTTGGCGCTAGTTGCTCTGATAAAATATGAAAAATTGAAATGTCACTGGGCAGTGAACAATCATTGCAATCGTATGCATGCATACATATATGCCACATACCCATATGCGGCTAGTAGTTGCAACTGGCAACTGGCAACTGGCAACTGGCAACAATGGCCACTTGTATGCAAATAGCGCAATAATATGAAGTATGTACAAAATTAATTTAGCCTGGGGCCCAATTGCAGCTCGGTAACAATTGCCAATGAAAAATGATGTGACATAAATGCGTGTCGGCTGGTGGGCGGCAAGGCAAAAGGGGGCGTGATGGGGGAAAGGATTGTGAATGAGCTGCTGCTGGTTTGCTGCTTGGGTGTTTGGAGGGCAAAAAGTTGGCACTCATTTTAATTACAGCTGCCTAACTGCAGGCCTTGTCTCCCTCTCTCTCTCTCTCTCTCTCTCTCTGTCTCTCTCTTTCGTTCACATGCTGTTTTTGAAACATGCCTTGCGGCATATTTATCACAAGTTTTTCTTTGCACAGCCTTGGGGCAACTACGAAATATTTCAGCTGCCCGACGACGTCGTCGTCGTCGTCGTCGTCGTCATCGTCTGGAACTGGAACTGGTGCGCCTGGGGCATTGTTGCCAGCGACGTTTCTGCTGCTGCTTCTTTTGCCAACGCGTCAAAGTCTCTGCGACGTTGGCGCTGCTGCGGCTGCTGTTGTTGCTGTTGCTGCCGGTTGCCGTTTGCCTATTCGCACAAAGTTTCATTTCGTTTGAGCCTCCCGGCGGCTACAGCAGCGTTCTATGCTTTGTCATTAACACAAACACACACACACTCACACACATCCGCAGGGAGTAAATGAAAGAGGAAGAGAGACAGTGAGAGAACGCATATGCAAAGCACAAAAATACAAATATACTTATAAACGGAACTGAAGCTGTTGTCTGCAACTGACTTTGGCACTTACAACGGCTTGCATAAGTGTGTGTGTGTGTGTGATGTGAAGCTCATTAGTAAAATGTATGCACATACATGTATGTGTGCTTGTCTATGCATTGATTACCCATCAGAACTGTCGCCATTTCACACGCAGCACGCAAGTCCAGTTACAAAGTTAATTGCAGCAGCTTAGTGTTGCAAAACAACAACTGCAATCGCCGCAGCAGCAGCAGCAACAACAGCACTTAAACCGGAAATAGACTATTAAACGTTCACACGCAAACACACACACACACAACTCACACACACACACACGCACACACTCAAACTCACACTTGCAAAATGGCAGTCATATGGTGGGAAAGTCAGCAGCAACTAAACAATCGTTGTTGTAGCCACTTGTGCTCTCTCTCCTGCTGCTCTCTCCAAGGTCGCCATTTGCTGAAGACGTCAAACATCGAACGTCGAACTCAGCGCACAACTCGAACCGCAACACGCAACACGCAACAACTCTAGAACGAACAGCAACCTACGCTAGCGACTTGTGCAGCTATCAAACATTCTAACAAGCGTATTGTTTACATTTGGAAATCGATTGATATAACTAAACCCGCTGACTTAACTTATTTATGTTTTCAGTTATCAATTTAAAGTATTGTATATAATATAATTTATATGTACATTTTAGAAACTTATTCTTTAATATTATTGTATTAATTCCTTATTAATCACAAGTAAATATTAAATTTGAGTTACTAACCATTTTCAATCACAATCTTCACTTTGTTCTCGGCTTTGCCCTGTGGCTTCGCGTGTTTTGTTCGCTACATGAACCACGAATCCTTTGCTGCTCGCATTGCCCGAAGACTTGCAGCGCTTGCGAACATTTCGGACTTGTTGCGAACATGTTTGAGCATGAGTAAAAACAAGTTGGTTGCCTGCCAAAGTTTCAGTTCACAGCGAACAATCGACGCGAATGCAAGTCAGGTAAAAAAATAATTGAGAGGCGCTTAAGATTAGTAGGCAACAAACGGCGGGCGCGACAACAACCGGAAACGGAAGTAAACATTTTAAGTGATTTGCGGTGTGTTTGTGTGTGTTCAGTGTATGAGGGGCGCCACTTGCAATTAAAGCAGCAATGCGTTCAAATTAAAATTCAGATACATTAGAATCACAGCGGAAACGGAAGTTCAATACTAGCAAAAACAAATATCAAATCAAAGTAAACTAATCAAATAAAAAACGTTACAAATTTGTTGTCTACACGCGCCTGTATTACATAAAATAGTTAAAGTGCATTTCCTAAATATACCGACTTTTTTGTGAGTTCCATTTGCATTGTATGTGTGTGTGTGTGTGCCACTTTCAGTTACAGTTATTCTCTCTCTTTCACTCTATGTATGTGTGTGTGTGTCCTTAAGATGCAACAGTTTATTTTGATTTCGAAATAATGTGTTATGTTCAATACTCGTAAATATTTTTAAACACACATTTAAAATTCTTTTCATCCAAAATTTTAGAAAGTCTTTGGTCTTTGGTTTCAAAACAATTTAGATTTCTGTGCCATTTGAAACATTTGAACAATTGTTATGCGGGCGCCTTGGGTGCGACTCTTTGAAGATACATACATATTTTTGATGAATGATCATGACAACAATCAAGAAAAAGTCGAAGTTCAGGCCAAAGAGTACATTTGCTTTAGTTATATCTTAATTCATATTATGTGTTCATTATATACGCTTTAATTTCATTGATATGCTTATTATTCGGGCAGATTATCTGACTGTGTGCTTTATTTTTCTAGAACTCCATTTGTTGCATTGGATCAACGATCACCATTGACGGTGGAGTCCTCCTGCCCCAAACGGTAAGTAAACAAAACCAAAAAAGCGCTCTCTCTCTCTCTCGTTCTCTATCTATAAGTCAATAAATTAGTTGCAAAAAGATTCCGTAATAAACGAATTTTGAACACATAAGCGGAGCGAAGAAAGACCAAAGTTGCATGCTACAGAGAAACCTCTTTCAATATTTTCCCATTGCTTTTTTGTTTTTTTGTTGTCGTTTTTGGTATTGGTGTTGGCTTGGGCCAAAAACGCCTGGGGGTCAACTGATTTTCGTCTCTCCCACATCTGCCACATGCACATGCCAAGTCCAAGTCCAAGTTGTGTAGTCCGTGTCCGTGTCCGTGTCCGAGTCCAAGTCCGAAAATTGTGTGCCATAAACGCAGACTGTTTAAAATTTGATGCGCCTCAAGTGCTGCTCGGCTCGGGCCGCACCAAAGGAGAAATAAACAAAAGTACGAAGAACAAAACAGAGGGAAACAGAAAAAAAAAATAAAAATTGTACCAAGCCTCGAGCATTTTTGGACAAACTTGGCCCGCAGCTGAGTTATGTGTGTTGTGTGTGCAATGGCGGGGGAATCGGACTCAAACTCGGACGATGATGATGACGACAAAACAAGAACGGGGTGAGGGCGAATCTAAGTTGGCATTATATTTTTTCCTACCTTTAAGGCTATAAAATACGTTGGCGCAGGCAAATACTAAAAAGGGGGAGGTGATTGACCGGTTGTTGTTATTATGGCTCTCTCTCTCTCTCTTACACTCTCTTGCCAGCCAAAACTAAGCGTCCGGCATGGCTAAAATGCCCTGCAGCTGAAGAACCCACATACAACACAGCACACAACAGCAACAACAGCAACAGCAACAGCAGCACAACAACAACAACATTTGTTTTTCTCTTTCAACAAATCGACAAAATTTGAAGTAGACGAGACCAAAGTTCAAAGCGTGTTGCAAGCCAAAATCGCATTGAAATAAGCCAAAACAAAAGCAAGCGGACAACAGACGAGTTTGGAGGCGTTGTGACGACCTTCAGCAGTCGCGACACAACGATATTGTTGCCACCAACAGTTCTCTCTCTCTCACGCACACACTGCCGCCGTCTATCTGCCTTTCTCTGTCTGCAACTGTGGCAAGCAACTGGTTTTACTGAGCCAAGGCGAGGGCGGAGTCGAAATCAAAGTCAAAGTCGTTTGTTTTGTTTTGCTTTGTTTTTTTTTGTTCATTTCATTTGTGGCACAAACGTCGTAACGTGTGGCTGCCACACGTGCTTGCCGTTGAGTCTGTTGGCAATTGCCAATTTGCTTATGTATTTAAAATACATTTACATTTACCAGTTGCAATTGATTTCAATTACAGGTCAATAGTCAAAGTGTTCCTAGTTGAATTCAAAAGGCAATTGCAAGTGGAAATGAAGGAAGGCAAGGGAAGGGAAGGGAAAGGAAAATGCATCTGCATTTGAAAACCCATTCAGAGTAGTTGCTGCTGCTGTTGCCGCAGACAAAAGCGCTTAACGCGCTGTGTGTTAATTAAGCCGCAATTCGGCATCATTACCAGCATCAACATTGCCAACATTGGCAACAGTGCAGGCAGCACAAAATGGCAATTGCCAGTCGGCGGGATAAGGCTAACAGCCAAGAGACTTGTAACTGTAATGTGATCGACTATGAGTTGCGCTTTTCTCTATGACAGTTTTATTTAGCATATAGTATTTTTTTAATGATATAATGATAATAAATTGTTATATTTAAATTGGCAATTTATTAAATTATAAAATATTTGTAGATTCATCATTAGAATTAGCTGAGAAATGTCTAATTTAACTCTACAAAATACGTAAAAACATTTGCATTTATTTCCATTTAATATTAAATTAAAACGTTGTTTACTCTGTCAATTATACAGCTTACAGAAGTTTTCAGATTAGTGCTAAGATCGTAGCTCTTCCATTTAGATTCTTGTATAATTATTATACAATTATAAACCTGTTTATGTTATAATATATTGAGAAAATTACAGATTAATTGACGTAAAATAAATAAGTAATAAGTTAGTATATATTTCATAGCTAAGTGCTTTCTTACGAATGTAATCGAGATGATATGTAGGTACTCTTTAGGTTGTATCTAAGTATATTAATCTGTAATATTTATAATATTTTAATATTTAGACTGCCAACTCTCTTCATCTACAAATATAGTTATTTAGGAAATTAGTAATGATTTAAATAATTATACATTTAAGTCCTATCTCTCTAATTTTATCAGTTTTCAATACCGCAGCGTTCTATGTGCTTTCCTTTATAATATTTAAACTGATACCTCTCTTTATGTACAGATATAGTTATTTAGGAAATTGAGTAATAATTTATATTTAAATTAAAATAATTGATTATATATAAAAGACATATCTCTCTGATTTTAACACTCTTCAATACTGCATAACTCTAAACTGATTCCAAACTTCACAGCTGCTGCCTTAGCTTATGAATATCTTAAATGTTAAAGCAGTTCGAATAGAAATAGCAATAAAACATTTTTAATAATATGATAAGATAATTACGTTTGTTTCGAGGAGATTCAAGTTTGTAACCGCATTTATTTGGCGATTTGCTAAACCTTTAAATTAATTGATAAAAACGCAGTTCGAATTGTATATATATATATGTCTTTATTTAAAGATGGCGGCGAGCAAGTGAAGCGAACATGAACAAGATCAAGTGCACGTGAACAAGATCAGATGAACACCTCATGCGATATTTACAAGTATCGATAGATAGTTCAAGGATGGTACGCTGTTTACAGCTTAGATTAATAAATGAATTTGTCAAATGCGACTACTGCTGCTAACAACGTTGCTTGCAACAAGTTCAATATACCCTTTGCAACAACTTACGGATGTGGTATAAGTTAAGAGGCAATTGCTGTTACTGTGGCAGCACCTGCGCCTGCATTTGTTGCACTTGCTGTCGATTTGCTTTGTGTTGCTGCTGTTGCTGTTGTTGTTGCTGTTATTGCAATATGCACACGCAAATTGCACCAATTAGGAAATGTGTGTATTGACTGCCAGTTGCAGGAAACGCGTTGCAAGTAGCATTTGCCACTTGAATGACTGCACATGCAACTGCCACCACAACAGACCAGGCCAGGCCAGATCAATTGAAGTGAATGCAATGCCTTGCAATTATTATGTACACTTGATTAGGCAGACGAATGAATGCAATTTTTGATTGACCAATTTGACCAATGGGGCTCAAAGGGACCCAGTTTAGGGTATAGGCGAGCATATCAGCTAGTCTTCGTTGTCGTTGCATTTATCAATCTTTAAGCACATAATTGCTTTACCTGCAACGTCGTAACTCGGCGTATGCGCAATTTTTGCTTAACATCTTTGAAACTAACAAGTACTATTTGTTGCGCTCTTGTCTTGACTTGCAATTCAATTTTTGAGGATTTAGCAATAAAAACAGTTGGCTAAAACATACTATACACATAGTCATGTGTGTAATGTTTACTCTGCAACGTAGCAAGCAGCCTAAGGAATCGCATGTTGCCAGCATATCCAGTTATCCAACAACGAATACTTCCCATAGACATATACATATGCACACACATGTAGCATACAGCATATAACATATAGTAGCATACAGCATATTCCATCTTCCATCTTCCATCGCATCCATTCATCCTCTTCAGCTTTTGGCATATGCAGCGCAATCGTCGTTTTTATTTAATATTTTCTAATAAATTTTTCAAAGTTTATTTTTGAAAGCCTTGCAGCGTTTTAATATCTGCTACACTCGACTCGACTCGACTCCAACTCAACTTTTGCCACACAGACACATATACATATATAAATGTGTGTGTATATACATATAGCGCATATATTTGTACAATTTGGCACACATACACTCACACTTTCTGCAACTTTTGCTAGCCAATTTTCATAGGACTTGCGACTGATTTCCCATATGCGCCGGCGACTCCTTGCAACAGCTGCGTCAGCGTCAGCGTTAGCGTTAGCGTCGAAGTCGACGTCCACGTCGGCGGCAGCAGCTTCAGTTTTTCGTGGCCTTTTGTAACTTGCTGCTGGCTAACAAGAAGGGGAAGAAGCAGCAGCAGCAGCAGCAGCAACAGCAGCAGAAGTTTTCTCATGTGTGTTTGTGTGTGCAACAAACTGCGTTCTGCTGCCTCGTCCCTCGTGCCACATACCACATGCCTAGTGCCTCTTGACTGCTGCTGCCTGCTGCCTGCCGCTGCCTTTGCTTTTGGCTTTTTGTGCCTTTCTGCCGCTGCGTCCAAACAAAAAAATAACAAAAAAAGAAAAAGAAAACTTTTTCATTTGCCTGCTCATCAGCGTTTTGATTTTGGCCGCCGTCTACAGTTGCCAGTTGCCAGTTGCAAGTTGCCAGTTACCACTTGCCATTTGCCACTCCTCAGCAGCCAACTCCCCAGTTGCCAGTTCGCTGCTTCCACTCGTCACTTGAGGCAACGGATTCTTCTTAAAGTGCCTTGCGGTCATTTGCGTGATTTGTGTGGGTGTGTGTACATCTGTGTGTGTGTGTGTGTGTGTGTGTGTGTGTGTTTGCAGTGAAGCATATACGAGTACTTTATGTTTGTCTTGCCAACATACACAAACCTGGCAACCCTAGCAGCCGTTACCCAGCTGGGACAGCATTGGGAAACTACCTTTTGCTTCACCCTACGCCCCTGAAACCTACCCCTACACCTCTCGCCCCCCTCTCCCACTCCCTCTCCTTCCACACTTGTGTCCACTTTTTATGGCTTTGTCAAAAGTCACTTTAAATGCCACTTGGCTAATTGAAGCGCATTGCAACCAGTTGCAGTTTTGCAGCAAACGCGATAAATCTGCCTTAAAAGCAAGCCATAAGTTGCAACCTCTTTCGTTCCCCCCCCACTTCCCACTCTCCCCACTGCAGCAGCTCATATGAGTAACTCTCAATGGGGTAGCGAAGGGAGGGGGGAGGGGGGCTGGAGACAGTGCAGCATCTGCCGCCAGGATTGGAGGCCAGTAAAGGAGCCAACATTTGGCCGGCGGCATTTTAAAATTGAGATAAGGTTTTGCCTCGAAAAACTTTCGTTTCTGGCTATGGAACTGGCTTAGGATATGCAGGGAGTTTTGTGGGGGTTTTACGGGGCATGAGGGGGTGGGGTGGGGTGGGGTTTTGATTTCTTCTTCTGCTGCTGCTGCTGCTGCTGTTTTTGTGTTCATCTCTGTTTTATGCGTTGTTTTATGTTGCCTCGGGGAGCAGCAACTTAGGTATGATATCTTTAAATGCAGACATACAACAGACACAGACACAGGCACAGATGTGTATATGAGTTACCAACACACACACACACACTTATGGCTTATATGTAAGCCAAAACGGACACCCAACTTACCTCTTACCAAAAGCCAAAGTTTTCTTCCACATTGAGCTTGTGGTGGTAGCTGTGTGTGTGTGTGTGTGTGTGTGTGTGTATTGTTTTGGGGCAATACACTCAGACCAGAAAGCAGAGACCAGCGACTGAAGCTGAAGCCGTGTTTGGAGTCGCCTTGTCGTGGTTACTGCCAATGCTTCATGCTCTTTTGTTGTTGTTGTTCTTCTTCTTGTTGTTGTTGTTGTTGCCTTCAGCGCTGCAAGGATAAATGAATGAGGAGGCGCACACACATACAGATAGACAGACGGACAGACAGACTGTCAGACAGACAGTTATACTCATGCAGCAGGTGCCCTAGGAGCTGAGAATAACAACAATTCCCACCCCAAAAACTCAAACTGAAACTCTAACCCAATCTCCGAGCAGCTAACAGCAAACAGCCAGCACCTTTGCCAGCACATGACTCTGGAGCTGCTCCTGCTGCTGCTTTGGCCAGGTTGGTTTTGGCTTGGTTTTGGCTCCGTTTCGTTTCGTTTCGTATCCATCCATGATTTCCGCACTAATTCCAAACGATCGCCGCTGGCTAAGTCGAGCGTTTTGCCCTTTTTCGCCAAACTGCATGTGGAAGGAGAAAAGATTGAGCAGCTCCCAGGACACACTGTCTGGGCTGGCCTTTGTGTGCGGAAGGTTGCCTGGCCCCAGGACATTTTGTAGGGGTTACATAGTCAGCGTCAGCGCCGACGTCAACGTCGTCAAGCTCTGCTGAGGTGTGTATCACTAACTGTGTGTTGATCTATGAGTGTGTCGCTCTGTGTGTGTGTGTGTGTGTGTGTGTGCACTTTAGCTCATTTCTTGGCTTTTGTTATCGCTTTTGTGTGGGTTTTCTGGTTTAGGGTTGAGAGCAGCAGCAAGCAGGACAACCAATTGCTGGGGCTGGGACTTGGCTGTGTCGCATTGAGATTGAGCAGCAGGCTATAGATTCAGGAAAGGCAGTCAACTCACTCTACTCTCCATGCCAGCGGCAACTCTTGTCTATTCTATGGACACTGCAAAATTATGTGACCTCAAGGCAGTAACTGCAGCAACAACAACAGCAACAGCAGCAGCAGCAGCAGCTGCAACTCGATAGTTTTGGCCCAAAATCAGAACAATACCAACTAATAAGCTGTCTTTTTGTGTGCCTTCCATTTCTCTGTCTATCTCTATCGCTCGCACTCTGTGTGTTATGTGTAAAATGCTGGCTAAATTGAAACTCAATAATGGCCAAAATGCCAAGCAATATACGCATGCAATCGCATACAGTCAAGTGGAGAAGCCGAGTTAATAGCAATGCCATTAAAAGGCAAACCAAAGATGTCAGTCATGAAGATTCAAGTTCCATTGATGAGAGGATGGGCGGGGGGTGTTGAAGGGGGCGTATTGTGGTAGCCACAACAACAACAATAAAACAGACCGCCCACTCGAAATGCAAATGCAGTCATAAAGCAGTAAAAGCAGCAGCTTGACAGGCACATAGCCAGGCCGAGACAGAGGCTCGGGCCAACAACATTGGCAACGGCAACGGCAACTCTTCAAAATTTCATGCTAAACTGAAGTGTAACCAAAGGCGTTGCACTCTCTTTCCCTCTCCCACTCCCACTCCCTCTCCCTCTATTGCTGTCTAGCTCTCTCACTCTTTCTTGCTGCAGCTCTGTTCTTGGGCGCATAGAAAAGATAACGCCTGGAGTGCTATTGGACTAGAATAGGTTGCAAAACTGCAGTGTGTGCTTGTACTTATATACAATACCGTTAACAGTGGGTGTGTGTGTATAGTATTTGTGTGTGAGTGTGTGTGTGTGTGTGACTTGACTGTGTTTGCTGTTTGTGCCTGCCTGCCTGCTGCACCTGTGCCAAGCTGCAAGCTGCCAACCTGCTTGCAACCTGCCTCAAGTGGACCGCAAAGCAATTGAAATTGAATTGTTTTGTGGCACAGACCTCGAGCTCTTCTCTGCATATGTTGTTGTTATTGTTATTCTTGCTGTTGCTGCATTTAAGCCATATTCATTGGCCATGTTTTATTGAGCGCATTGCTTACGCTTTTATAATTGTTGTAAATTAATAAAAAATATGAAACCCACAACGTCGCAGCTGCAAACACATTACAAACACACACAAACACACACACACACAAACACACACACACACACACTCATACACATGCCCCACAGTCATTTTCTTTAGCAATTCTTTTTTTAACCCTATTTTTTTGCAAACGTATTTAGTCTCGTCTCTTTGGCATTTTTTCGTCTCTTCGTTTAAAACAGCTGCGAATACGTGAATGTGAATGTGAATACGTATATGAATACGTATATGAATACGTATACGAATGCGAATACGAATACGAATGCGAATGCTCATGTAGTTAAAGTTAATCAAATCGTAATTACCAGAGCCATATTGCCCAAGGGCTTAAAACATTTTAAAAAGTAAACTTGTTTAGCAAACATGTAGAATGAGAACTCAACGAGTGGGGAGGGGGGTGGCCAGGGGAGAAAACAGTTTTGGGGGAGTCAACTGCATGCATCAACTGCTGCCAACTGGCAATTGCTCTGTGGCCTAATGCGCATATATAGAAAAAATACTATATCAACAAGCGGGGCCAAAGGGAGAGAACTTCTCTCCTCCTCCCCTGCCAACAGCACTGAGTACCCCCCACAGGTTGTTGATTGAGTTTTATTAATTTGTTGTCCATGGCAACGACTAATGATATGACAGGGCCAAGAGACATGCTGCTGCTGCTGATGATGAGGGGAGCGAGATGACGATGACGATGACGATGATGATGATGATGATGCCATTATCAAGCAAATCGCTTTGGCCGCTTAACGTATTCGCTCACATTTACATTGCGTATACGTCATGTTGGACAGTGCTTGACATATCATAATTAGCGTGCGTGATGCTGCTCTGTTTGGTTGTTGTTGTTGCTGTTGCTGTTGCATGCTCGCCATGTTGCCGCTGCAACGCAGTTTGTTGCCATAACGATGCTCAAATCAACGTGATTTTCGTGTGAAAATCGAGGCGCATGCCCAGCGGTCAATTGGCTGTAGACTCTTTCTGCCCCCGCCTCAGCCTCAGCCTCAGCCCCTTCGCCTTCTTCGTTCCCCTTTGCCATTTGCCCTGTGCGGCATGCTTCATGCTGCATGCTACATGTTGTATGGGTTTTGGCGATTTTGTCTTGTCGTGGCTGCAACTGCAGCTGCAGGCATTATTTCTGTGTGTGAGTGTGTGTGAGTGTGTGTGTGTGTAGAGAGGCAGGGGAATAGCAGTAGGTCCAGGTTCCAACATAAGTGAGTTAAACGCAATGAAAAGCCAAATATTCCCACACAATCATATGAAATACTTGCGTTATATACAAAACTCTTAACTACGAAATGCGAGGCAACGAGGCAAAACCTTCCAGCGTTTTTTCGGCATTTGCTTTGTCACGTTTGTTGTGCTGTGTTGTGTTGTGTTTTTGTTGCTGCAGCTGCTGCTGCTCCTCCTCCACCTACTCTCCTACTGCCCCGCTGTCTAGTTGCCCTGCTCGCTTCATGTAATGGAGCTGTAGTCAATTTGTGCTCTGGTCAAATTGGTTCTCATGCAGCGTCTGACTTACATAACGCTGTGGCATTAGCTCATCAACTTGTCAGACTTGCCCCACAGTCTGAGATGCCACTAATCTTTATTTTAATATTATATTTAGACAGTCATTCTATACGAACAGCTTTATTAATATATGTCTCTAGTGTACTCTTATCAAAATGTATTTATTTATTTATAGAGAGCTAACTTATAATGATAAAAATTATAGGCTAGCTTATTTTGTTATGAACATTGGCGTCTGTGTCCATCAGCTCTATAATTATTTATTTTAATTATTTAATGGCTTCAACTACAGTTGGACAAATGTGTATGCTATATTTTGTAGAATCAGCATTACATTTAGATGGTTCTAAAGATGAGAAACTATTTTTAATGTTGTTAAACATTGGTAAAAATTTAGAGTATTTTTTAGAGCGAGTTTTTCTAAAATATTTCAGTTTATTTTAATTAAAAGCTATGGCAATTTAATCCGAAAGGAGTTATCTATAATATATAATAAATACTTTAACAGTATAAATAATTTATTGGTATATAAAATAAGAAATATTAATTGTGTAAATTTGTACAATCACTAATTAATGTCTTCCTTAAATAACTGATATATACTTTCATGTAAAATGTATTAAAATTAATTTCAAAGTAAAGAAACAATAATTTAACTATACAAATAAATGGTATAAATGTTGAAGTAGATAATTGTAATATAGAATAAAGTTTATGTTATAGAAACTAATACTTATTTTTGAATTTATTTATTTTACTAATTAAATATAAGATATTTTTAGAGAAACTTTTATAACACTCTTTGTTATAACATTAAATAAATAAATAAATGTTAGCATAAATTAAAAATATTACAAAGAACACAATTTTGGCTAAATTAACAATTCCCCTTACTTATTTTTGTTTTATTGTTTTAGGAAAAAATGCGATATGGATCGAGAGCGCGAAAGAGATGCAAAGGGCCTCGAGCCGCGCGATTTGTCGTCCACGGGCCGCATTTATGCTCGCAGCGATATTAAAATCAGGTAAGACCAAATTGGATTTGAACTGCAGTTTCCCATTTGCATATGTTACCTTCTTTTTCGTTTTTTTTGTGGCTCCTCCCTGCAGCGCATCGCCCACCGTTTCACCAACGATCTCAAATTCCTCATCGCCCACACCGACACCGCCCGCCAGCTCCTCAGTGACGCCGCTGGGTTTGCCTGGCGCAGCGGCAGCTGCAGCTGTGGCCGCTGCTGCAGCGGCGGCTGCGGGCGCCGGACCCGGTGGCGCCTCAGCTGGGGCCAGTTCCTATTTGCACAACCACAAGCCCATCTCCGGCATACCCTGTGTGGCAGCCGCATCGCGGTACACGGCGCCAGTTCACATCGATGTGGGCGGCACGATTTATACGAGCTCACTGGAGACACTTACTAAATATCCCGAGTCAAAGCTGGCGAAGCTCTTCAACGGACAGATACCCATTGTGCTGGACTCACTGAAGCAGCATTATTTCATCGATCGAGATGGCGGCATGTTTCGTCACATTCTGAACTTTATGAGAAACTCAAGACTATTGATTGCCGATGATTTTCCCGACCTGGAGCTGTTGCTTGAGGAGGCGCGATATTATGAAGTGGAACGTAAGTTTACCTCCCCCCTTAAAGCCCTCCGCAATCCAAACCTGTTGCTAATTTGGTTTTCTCTGTATGTGTGTGTGTGTGTGTCTGTTTTTGTCCCCCCGGCAGCGATGATTAAGCAGCTGGAGAGTATGCGCAAGGAGCGAGTACGCAATGGAAACTATTTGGTGGCGCCACCCACACCGCCAGCACGCCACATTAAGACCAGCCCAAGGACTAGCGGTGCACCAGAGTGCAATTATGAGGTGGTCGCCCTGCACATCTCACCGGATCTGGGCGAGCGCATAATGCTATCGGCTGAACGGGCGCTGCTCGATGAGCTCTTCCCGGAGGCGAACCAGGCAACACAATCGAGTCGGAGCGGCGTCTCCTGGAATCAGGGAGACTGGCGCCAAATCATACGTTTCCCACTCAACGGCTATTGCAAGCTGAACTCGGTTCAAGTGCTCACGCGTCTGTTGAACGCCGGCTTCACCATCGAGGCCAGCACTGGCGGGGGCGTTGAGGGGCAACAGTTTTCCGAATATTTGCTCGTACGTCGCGTTCCAATGTGATAGGCTACTACAGGTCCGGGACAATGTCGTCAATGTTCTCGATTGCGGCATGGGCACTGTGTAATCGTAATCTATGTGCGAGTTGCGCACTAATTGCAGCCCTGGGGACCTTGGGAATTTTCGAGGGGGCGGGGAACGGGGGGTTTTTAGGGTTTGGGTGAGGGTGAGGGTGAGGGCGAGGGCGTTAAAAACTGTTGTGTTGGACTGGGGGACAAAAGGGGGGTTTTTGCAAATTTCTAAATTCAAATGTTATTTAATGTTTATATCAATTAGGTTTGCTCATTTTTTCTCAATTGAGCCAAGAGCCCCCTTCAGCACTGATGTGTTTTATCGCCTAGGTTGAGATTATCAAGTAGTTTGTGTAGTTTCTTCGTTGCATTTAAGTCAATTTGTTTATTTAAGTACTTTCGGTTATTTAATTGCATAAATTTAGCCAGACAGACAGTTTAGCGCAATTGTCTCAAAGCATAACTTATAATACGTACTCGTAAATATGTAGCTATCAAAAAAAAAAACAAAACAAAATCAAAATGTCAAAAACAAAAAATATAAAAAAAAAAACAAAGAAAAACGAAAAAACTCAAAGCAACTATGATAATTAACTCACACCACAATAGTTTTGTAGTACATAAATTGATGTAATTGAACTTTTATGAATGTAAACTATGAATTAACTTCTCAATATAGTACATATAGTAAATATACATACCGGCAAGCTCTACAAATAGCATACACAATATGTGCAAATTATAAATACTCAACACAGTAAACGAAATAAGAAAACGAAATCAAAAAGAAAACACACAGTTTGCGCCCACTTTTAGCAAAATCCATTAAATTGTCTAATTGCGTATTTCAAAATAACAAAATAAAAAAAAATAATTAAAGCAAATGAAAGTCTATGCGTTTTATTTTTCGTAACGATCGTTTAATTTGAATTCCATTCTAGCGCCATCTAGCGTAGCGTAGCCTGGGTTTGTTGGGTGATAAATAACTAATTTTATGCAGCATACTTTTAGGCTGAACCAAATTGCAGCACAGCTTGGTGCAAATGTATGTAACAGACAGAAGAATGCTTGCACTGAAACTATACAGAATATGTGCAACTATCTGTACGTCCAATACTATTTTAAATTTTGTATTAATATGTATTCCATTGATTTTAATTCATTTTCTATTTGTCTCTTAATTTAAAAATTGTTCATTTATGAACAGTTTTCTTTAAATTTCCCAAAACTATTAATAAAAGTCAAATGGTTTATTTAAAAATCGTTTTATTTACTCGTATATGCATATCTTTGCGTAGGTACACGTAAACTAATTGCAATTAAATTAAATTAATTTAAAATATATGTAAAATTGTATATGCAAACTACGATATATGCGCTTGGCCTACATGTGTATAAGAAATAATCGTATAGATTAGTCATTAGATGTATATAAGTATTACAATCGTATGTGTTTTGTATATAAGTATTAATTACATATATCTTTGATCAATATATATTAGACTAAGTCTTAAATTAAGTTTCAGTTTCAACCATATTGTGCCAACAAATATTCGAAATCGTTAGGAGAATTGCATAATCAATGATGCATGGCACGCTCGGGATTAATAGTTTTTGTCATAAATCTTCTTTTGTTTATCCTGTTCTATTTTATAAGTTTGCTATCGAATGGATTTTGTAACTATGCTCAAATTGACATTATAGTAGATATGTGGCAATCGATCTGAATTTTACAGTGGGCTGAATGTCGTTCGTATTTGTTTGTTCGCAAGCAAGTTTAGAAAATTATTGAATTATGCTGAATTGGCCTACAAACTATATCACAGTTGGAAACTAGTCGCTAAAAGCCTATTAACTCTATACAAATATATAAGAAATTGTTGAATATAACTGCGACAGTCCGCTACATGAACTAGAAATAACTTTAGCTTAGTGTGCGCCCAGCTGCCCAGTACCAGACTATTTGCCATTTCCCAGAAGATCGGAAAGTGCCAAGTCCATTTGGTAGTGACGAAGGGCGTCTAAGAAATGCACTATCGGTGTTTTGTTCTCGTAATTACATTGAATCTACAAGCGCTGAATGGCGACAGGATCTCAAGATATCTAGTTATAAGTATATATATATATATATATAAGTATAGTTATATATATGTAGATAGAAGAGAAGAGGGTTCTGGCTAAGTACGCTAGAGAGTAATATCGATAGTAATATACAAGACAACTATTCTAGATGTTTTATACAACTACAGGCGAATGGGTTTTATCTATGATAACAGCATTCAAAGGCACACGTCAGCTGCCTATCAACTGTAACTGGCAACTGACATCTGGCGATGGCTTCAAAGGCACTTGGGTACTACGTGGCAAGATTTATCCAATATTTGTTACATATTCTGGCAGTGAGTGAAGTTCCAAGGTGTTGGCTACACTCGCGTCTCCGTGTTTCGACTACGGAGCAACTGCAGCGGCTGCAGTTCCCTCTGCGTATCATTGTAGTACTCGTGGTCGGAGCTCGTCGACTCGCTGCCCGGCACTTTCACCTCCATGGTGCTGGGCACACCCGCAACGGGTATGCCAATTGTTTGTGTGGGTATCGGCGCATCTCCGGCACTGAGAGCATTCAGTAGATACTCGGGATTATCCACACTCACCGGTACCTGTGAATTGTTAAGAATAATTCAATTAGTATGCACATTTCATTTAATGAGTTATCATAATTAATGCTTACCCCAATGACATCAATGTAGCCGGTAGCTGCCGTTGCCATATTGTTGTTGGGATTGTTGCTGTTGTTGTTGTTGTTGTTGCCACTCGCATTGCTCTGACACGTGGGCATCAAATAGTCATCCTCATCCACGGGCAAATCAAGTCGCAGATTGCCAACGCCAACTTCACGGGCATTGGAATCGGTTTCATCGTCGCCTCCACCGCTGCTCGAGTTCTTGTTGCTGGGATCCTTGCAATAACGATTCAGTTTGGGAATTTCATCGGTGCCATCTGTGCGATGACTTGGACCCGGCGTCGCCTTTGGCTGCAAATAGTCGTCCGCCTCGATAATGGGCTCAGAGCCTTCTGTAGTCGGTGCCAGCTTGCGTATGAGATCCTTCTCGTCCTGGCTCGTATAGGCGGGCAGGCGTGTAAACTTGTCACCGGGAATGGCCAGATAACGACCCGGATCACGTGCAAACTCCGCAAAGACGTTCGTCAGCTGCTTGAACGGAGGCCTCAAATCGGCGTCCAGTTGCCAGCAGGAAAGCAGAGTGCAGTAAATATCGAGGGAGCAAATTTCCGGTTGTTCCAGCTTCAAGCCCATCTCAATGAGATCGGGTATATCTTTGGCAAGTATATTCTCATGCGGTCGCTGGCCAAAGGTCAACAATTCCCAGATGGTCACGCCAAAAGCCCACACATCGGATTTGCTGGAGAACACGCGATGTCTAATGCATTCCAGGGCCAACCACTTGATGGGCATCTTGCCACCAGCCGCCTTATATTCATTAGAGTCCAGGCTAAGCAGCTTGGCCAGGCCAAAGTCCGTGATCTTGACCAGCGAAGGCGTCTGCACGAGCACATTACGTGCCGCAAGATCACGATGCACCAGTCGTCGCTCCTCCAGATAGGACATTCCCTTGGCTATTTGGGTGGACCAGTTGAGCAGTGCCTTGGAGCCGATCTTGTCCCGATTGTTACGCACATAGTCGAGCAGGCAGCCCAGCGGCATCAGCTGTGTGATCAGCATCATCTGTGAGGACATGCACACGGCCAGCAACTTCAATAGATTTCCATGTTCCACCGTTGCCATTGCGTAGGCCTCGTTAAGGAATTCCTGGCTCGACTCGGCGCCCGATGTCTTCAATAACTCCTTGATGGCCACGGGAATCTTGACATTCTCACCCTCCGGCACCCAGACACCCTTGTATACACGGCCAAAGGCTCCCATGCCGAGAACGCCGCCTTTGCGCAGCTCTGCATCCTTGACAATACGCAGTTTACTCAGATTAGCGCCAATATTGGATGGACGCAATGGCTCCGAATCCTCACAGCCAAAGAAGACCTTGGCCAGATCATCGGTCTCCTTCTTCTCCTGCTGCTTTTGCCGGCAAATGTAGATGATGACACAGAGTATACAGGTTACGGGTATGAAGATGGCTCCAAAGACAATGACAATCATGTTAACATTGAGGCTGGACGCCTGTTTGGGCCCCTTGGGAGGTGTGGAGACACAGTGAGGTCCGAATATGTGCGATTGGTAGTTGACATGCGGCAGTTCGGGTGGACACTTCGAGGTGCAATTAAACAGAGTTGAATTGTCGTACATTTCACCCTCGGCGAACAGTTTAAAGTTGCGACAGGCCAGACAATCCTCGGAACCGGGTCCAGTGCATCCCTTGCACTCCGGATGGCACTCAAAGCACTCACGTTTCTCCTCGTCCGCATAGTGATCCGCCGGACAATCGTCCTCGCACTGCTCACGTCGCTTATAGCCGGCACATTTGGAACAGACCTGCTCGTGGAATCCATAGTTGGTGCACAATTCGCAGCGGGGATGACACTTGCGACAAATGGCCTTGCCAGCCAGGGGCTTCAGCGTTCCCTGCTCCTGCGGATGCACATACTCCCAGTAGTAGCCGTCCGGGCACTTGTCGTCCTTGCGCAGACAACGCTCCACGGTGGCATCGGCATTGATGATCGCCAGATTACACGTATTGCAGCCGTAGTGGCCAATGGTGTTGTTGGGTCCAGTGCAGCCCTCGCAGGTCTCGTGGCACTTGCGGCAAATGCCAAAGTCCGAGTACTTGCCCTCCGGACAGACGGTCACGCAATGCTGTTCATCTCGCACATGGACACACTCATCACAGTGCTCGGCGCCGGGTCCGGAACACGTGCGGCATTCCGGATTGCACTTCTTACAAGTCTTCGAGTCGAATTGATAGGTGCTATAAGATAAAGATTAAGAGATCTTTAATAAGACAATCTGGCATGATTAGAGATAATGCTGCTAAATAATCGATGTTCAGACACTAAGATGTGACTGTAACTAACTCTAATATCGCTAGTGGCATCGATTGTTCTGCAGCAGAAGATAGAATAAAAGATAGATATACATACTTGGAGACATTGCGGCAATCGGCAATACAAGTGCCATTGTAGTTGAAGCTCTTGCAGTTGAGACACTGATGTGGTCCGGCGCCCCAGCAGCCATCGCTGTTGCATTGATCCGAGCACACCTCACTCGATTTTCCTGCAATTGTTCAATAAGTTCAATAAGTAACTGAAGTAGCTCTCTTGCAACTAGTTTACTTACGGCATTCTGAGGAGTTGCGATTATCATGGATGAACAGCTTCTGTTCATTGTCCTTTTGCACCGTGGACCAACGAATGGTGTCCGCATAACAAAGTTTTTGGTTCTGTTGGATGACAACGCTGCCCGAATTGATGCGTTTCAGATTTCGCAACTGAAGACTCGATAACGATGACTTCACTATGCACAGCGCTGCGAAATAACTCTCCATTAGCTGACGTCCATGTATTATCTCCAGGTTGCGAAAGTAGGATAAGTTCGTGAATTCCGGATGAGCACCCTCAATATTCAGATAGCCAGTGATCTCTTTAACTGTGGAAAAGACCTCCAATCGATCCGGGTGCATGGATATGTAGCGTGCTCCCATTGAGTAATGAGAATCGATGTCCTGATAGCCGGAGAAGGTCTGATCCAACACACGAATGTTGCCCTCAATTACGGTGCAGTTCTTGAACGAATCAATGTTGCCCGAATGCAGAACGGAAACGCCGGGACAGGTCTTGGGGCAGGGTCCGTTGCAGGGAACACATTCAGCATCCTTGGCTGTCTTGTCCGAGGGACAACTGCGCACACAGGCGCCATTGTCCTTTAACAAATGACCGGGACACTCGCGGACACAGGTGGCGCCATAGGCGTACCTGCCCTCGGGATTTGCCTCCAGCTCATATCTGGTGGGATTGTATTTACGCATGGGCGGACACTCCTCCTTGCAGACGCCCTCATCGAAGAAATTCCTGCACGCAATGCAATCCTTTTGCGTGGGTCCCGTACAGCCACCGGCGCAGAACAAATGACAGCAATCCCGCGGACCCGGGCCAAAGCAGCGACCTTGGGCACACTGAGGAGCACACGTAATTTTGCTAAACTTCTGGCAATTGTGCGCCCCCTCGCTCCAGCAAGCGCCTCGTTCGCACGACGGATCACATTTGGGGCAGGTACGCTCCAAAGCCGTGAAATTGTAAACGTAGTTGAAACTGTCATTCGCACCCGAGAGAATCTCGCGCCACACAATGGTGCGCGTGTGGCAAAGGTTGTAGTTGTTGAAGAAGCCAACCCAGCCCTGCAGAATGTCCCGCAGCTCGGGCATCTCCAGTGAGTTCATCTTCGAGTATGTGGCAAACAGAGCATACTTCTCATCGTCAAGATTCAGGCTGAACAACGTACGTCCGCGTATGATTTGAAGTCTAAGATAGGGTCAAGAAATTAGTAATTTATTGAATTGATTACCTATATATTTATTTCAATATATATTTATTATTATTATAAATATCAGTCTATCTTTTAAATAAAGAATTACCATTTAATGAAATAATAACAACTTACTTTGGGAATATCACTTTGGTAACATCCACATGACTGATCAGTATGTAGCCTGTCACCTCACGTATGTTGGACAGAAAGCTGAGATCTAGATTAGCATCCTGTAGCCAGGTTAGCTCCAAATTGCCATCGACATAGGTGCAATTCGTGTAGCGATCGCGCAGATTGCGATAATGATGATCCCGATTCGAGGGCACCGAAAGGCGACTCTTTGTGCCAATGCAAACTGTAACGAAAGATTCAAGAAGAAGAGTTGTAATTTAGTAAAGAGAACATCAAATTGACAGTGGGGAAAGTTTAAGGTCGGAAACGACAAAACACACACTGTGTGGGCTGCATTTAATTTTTGTTAAATCAATGTCTGTCTAATTAAAGACAGGTAGGTGTTGAATTATGTGCTACAGGTGAATGCAAATGTTTGGAAATTAAAATCATTTGAATTATCAACGGAAATAGCAAGCGGGAGAGTGCAAGTTTGTTGCCTAAGTCTTTTGTATTAAAACGCTCGGAAGCAATGAAAACAGCTTAAACAAAAACAAATCGAATGAAACTAAAAAAATATATAAATATAAAAACAAACTAAGTGGGCGCCATCCAGTCGCAGTTCAGTTGGCGTTTTCAATAATTAGCAGCCCACGCAGCCAGCGACAAAGTCAGGCCCAAAGCCAGTCGCTGTTATCATTAGTCAGCGACCTGTTTTAGCTGCCAAAGACAGAGACAGAGACAGCGAAAGACACAGAGAGAGGTATGAGTACATCTTCCATTGATTTGCATGGCCTACTGCTAGATTATTGTACGTCTATGTATGTATGTATATGAGATTCTATGAAAAGGGCTACGTGGGTCGTGGGTCGTGGTTCGTTGCAAGCCGTGTGGGCCGCAAAAGTGTGCCATGTGTCAGAGACGAAGTCGCTGGAGTCAAAAGACATAGACACCCACTTGTTACAGCCCACGGGCAATGGCGGGCAACACCCACCCGGTTACTCAGCTAATTATCAAAAAAAAAAAGTTCAGCATCAACAACGAGAAACATAATCAAATAAATCGTTGGCCATAAATATTGCGCATTTTATTGATTTGAGTTCGTGGAAAGGCAAACAACAACAAAATAATTATGAAGAAAGATTGGAAGAAATATGGCATACAAATATTTTGTTGTTTGTCGCCAGAAATGCGAAATTCTTGAGTTGCTTGGGAAACGTTGAAAAGAAAAAGTTAAATGCCTGCAGTTATGCGACGCAATGCATACCGCAAGCCCAAAGACAGAAAAGGCACACACTTCAAAGGCGACACACGAAAGGACAGTCAGTTTCAGATAGTCAACGATTGAATGCTCTTTACAAAATGTATAAACAGTATATAAACAAATATCTAGCGTGCTGTGGCTGATGGCAACTTGTTCTAGGGTGTATGACAACCAAAAAACTAGATACAATTTAAAGATAATTAATTTTATTTAATTAACATCCCTGCGCTAAAAGTATGACTTTGATTTGTGCTGTTGATGCTAGTAGAAGTCGTTCAATATTGTTATTCTTGATTTTACAAGTAAGACTTTGATTTGCCATTTAAAATCATTCAATATATAGACTGTTAATCGATTTGAATTCAATATATAATAGATTTAACGATTTAATATGCAAATGTACATGCAATCGATTATAAGACCAGATATATATTTCTTTTTGTAGACTCGTATTCGATTTCTAGTCCATATATCATTGATTTTACTAACTGCAATTAATTGTTATTTATATACGATACATTCACATGAAATCGATGCTAGCAACAGAAATAACTTTCTTAACTTAGAGTCATGACAAAATCTTAATACCCCACACAAGGGTATATTCAAAGGTGAGGCTGCAGTTGACATTGGACTTGGACTTGGGCGCTGGCCAGGCTTGGCCTGTCTCCTGTCTCCTGTCCCCTGCCCCCACTGTCATTGGCCTGGTCGGACATTGATCAAAAGCGGCTGTTGGCAATCGAAGCGCAAAAATTTTCGTACAAATTCTTTGGCTTTGTTTTTGTCGTGGCTCTGGCTCTGATGATGCTGGCACGAAGCGCAGCCGCTGGCCAGTTGAATGTTGTTGCAGCTCTGCCATTTCTCATACCGAACGTCATGCCGCGCCACATCGCATCGCATCGCACGAAACCCTTTTCAAGCCAATGGGTTGCGGCTTTATCGCGTACAATTTATCAGCAGCGTTTTTCATGTTGCTCCTTGACTGAAACTTAAGACACGATCGAGGCAGTTGAAAAAGTAAAAGAAGAAGAAGCAGAAGCAGAAGAAGATGGAGAAAGAAGGAGAAAAAAGAGCCGGAGGAGGCAGGAGAATGAGATTCTTGAGAAATGCTTGCGATGTTACTTATGCGATTTTTCTTTGGGCTCTGGACACGCCCGCATTGCCTGTATGAGTGTATGTGTGTATGAGTGTCTTTGGCTGCGGCAAAAAGGCTAATTTGTAATCCTTAGGCTAAGTGTCTCGACGCTAATGAGTGACAGACTCTCCTCTCTGTGTCTCTGTCTCTATATATATATATAAATAAATATGTCTTTATCTCTGTCTCACATCAAATCAAAGTCATAATTCAAGCAATGTGCTCATTAAAACAAAAGACTTAGGCAACGAACTTGAATGTCTTTACCGAAGACTAAGTAAAGAGGAGAAGGAGGGGGAATGGGGCAGGTACAGCATCTCTCACACATATTGAGCATTGTATTTGTTTATCGATTGTATTTGTTCAGCCATCAACAACAACAACAACAACACGACTCATCTTCAACTTCGCCCTCTGCCCAGCCTAAGCATCACTCTGCCACCTGCCCCTTGCCACTGCCACCAGTCCCCTGCCCCCTGATACTCCTCTCTTGCCGCTGACGTGCTGATTAATAGACCCAACCGCATTCCAAGCTCTGTGCTGTGCTGACTTTCTAAATATTGTGCTTTTTTCTTGTTGTATTTTGTTCGACGGGCCTCAAGTTCGATCTTTTTGCGGCTGGTGAAAAGGCCAAAAGAGTTGAGAAGCCAGATGAAAGCACGACGCATTTTTCGTGTGGCAAGGCAAACGTCTACATAATCGATTTGAATGCTGCATGCGCAACTGCAACTTCGAGTAGTAGTAGAACTCAAGACTTTGCCTAGCTCGATAGCCAAAATGAGGCCCAGACTCCAACTCAGACTCTGGACTTGGAATCACAGTTCTCAGTTCTCAGTTTCAGTCTTGAGACTCGCTTAGCCGGTTCTGCCTTGATGTTGTTGCTGTTGTTCTTGTTGTTGTTGTTGTTGCTTGCTTGCTCACGTTTATTTGCCCCTTTCCCGCTGCGATCTCCGTTCTTCGATCACCATTCTCCGCTCTTCATCTTCATCTTTTTCCCTCTGGCTGTCTGTCTGTGTTCGTTTGTTGGCTTGTGTGTGTATTTTCATTTCGTGGAAAAGATTTTTAACTCTGTACCCAAACCATCTGGATTGCTGAGTTTGCTGTCCATCGTGGTTCGTACCTTTGCCTGCGGCTGGGCAGCAACAACAGCAACAACAACAATAAGCATAGATTTTGTTGTAAAATAACAAAAGATTTAAAAGGGCATTAAGCATGCTTTGTTTTTTACCTACATAAGTGTAGATTCTATGTTTGCTCAGCATGCTCCCCCTACCACCCCATCTCTCTCTCTCTCTCTCTCACTCTATCTCGCTCTTACTCAAATCGAAGTGGGCAGATTCCGATCAAAATTATAAGGCGTCGGCCGTTATTGCCGCAAGCTGTTGCCACAAATTGAACTCCACCAGCGCCATCAACAGAGCAGACAAGTACATTGATCTCTCTAAACAAAAAGTGCGGTGAAAGTTCGTCAAATATATATATATATATATAAACTCTCGCATATATATATATATATATATGTAGATATACGAATATCGAGATTAACTGGGCTAAACTCCTCTGTATGCAGATGCAACAGCAATTGTAGCCACAGCGCCTGTTCGAGCTGCAACTACAACAACGGCGATTAGGTGTCATAGATTAGCGGTATGTTGTGGCAACAGTCTTGCAGTCTTGGCCAGCTAGTTGCTCCGCAACGACGACGACGCCACATAAATAATTCATAACTGTTTTGCGACAATTCAGTCGCGGCACGCGTTCAATTTACAATGAAATTGTGTAAAAGCGCTTAATAAATTCATTTGCGACTGGCCATTAAATACACGCAGTTCATTACAGCGCCGCTCCCCACCCCTCTGCACCCCATCACACACGCTCCCCCCTTCGCTAAGCCACACTCTATTAGACTGGCCATAAGCCGTCTTGACCAACTGCCTATCTAGCTGTCTTGCGCTTGGTTACGTGCGCGGATTTTGCAAAAATTCTGCTTAATGCTGCTGCCTGGCAATGCGGCAACTTTCTTTCATAAGCTGTTGCTGCTGCTGCTGTTGTTGTTGCTGTTGTTGTTGTTGTTCTATGTCGTGGCGTCACGAAGACAAAGGCAAATAAGCGCAACGAGCTGCAAATCTTTCGCAGAAAACGCTGCAAGCGCATCTTCAGCTTCGCATAACAAATTTGCCGAGGAGAGTGCCAAAGTGGAGGAGATCAGCCAACAACAAAGCACCAAAAAAAAAAACTAAAGACTTTAGGCCACAGCAACAACAACAAAGCTAAAACTGGACCTGGTTTGAGGTTTGTTTTTTTTGTGTTTTGTCTGCTTGGTTTATTTGTTGTTTGCCCATTTCGCGTTCGATGCGCGTTCATTTAGTTTGTGTACAACAATTGGTCGCAGGTCGTGCCTCACGACAACTACAACAACTACAAGTTAAAGCAGAAGCAGCAGCAACAGTCACAGCAACAGCAACAACAACAACAACAACAACAACAACAACAACATCTAAACAATGCTGCCATTAGATAAGCCTGTGATTGCGCTTTGTGCAAAGTCCAAACTGCAATTGAGAACCAGCTGGTTTAATGAGCACGCCCTGGCGCCATTTTTGGTGCCTGTTCAATGCTGGCCATAAGTATTTTTTAGCAACTCAACAGTTCAGCTATTTTTAGGCATAGAACCAAGCGAACAAACAACAACAACAACAATACGTGGGTCGCTTTGAAGCTGCGGAAGCTTGTGTTGCAAGTTTCGAAATCGAATCGAGACGCCCACATTGAGAAGACACACAAACAGAGACTCCAATGAGCGTAATATTGGCTTAGGTTTAGGGTGGACCAAACAACAGACAATTTGGTCACACTGTGCAGCATACAGTGTGACAAAAGCTATGCAAGAATCTAGAGAAAAAAGTGCAGACTTAAATGTTGTAAAAAAAAACAAAGTGTCGTAAAATGTTTGAATACAAAAGTATGTGTGTGAGAGCAACAATAAGAGAGCTAGCAACAGAGAGAAAGAGGAAGAGAGAGAGTGCAATTTGCAGAGAGAGAGAAAGAGAGAGAGAGAGAGAGAGCGTGGCTGTGCGCAGTTGCAGCCTCTGCTGCAATTGCTTGCAACTGCGCGTTTAATATCTCGCTGAGCGTGTGTCTCTATGTGTGTGTGTGTGTGTGGGTTTAGAAAACCAGTATTTTATAAAGACTGGGTACCGAGCACTATCCGTATAGTTGTATAGCTGCTGTGCTAAAACTAACAACAACAACAGCGACAGAAAGAGGCCTTAAAGTTCAACAGCTCAAAAAAAAAATAAGAAAAACTGGCAACTGACGATTTGCAGTTCGGTTGCTGTAAGTTTTTCTTATAGTATGATGTCTTAATCAGGAATTATAGAAATGCTATGCAAACTAAGCAAGTTACACACACATACACACACTCACACACACTCACACACACTCACACACACAGTTGCAGTCAGCGCGTGCCTGACGCTGTAATTAGCTGGAGCTTACACCATTTTATGAGTGTGAGGGTAACTCTCAGTGGATGCTGTCGTTGTTGTTGTTGCTGTTGTTGCTGTTGCTGCTGCTATTGTTGTTGTGGCCAGGCACACTATGGAATGTGGTATTTCAAGCGCTAACAGACACGCACACACACACACACACACACACATACACACACTTACAGCCAGAGTCAAAGCGAATAGCTCTTGGTCTTTTGGCCTGGCCAAAAAGACGAAAAAGTACGCAATAGCACAGAGTAAAAGAAGTAAATATATTTACAACGTACTTCAGTGTTTGAGTGATTTAAAACAAATAAATTACATTCTTTATGCCTGGCAATGTCATTTATGCGGCTTAAACATAAATTAGTCAGACCCATTAAAATGTATATTGATTTATGTATTTATTTAGCATCAAAAGTTTTGACAACTGCAATAACTGTTTGTTTTCTACAGCAATGGGCTGCAAATATGTGAGATCAATAGGTTTAATTATATTAATGCGTATTACAAATGTTGTATTAGTTATATAATATGTAAATAAATAGGAATAGTTATATGGAGTTCATTTTATTTCACTGATAACCTAATAGATTTGTATTATCTCAGTTCTTCCAACAATAGCAGCAATTGTACCCGAATTCCAAACCCTTCAAACCCTATTGCTGTTCGTGTCAATTGCGCTTTTTTTTTTCATTTATAGTGCACGTGTGGCATTTCTTTATTTATTTACACGACATGTCATAAACCCATAAACAACTTTGAAGTGCTGCAAAATATAACTATAGAGTCTACCAGTCCCAGAGGAAATACGGGCAATCTGCAAATATGTCTAGATACCCAGGGGAATTACGTTTGGAGTATTGAATGGAACTTATCAGTGCTTTTTTTCATATTTATGCACGATTTCTTATCTAGCCATATCCGGCCAAGAGACTGTAGGCACAGTAACAATATAAGTACTTAATATCGTTTCCATTAGCATAGAGCAACTGTGTTTGTCCCAAGTTGCTATTTATACAAATTATATTTGCACAAATGCGGATGGAGGCTACATTTATTAATTTGCAGCTACAAGATCATTGAATATCGACAACGTGTTCGGTGGAGCAACAGAAATTGTTCCCTCTATTTGCTCGACAAATGCAAATATTTACCTCAAACAAATGTTTTGCTTAAAGATATGAACACAAAATTCAATTCAAAAAAAAACGCGTAATACTTTTTATTAATTTTCTGGTAACGGCAAACAAGGGTTGTTTATACAGTAAACGAAGTCAGCAGTAAGTTGTAGCATAGGTAAAAAATACAGATTCAGTAGCTAAATTAGGAGAATAATTTCTGTTTAAATGATGTCATACTAATTAGAGAAGAAGAACAGTCATGACATATTTCAGTTATCTAGAATTGTTCAAGTGTTTTGTGTAATTACAAATAATTAAGCTAAGGTATGTGCTCAATACTTTGTATTAATGATTACAAGAAGAAGCTTTAATTATAAATATTAATTAAAAATTGATCTTATTAAAGATATTCAAGTTTCTAATGGGTTCACCTATAAGTTTCAGCTTTACATTTACATTTCTTATAGACACGTATCTCTGAAACTGCCCTCGACTGTTAGCTTTATGGTTTCTCATTAATTTTCGAGCTGTGCAAAAAGCAAATGCGATACTCGCGATACTTGCGATGTCAACAAATTAAGTCGCCATTTTAGCTGGAAATTGTGTCGCTTGCTTTTGTTGTTGTTGTTATTATTGCAGTTGCAGTTGTTGCAGCTGACAAAGAGAAATGGAAAATTTGCTTGAAAGTGCAATAACAACAGCTACAACGTCAAAGCCAACACGTCGTATGCGCAACAGAAATAAAGTCAGGCAGCGTAAAAAGTAAGTTAAAAGTTGTGGCTTCCTTTTGATTAAATTGTTATTACGAAATGCGCACAAACAGTAGAAATTCTTACAGACTTTTGTGTGTGTTTGTCGAACGGGTTGATAATAAAAACAATAATAAGTTAACGCTTTCAGTTGGTAGGTGGGGTGGTAAGGGGACGAGCGCCCAAGTCAAGAGGTTGAGGCCCAAGCACCGGCCAAACGGGCAGGTAGAGATTGAGGTTGAGGTGGTAGAGGTAAATGCCAACAATGCAGCCCAAAATAAAAAAAAAACGACACCCAATCTGGTACCAAAACCAAACATGGTGCACTGTAGCACGTACGATAAGATAAGCGGCTGCATATCAAATACAGATACAGATACAGATACCGAGTCAACAACAACAACAACAGCAACCATATTTAAACGCAAGTAACTACAACTCAGACGGGGTAAATACGATTATTTTTGGGGGTATTTTTATTATTTTTGGACAGCAGTTGCACTTACACATTATTCGGGGCAAATGTCTTGAAATTATTATGATATATGGGCACGCAAATCTACATAACAACACAACATCATGATGGATGCTCCATGTTTAAACATGACTGATGTGATAGTCTCGCTAAGCTGATATAAATTTCACTTAATGCTTGTACAGGTGTTGCTTGGAGGTCGTTATAAGTATGCATTGTTAACGAAAGCAATTAAAAAGTAAGGGAAAATATTTTTAAATAACTATATATTAAATGGTGTTAGCTTGCAAATATTTAGAACTGTCTCGGTTTAGTCCTTAAAATATGTAGGACCACCACTAGACTATTCCCGGTTTTCCCAACAATTATAGCCGAGTTAGTTATGATAGACTTGTCCCCCAACTTGACAAACAATTAAGAGATTTAGTTTAAAGTTCAGTTCAACAAATATAAATAAATACAGCATTAAACAAATAAAATATCTCACGACTCTAAATTATGTTATTAAAAAGTTATGCCACAACTATATAAATTGTTTTATTTAGGAAATATGTATGGTTATAATGTAATATCTTCTTTTATGTCATTGTAAATATTCTCACATGTTGCCTGTGTTTATACTATCATAATGCTATTAATTAATAGCTATAATAATATAATAGCTATAAAATTCCTTGTTATTTAATAATTATGCAGCTATTTCCAATAGATAGCATCATCTAACAGTCTAATATTAACTCTTAAGAGCTAGTTTAAATGAAATCATTGTAATATTCGCATTCTTAGATATTTAACATTTATGGCTCTGTTAACGTCACACTGTTAACTTTGTGTTAACAGAACACGCAACTGTTGACTCTTTGCTGTGGTTTCTTTTCTTATTTTTTCGACACTTACTCTTGCCCTTGGGAAATGTGTCCTTGTTGTTCTCACCAACAATGCCGCCGCTTCCGTTGATCGACTTGTTACTTGCCATAGCGGCTGCCGTTGATGCACGCTCATGGCTCATGGCGCCACGGTTGCGAGCTCGTCCCGCATTGGTGCGATAGACATCCTGATGGCGTTGCTTGTTATTCTGGCGGGGCAGACGATCCCGGATCGCTGACGCTGGCCAGACGCAGATGCAGTGAACCAGGAGGAGCAGCAAGAGGGGCAGGCATAGGCCGCCGCCGCCGCGCCGTCTAAATAATTTGAAAGTGCGCATATTTTGTAGTTGCAACTGTGGCAGCTGAAGAGCTCGTTTCGAATCAAGAGCGAGCAGCTAAGGACAGTGACGTCATGTGTGAGTGTGTCGTTGCTAATTTATTTAATTTTAAATTTTAGCTGTAATTCGCAAAACTGTTTAAAGCTCTCTTTTTGTTTTTTTTTTTGCTGGCCGCGCGTGTTAAAGCTTCGCTTTGTCAGCTCCAAAATCAAGAAATAAAATACACCAAATTTTTGCTTCGTTTTGCGTGCCAAAAATACAACTTTTTTCATACAAAATTTTGAGCTCTTTCACTGCGTTTTTTTGTTGTTGTTATTGTTGCTGTTGCTGCTGCTCGTTGTTGTTGTTGTTGTTGCTGTTGTTGTCGTCGTTGCAATTGTTGTGTGTATTTGTGTGTGGATAGGAACCAGTTTCACATTACGAAGGCTTTTTGTTGTTGCTTTGCTGCTTTGACTTTTCAGTTCTCTTTTTATATTTTTTTCTTACTTTTTTCGAGTTCGACTCGCACAGCTTTTTGTATTTGTTGTTTTTATATATTTTTGCTTTTTTTGAGGTTAGGGCGCGCGCGCAGACGCAGCTTTTAATAGTAGTAGTTGACTGCAATGTCTGATGTTGTTGCTGTTGTTGCTATTACAGTTGTTACTGTTGTTGTTATTTTGCACAAGCACTTGGCCATTTTGTGAGACACAGAAACACACGCACACAGCTGCACTTTGGAGCCGCCTCTCGTCCCTGTCTCTCCAATTAGCAATGAAATCACAAAAATATTATTATTTTATTTTATTTCTACTTCTTCTTCTTTCAGCAGACACTTGCTAAACACTGGACTCTTTCTTGGTATTATACATATATATGCTCAGATATTACATTCGATTAGCACTAAATTAGCAGCAAGTCGAGCAAACGATACGCGAAACGAAGTGGAAGGAGATTGAGGCGACGACGAGCGATACGATCTAAGACTTTGGCATTCGGGCACTTGGACAATTCACGAAGTCGTTAGCCGAATCGCGTCTGCGCAGCGTCACGTTGAATTTGAAACTGAAGCCGAAACAAACGTCGCGCAATGCAGAGCGCGCTCAGCTCTCAACTCTCTCTCACACACACACACACACAGTTGCGGAGACACGGCGAGTTAGGTAAAGAGAGCGAACGTTGTGAAAAGAATACAGGTAAACGACGTGTGGTAAAAGGTGAGCGAGCGGCGAAGATCTCTAAGCGAAGATCAGGCCGAAAAAAACATACATATACGTAAATATATAAAAGTAAAGCAAAGCAAAGAAAATGCTGCCTGTTGATTGTGCAGCTGCACAATAGACCCACAAAACAGCAGCAGCAACAGGCAGTAGATACACACACACACACACATACGCACACACACAAGTAAAGAGAGACAGACAGTTAGACTGGCAGGAGGCATATGTACTACTCGTAACGCACAGGTAAAACCAAAATGCTGCGCAAGGCACTTTTCAAAAGTCTGCGTAATACGAAACTATGAGCATTAAGTTACCGCTGCAATTGCAACTGAATGCCCTACGTTCTAAACTAACAGTCTAAACATTTAAGCAACTAAGTTAGCTAAAGATTGGAAGTTTTTAAACAAAACCACTGCAGGCAAAAAAGTAGAGTCATAACTAAACTTTAACTTAATTTAAAATGTGTTTATTAAAATAAAGACAGATTTATAAGTATATTTGAAGTTTTTCCTTGATTTCTTTAATATATTACAAATGTTTTGTACATTTGTTTGATATAATATATAATAAATATATATATTAATGTATAGAAACTTTCTTATTTGCATTACATTATTTTGGAGCTTAATAACTATTAAAGAAAAATAGTTATAGCAAAATAATCACAAAAAATATATTCAAACAAATATATTTATAATTATTTACCAATTAGTATACATATAATATATAATTGTATATCACAGAAATGTAGAGTTTATTATAAGATAAATTAAACATAAAATACATTACGATTTATCTCAACTACTACTTTTTACTATCTCCCTAAAAGGGTATAATCTAAGCTTTAACTCAACTGTTTAGTCTCAGTTATTCAACTCATTAATTTACTCGATTTATAAGTTTATCTGTTGTTGATCTCAACTCAAACTTGTTGCAATATACCCTGCATAGTTATCAATCTTAGCTCCACACACTCCTCCACATCTACTCCTATTTTACAAGTGTTCTCAAGGGTTGTTCCAATGTTGCCGGAGTTAAATTCTTTACCATATCGATAACTGTTAATTCCTAATACCCGCTTGACTTCAACTGACAGCTGTCATTGTGTGCTGTGCGGATTGCAGCGGATTCACGGATTCGTTGTTAACGCGAGCAAAAAAATATAAAACACAGGTAAGTTCAGATATTGTGTATGTACCGAAAATCGTAGCTGCTGTTCTGCTTCTTCTTCTTCTACTACTACTACCACTACTTTGTTCGCATGCGGCGAATTCGAGGCAAAGAGGCAGAAATGCCATGACGCTCAGGTAAGCGCACGCTCTCGCTCTCTCATTCTCTCAGCTGCGTGTGTGTGTGTGTGTGTGAGAGTTGTTCACCTGGGCAAATGCTGCCTTATAAGCACTCAAGTTCGCCTCAGCGTCTGTGTGTGTGCGAGTGTGTGTGTGTTTGTGTGTGAGACTGATCTGCGTGGGCATCAAAAATCTACGGCGCTTTGGCTTTTGTCTTTTGGCCAACAGATTTGTGTAGAAGCGTTGTCAACATTGTGTTATGGCCGATTTCAGATGTTTGTTGATGCCTCATGAAAACCATTGCTGCCTCACCTGTTGCCTGTTGCCACAACGAATTGCTCTTCGGGGTATTTACGCCTGCGCCATGTGCAACAGGACCTGGTCATAAGGTCCTCAGGTAAAACCAGCATCCAGGCGCATACTTCAGACACACACAATGCAATAAAACATAAATATATTTTACAGGAGGTTGCATGGACAAAAGAGATGTGGCACGAAAAGCGCAAGCACACCCAGCTGCATCTACAATTTCCAAATACCGAATTCAAATCCCACGCTGCGAACTCAAGAGGCGTTGCATTGTCTTAAAAACTTCAGACGTGGCGCATTGTTTTTCCATTTTCTCTCGACAGCAAATACAAATACATTTAAAATTTGAAAACTGTTTTCAATTTGTGGTCAAAAAAAGTTTGTGGCACACGATTCCCCCTTTTCTCTGGAAATTTTAACTGGTATTTTGCTTGAAATTGATGTTCGTAATCAAACATATTAATAGCTGCCTCTGCAACAGTCAGTATCAGACCTCAATCAGGGGCCAGAAAAGTCATCTGTCAAAAATCGAAGAACATGCAACTGACAAGAACTCCATAAAAACCACTTCAAGACACTCGACAGTCACAGCATCCCACTCCATAATACTCCAAACTCCACACTACACACTCCAGTCAAATCCAATCCAATCCAATCCATTCCACTCTACAACACACTCTGCAAACGCAACAAGAAGACAACAGCAACAACAGGTAAACGAAGGTGTAAGAAATTGGTTACAAAACATTTTCCATGAAGCGTACAAAATGCCATGTGCAGTGAAAATCTTTAGCTGGATCGTTCCGCACCCTATTTTCAAAAGAAAGCCTGACGACCCTTGAGACAAGAGACAAGAGACCAGAAACAGGGACTGAATCTTAGACTCCTGCTGATGTTTTGCTCATCATGATCATCATCGGTATCGAAGATGACTTTGCGCCTGACTGCGGCTAAAACTCAGCTGGGATTTATGGTAACAAAAGATTGAGCTCAGCTTCGACGCGGCAAAACTGAGGGGCGGTCAAGTGTTTCGCTTAGCTGATCCTAAGTCTGAAGTTCTCAGCTCTTGTTCCACTGAGCGCCGTTTCTCAAGTGTCCGTAACGAAATGTTACAAATGCAAACACAACAAAACTATACAAAAATGTGTGAGGCGTTTTGCACTTTTGACAGCTGAATAGGGCCAACAACAGCATGGGCCCAAATCAAACAGCACACAGTGCACAGTGTATACAGTCTAGCGCCAGGTTAGTTACTTCTTTTAGTCAAATTCTAAGCAACACATTTAAGTTAAGGTTTTAAATTTAGCACGTGCTATTGCCACTACCGTATAATTGGATTGTCAACCCTTTCGATATGAGTTTTTTTTTTTAAGGTACGAGTACCGCTCCAATAAGTAGTTAAGATAGATCGATCAACAAATTGCTTCATCAGCATCAGCTGTCACAAGTTTCATGCTGTCTGACTGTCTGTCTGTCTGTGTGTGTGTTTGCGTGTGTACATAGCTACAAAATCGGCTTAGAATTAAAGCTAATTGCCAGGGCTTTCAATCATGATGCGGCACATTTATGCCATAGAGTTGAAATATACTTATAGCCCAATACTTGGCCCGTTTTACAATCACGCTGTTTGCCTTTAACCCCAAACATGCAAATATCACGCTTCATTTGAAGACGCTGTCGAGGCTCTGACTTTAGATTTCGACTTTAACTTCGACAGCGACATCGACATCGACAGCGACTTCAACTTCAACTGCGACTGCGTCTGAGGCATCCACTCAAATTCACATTTAACTGCCAGTTCGCACAAGTTTCTTTTTTTATTATTTTGCTGTATTTTATTCGTTGTCGCCGGCTGTAAGCGTTGTGCTATACCCTGTATGCCGAAAGGAGTTGCTGGGCATTACAAGCTACCGGCTATAAGCTAAACTATTTGATGTATTCATAACATAATCAAGAAACGAGTTTAAGGCTCAAGAATCTCATACAGCTACAGATTGTAAATACAAATAAAATATATTTGCTTTTATTTATTTAGCATAATATGTCAAAAAAGGCTTGTGGCATTTCTTAGCCAGTTTCTTCAATAATTATTAAATGAATTATAATAATTAAAAGAAACAAATTCTTAATGTAAATCAACCAATGATAAGTAATATCCAATTTTTAATGTATAGTCCAAAAATAGGCACATATTGAACATTTAAATAGTTTTCAATAAAAGGATAATCATTTGACAACTTTATTTTATTTAAATAATGAAGTCATAAACAAAATTCAGCTGTAGATAAATACTCATCATTTAAAATATTAAATTAAATATGAATACACCCTCTTTCCATTAAAACGTTTAAAAACTTCTTCTAGGGATTCATCATTTAAAATATTAAATTGAATATGAAAATACCCTCTTTCCACTATAACGTATAGAAACTACTTCTTGGGTCTCACCATTTATAATATTAAATTGAATATGAAAATACCCTCTTTCCACTGTAACGTTTTTATACTGATTTTGGCACTTTTTACACATTTTAAACGTGTACAACATATATTCATTTGTTATCTGTAACAATTTTAACAAATGTACACACTTTTAATAATATATAAAATATGTGTAAAAGTCTAAAAGTAGTACTTAAACTGTTTACCGGACAAAGATTATAAATCTGGCTACTTCGATAATTGCCTACAACTCTTTTATTATAATCACAGCTGTTTTAAATGGCTTTCTTTTGCTTTGTTACAGGGAATTTGCCAGTCGTGTATCTCTATCGATTGCAATATTAACATTTGTACTTGTGACTGTTGTTGTTGTTATTGTTGCCTGTGTGTATATCGTCGCACGACTCACGTTTCAGCTCAAGACTCAAAAACGGCTGCGGCTGCGTCTGTGTTGCTGTAGCAGTTGTTGTTGTTGTAGCAGTTCTCGTTGTTGTTGTCGTATTCGATTCGAGTTGAAGCTTTGAGTGTGTGCTTTTTCGTATTGTTGTTGGGCTTTTTTTTAATGTCTTTGTAAACATAATTGCAACAACTCCAATAACAGATTGTTTGCGCGACTTTAATCGCTTGGTCGTGAAGTGTGAAATATGAGCAGCCGATTCGGCAAGCAGAGACGAAGTAGAGGCGAAGCAGAGACGAAGCGGCACGAAGCGGGACGATTCTCTGGAGAGCTTTTAACTTTTTTCGGCAAAGGCGATGGCGATAGCGATTCTTTTCGAGAGTGGGTGGGGAAGTAATGCTGTAGCGTACACAACAACAAATATCAGACATTTATTTTCGGTTTAAAAATACACACATTATCGCTTTTCTTCTGCTTCATCTGTTTTTTGTTGTTGTTGTGCATAAATATTTGCGATGCGACTTAATATAAAATATGGACAGGCAACAAACTTGCCGCCATTTTGTCAACAAATAAGTAAGTACGTAAGAAGAAGAGACAGAACAGCAACAACTACAACCAGAACAACAACAACAACTACAACAAGTTCAATTAGCGCGCTTCGATTTGCTAAATTTAATCCAAGCATAAAGCACAGCAAAGAATAAAAATGAAAATAAATAAAAGCCAAAGATAAAGCCAATGGCAAAGCCAAAGCTGGAACGGACGTTTTAGCAACGCACACGTGTCCAACAAGCTGAGGCTGAGACAGTTCTCTGTTGCCTGTTCCATGTCCAGGGCGCCCAGCGACAAGATGTTGCAACAACACTCGACAGCAACCTGTGGAGCCTGCCATTAGTCCCATGAAGCATGAAACAAAAGACGATTGGATGTTGTTGCCGAACACAAACGAAGGCCTGCTGCCACAATGCATTTGCGATAAGTGCAGAGAGTGCAGAGAGGGCTGTGGCTGAAGGCCCTTAAAAGCCAGTCCAAGACAACGACGACAACGACGACGACGACCAAACTGAGCCGAAGTGAAAGATTTGCGCAGTGAGATAGCTCATTTTGGACTTAAGCCTGTTTCTGAGCATAAAAGTCTCGAGTCTGGACGTTTGTTCGTTTCAACGTTGCCTTGGCTAATCGGCGGCTATGTAAGTTGGTTGTTAAAGCCGCGTACGTGCGGCGACAGACACCAAGATCCCAACGAACGTGAGCTGCCTCTTGCCAATGTTGTTGCTGTGTATGTTGACACACCAGGCAGCAACAACATCAGCAGCAGCAGCAGCAACATCAGCATCAGTCGAACCACAGCCGCATTCCAATATGTAAGGATTCTTCATCGTGCAGAGCCACCCAATCGAATGTTGCAGCTTCAGCCTCAACCTCAGCTTTAGTCGCAGCTTCACTGTGTTGTTGCAAGGTCAACACATTGCCAGCTAAGGTCATAGATACTCAGATGGCTGCTGATGCTGTGTCTGTGTCTGTGTACTGCATACAAGTTGGTCTAACCAAACTTGGTAATATCATCATATGTCTACTTATATCTACTGTATTTCTAACCGATTCGTTTGTTGCCTTAGAACGTGTGCATACTTATTAGTTTCAAACAGAAAACAAAGATCCATAATAGCATTATAATTAATTTAAGCATTCTTCCAATGCTATTCACATCTTTTTTTTTCAAATGAAAATTATCAAAATGCCAATAGCTGTATTAATTTGGGTTTTCTGTTGTTTTTTACATACAGATTTCATTTGTTTTTTGTATTTTTGTTGTTGCCATAGAGCCAAGATTCGAACAAAAAACCGGTTTGGCGCTCAAATCAGCAAAAACAACAGAAACAAACAACATACAACGATGGCCGTTACTAAAGCTCCAAGCTAAATAGAGAGTGAGAGCGAGAGCAAGAGCGAAAGAGAGAGTAAACACATGTGTTTCAGTGTATGTGTAAATTTCCTAAGAAAACTGAACACTCAGCATCCACAATATCACAAGAGAGGGGCTTAAAATGAAGGGGTAAATTACCATTATATTTTGAATATTTATTATTAAAGATTAGTTGATAGCCAGCTTAAATATATACAAAGTAATCAAAGGTATACACTCTTGTCATGCACAATTAAGAACAGCCAACAGCTTTGACTTCCCCAAGTTAAATGAGGAGCGAGAGCAAGCAGTTAACATACACACGAGATGCTTGAAATGGCAGTAGAAAAGAATAGATAGTTGCCTGCATGTGGAACGTATACTGTCGCGATAAATGGGATAAATTACAATATCGATTGATTTTCCCGTTTATTATGTATGGTATGGGAATTTTCGTGTCCTTTGACATTTCAAATTGCTTACATAAAAACCGCCGAAGTGCAACAAACGGTAAGTTGAATACAGCCGCGAGGCTTTCCTGTCATAAGAAAGACAGGGCCGTTCTTCGAAAGAATCTACTTTCAAAAAAAAACCATAGGTGGCGCCATTCGTGTTTCGCAAAACAGACAAAGCTGAAACGTGTGGCTTAACTATGGTGCGGCACTCTACTAAAACACCTACATTGGGAAACATTGCATGTTCGGTGTGTGTCCTAACTAAGTTCCAATTATTCGTTGTGGTGTATGTCATGGCTGCATTAGCAAAGTTGCATACCAAGTGGAATGTAGTCTAGTTGCACAACCAAAGAGGGAAATAGCAAAGACAAGCACTTCTTGAGGTGAACATTTAGTGAGTTAGCCAAACAAGCAGGGAAATAGCAAAGACACTCACTTTTAAGATATAAACTGGTGAGTAGCGCCAATACATGGGGAAAATAGATATTATTAAAAGGGGAATATATGATAATCAAAGGGAAATTAACAAGTGCTTAGGTGATCAAAAGATTTTCGTGTTATATTTATTATAGCATGACAAATAACTAAGCACAAATTGAGCTGAACTCATTATAACGGTCACAGCATAAAGAACGACCATTGTCCGTTTTGTGGAATTTCCATTGTCCAAAATAATGATAAGTAAGCGTGCAGTTAAAACAAGTCCAAAGCATTGTTTGGCGTGTGTGTGTGTGTGAGTGAGTGTGTGTGTGTGTGTGTGTGCTTGTGTGTGTGAGAGTGTGTGTGAGTATTAGCAAATGTATTACCATTAACATTAACCCTTGTGCGCCACATTGTTAGGGTGCTTGTTGCACAGGTCATATGTCATATAAGTGTGTGTGTGTGTGTCTCTGTGTGTATGTGTATTGAGTGCTGGCGTTGGCGCATGCGCACTCAATTGTATCGCCCAGTGCTGAGCAGAGAGCGGAGGAAGGCAGGAGGGAGGGAGTGGATAGGTGAGTAGAACACCCGATGCGAGAGCAGCGTGCAACGGGGCGTAAAGTTTTCCAACTTCATTTTGGACTATGGCTTTGTTTTGTTTTGTTTTATTTACCTCGGAGCAGGCAAAACCTGGCCGAGAGGGGGGGGGGGGGGAGGGGAGGCGAGGGGAGTTAAAGTTTTGTCAGAGACAAACACAACGGGCAGTTTAACTGAAAATGAAACGCATGCGTGTCGGTGTCGCCACCAGCAGGCAACAACAACAGCAGCAACAACAACAACAGAGGCAGTCAGCGGGGGAGTGCAACAATTGGTTGCAAGCAGCAATTGCATTGTAGTTCTTGCATTTGGTTTGCCATAAAACACTTGAAGCAGAACTCTAGGGCTAAAGAGTCGCCACGACAACAACAACTACAACAACACTAACAACAACAACTACAACATTCATTCAACAACGCACGTTACGCTTGCCAACTCTCAGCTGCAGTTTAAAGTTGAATGCAGGCTTGTTTTTATTATTATTGAAGTACTTTTAATAAATTTCCCATTGTATTTGCTGTTTGCGCTGTGATTCATTATACTTTTTTTTTGTTTTTTGGTGGCATTAATTAAATTGGCGCGTGTGGAGTCAATTATGGCGTCAAGAGCGTCAAGCCAAGACTTGCCGCAATCGGGGGCACACAGCTGCCTAATTGCTACTTATACTAGACACACACTTACATAGTTTACCTTTAATTAACGAATTTAGAATTACAGACAAAGACAGCAGTTGTTGGACTCACCTGCAACGAGAGAGAGAGAGAAATAAGATGTTAATTGATAATTGGCAATTGTTAGAGACTTAAGTTTAGGTTAATACAGCTTTTGGGATTGTCGTCAATTGCAAAATGCCGGTCAATGTGCCGCAATTTTACAGTTATCTGCAGTTAATGTCGACACTTGCAACACTTTCGCTTCATTTAATCCGCACAGAGGCGTCGTCGTCGTCATATCGTATTGGGAGTGCCTATGTGACTTTTCAATTCACACGCTGTGCGACCAATCGCGAAAAATTCTCACGACACTGTAGCAACAACAACAACAACAACAGCAGCAACAACAACAGCAACAACAACAACAACATTAACATCAAACCAAGACAGCCGCTTCAAAATGATGCCAGAGTCTGTGTTGATGCCACATGCTCTCGCTCTCTCTCTCTCTCTCCCTCTCACTCACTCTATCTACCTCCCTCTTTCTTCAGCTGTCGTTGCCCCACTCACTCACTTTTTTTTTGTTTGCCCCAAACTCAGAAAGTCGCGTTGCAAACAGCAATTGGGACACATGTAAAAAAGAAGCAACAGCAGCAGCATCCCAAGAACTTGCAACTGACAACTTGCAACATGTGTCGACCATTGGCTAATTGTAGGTTAGCTAGCATTCCATCTGATGTGTTGCACTTGAATGTGCCACATACTTTTTTGCGCTCACTGTGTGCCACTTACTCGTGGCCAAAGGTCAGTGTGGAATTTGTCTAAAAAAAGTAATTGGAAATTGTGTCGTCTACAGAAATATGACTAACAGACAGATGATATGATATCGTCATAAAGAATGTGTTCCAAGAAATGGATTCTTTCATTTTCATAGCTGTAAATCTTCTTGAGTTTCGCTTTTGATTTAAAGCAGCAAAATTGCAGTTTTTGACACTTTAACAAAGCGATTCTTTAGTCTAATAATAAACAGAAGTTTAATTGCATATTTCTAAGCATAGAACTCCATGGTCACTTTAATAAAATTAACGCTATTTCTATCTTTTCACACCTTATCCACATTTGCTATATTACTCCAGTTAACTGCTACAAGATACAAATCTATCTTTATTAATTGGAAATTAACCGTGAACTCTAATTACAGTTTTATGCATACACAAATCAAGAGAAAACCCGCTAAAGTTTTAACTGATGATTTCTGAAATCGTGGCTTAAGTGTCTTGATGTATCTGCTATAAACAATTGTCTATATATTATAGTTATTTGTATACAATATTTGTATCTAGGAATTATAGAAATTACGACCATTGTGGGCGGATGTGTTGTATGAAATTTGATTTGATGTGCCATTAAAACAAAAAATATTTGCTCTTCATGCTTCATTATTATTTGTGTTGTTGTTGTTGCTGTTGCTGTTGCTGCGGCTGTTGCAGCTTTGGCATATTGTTTCCATCAAATGCGATCTCTCTATATATGTACATATATACAAAAGATACAAAGATACATTCCAATTTCGGCGACTATGCAAAAATTGTTGTATTATATATGACGGCATTAAACCAACGATAACAGACAATGCACAGACAATGCCACATGATCTAAGGTATTATATGTATCTATAACTATAAGCGAGGGTGGTTTCAAGAGTTTAAACATTGGCAGAATGTTCTATAAACATAAATAGCTTGTTTAGATAAGCTTTAGTCAATCATTTCTTGTATAAAAGCTGTATTTATAATCTTGGAATATTTTTATTTACAGTGTATACATATTGTTAACTTATTTAACATTAAAAACAAAATATTATCAGGTTACTTTTTATAAAATTCAATATCTTTTGAAACATAAACTTCAGTATCCAATTAATTTATTCTGTTTAAATATAATTATTTCAAGATCCGGCAGGGCAGTTTATTATCATTTTTTAAATGTTATTTTCCCAGAAAAATATTATGCAAGCGTTGAGAATTCAACAACACGTCGTATTTATAAATATAAATATGATAATAACTTGATAATTAATTAGCGTTAAGTTCCACTTAAATGACAGACAATCTGACGTTGATTTCAAAGAATTAACAATAAATATATTATTATTATTATTTTTTCTGTTATTACAAATCGAACTTAGATTGACTCGTGTGCCAGCGCGTTAGGAGACAAAGTCCGAAGTATTGCATTTGATAAGCATGCATTGATTGGCTGCTGTTATCAAATGTTCCGAGTCTTGTTGACGCTTCAACTGCGGACTGAGCATAAAAAATCCGGCCGTGTCAAAAGTTATCGCTGTGAAAAAACATTCAATATATATTAAAAAAATGCTGAGACAGTAGAAGCTTGGCTATAGCTCGACTCGTGTTCAGCCCCGAGAGACAGAGACAGAGCCGGAGCCGGAGCCGGAGACGTAGCCGGAGACGTTGACAGCGGACAGCGGACAGCGGACAGCGACAGTGTACTCGTAATTCAGCTAAAAAACATGGCGACAACAAGCGTGCCCGATTCCAATGAAAAAAGCAGCCACAAAAATAATTGAAAAACAAATTAAATACAACACAAAAAAAAACCACAAAAAAAAGAGCAGAAAAATAATGCTGAAATAAAATATGAAACGTTGGCAATTAATGAAACAAAAAAAAACAAAAACACAAAAAATGATTATTATTATTATTCCTATCTGTATATAAAGAGCGGACAAGAGATGAGCTCGCCCCAATATGCGAGCTATGGATAGGGTCTGTCCATACCAGTGACCACTGGTCAGGGCACGGCTCACTGAGCCCACTAGCTGACAGTGGGAGACAGAGAGAGAGAGAGAGAGAGAGAAAGACAGACGACTGCCAACTGCCAACTGCCAACTGATGACTGGCGACTGATGAGGCGCGCATTGACCCAACAGAAAGGCTGCTACAGAAATTAATCAAAACTTTCAGGGCGTATCGTTAACTGGGAGTGAGGCAAAACGCAGCTCGTGGCACAGTTTATAGTTGGATGCAGTTATAGAGGAGTCTATTGTCGGGCTGCAATTTGTGAAAAGAAACCAGCTACGGCTTGGGTTTAATTAAAACCAAGACAAAGTCGAGAAGCGTTCTCTATTACTCGCTACTTCTTATATCTACTCGCTACTTCTTCTATTTACTCGCTACTTCTTCTATTTACTCGCTACTTCTTCTATTTACTCGCTACTTCTTCTTATTACTCGCTATTTTGTTACTCATCACTCGTCATTCGATATGTGTTACTCGTTCAATTTACCAATGCTCTCTGTCACTCGCTACTTCGTTGATTTTCTTAATTTTATCGTCACCTTTTCGAATGTGCACTGTTAATCGTCATTTGCTACATCTAAGAGCTTCTCTTCACATTATGTTCGCTTTCTATTCACTATCTAGTTACTCGTCGCTAGTCGTTACTCGCTACTGTTTTGGATAAATACTCGTTACTCACCACACTTTAAACTGTTCTGTATTACTCATTACTTTTTGTATTTTCTCGCCAGTTAGTTACTCATCACTCGTCACACTTAACAATGTTCTCTGTTTCTCGCTACTTCGTAGATTTGCTCACTGTAACTCGTCATTTGCTAAATTGAAGACATGCTCTTCTCATTATATTCGTCTTATACTAGCTACCCTGTTGTCTCACCTCATCCAAGTTCCACGCTATCAAACTCTCGTTACTCGTCACTTTCTATTCATTATCTAGTTACTCGTCGCTTGTTGCTACTCGTCACTCCTTACTCACTGCACTTCCCTTTGCAACTCTACATATTTGTTGCGTACATAATGAAGAACTAGCCCTAGCCAGCTATATGTTGGCTCACACTGGCCGGCGGAGTTACCGCTAACAGGACTGACGCAGTTGGTGGCACACATAAGAGCTGGATATGGTTATAAAGCAGCCTTTTGTTGAACAGGCTCCAGTTATGGTAGCTGCCAGCTATCAGCTTGGCTTAATTAAAACGCTGACAAAGTCGAAGGGTAGCGGTAGCCAACTTACAACTCACAACTCACACAACGCCACAACTCGTTACTCGTCACTCGTCAGTCGTTACTTGTCCTGCCCATAATGGTTAGCCAGGCATATGACCAACTATGGCCTCAAAACAGGCTGATAGGATGCGCAGAGCGCTGCCAATTGATCAATTATGTCGCATTGACCATTTTAGGCACAAACTCGATGTGGATGCGTTGCCAGTGTTGCCAGTGTTGCCTGTGTTGCCAGTGTTGCATGGTTGCAGTTGCAATTGCCATATTTGAACTTACTTTATGGCTGGCCGCCCGCATTGGAAAATGCACATCATTTTCTGTGGCGTTGACACAAACGTTTTGCAGCTCTCGCAATTCGGTCAATCGAATGGCCAAGATGGGAATGAAGTTAGAGTTGCTGTTGCTGTTGTTGCTCTTGGTGAAAGTTGCCAACAAAGAAATATTGCTCAACTTAAACTTTGTAGCACTCGAGTCTAATGTATGGATTCTGTTTTATGTTATGTTTAGCAGGCAGGGCACACCAAACAAAAAAGAAGGCATTAATTACTTCCGGAGCAAACAGAAAACGCCAAAGTTGAAGCTGAGGCTGAAACTGAAACAGAGTTTTGGGCTCCAGATTCCATATACCAGAGACTGAGACAGAGACAGATACCGGTTCTTCAAAGAGTCGAATGGGTTTTCTCAGCCCGCTGTCTGGCACTCGGCGGGTGTTCATCAAAATTCAATGAGCCACAATCTCTGTGTGTGCTTGGCCCTTTTGTGCTCGGTTTGGCAATCAGTTTCATATTGGATATTAATTTTTTCAGCTTTTAGCATATGAGCAAATGAATGCGTGTGTCTGGGTATTAAACTCATAATGGTTCGTCGACTTTACGACTTTACGACTTTACAATGCGAGTACTTTGAATACTTTTGCTGATCGCAGCATAAATATATAGTATATTTTTTGGTTATTTTCTGAAATCTTTTTTCGTATTCTTTTGCTGGCTCCAAACGTGCTGAGCCTAACAATATTACCTTATGTAGGTTCTTTTAAAGCTGCTGCTGCTCGCCTTTTCTTTTCTTTTCGTGTTTTTTTTTTAGAGTTTTTTGGGTTATGGATGATATGTGCCTACATGTGTACACGTTGTACAATGTTTTCATGTCGCTGTCGCCGTCGTCGTCGTCGTTGTCTGTTTTTGAGGTGATTTTAACGCTGCAATCAGCACAAGTCAACACAAAGGTCGCCTAAGGTGAGGGGAGACGCTGTGCGCCTAGAGGCGATTGACTTTAGCTCAACAGTTGCTGCTGCTGCTGTTGCTGTACTTGTAAGCAGCGACTGTAACAACAACGACAACAACTGGCGACCCCATTGGAAATCTGCTGCAGAAAACTTCAAAAATGCGTTGCGTCTCTTCCCAAGAAAATGTTGTATGCAACTCTCAATGCCAATTGGGCGCTCAGTTCTTCTTGTAGTCATAGTTGTTGTTGTTGCTGCTGTTGTTGCTGCTACGTGATCACCATGGCAATTTCTCAATTGTATTTTTATTGAGTAAAATATTGGATGGCATTCAAGCGTCTGATCGTTGTGTGTGTATTTGTCTGTGTGTCTCTGTGTGTGTGTAGAATTTTCATTGGAGCAGCGCCGTAGCGTCGGACACTCCCTGAAATGCTGTAGTTGTTGTTTTTTTTTGTTTTTAGTGTTATTTGGTTCATGTTGAATGTAAAATAATTGTGACATTACGACAATTGTTGCTATTTCGTGTGTCTCTGATTCTGATAACTTTAGCTTCGATTTGTTTGAGCAATTTTTAAAGTTGAACAGCGAGAAATGACAACGGAATGGAATACAAGCAGTTAACTGCATAAACTGCTCTCAAGATATTCAAGCAGTTAACTGCATAAACTGCTCTCAAGATATACATATTTCATTCCCTTGTGATTTCTGAGATTATTCTAATTAGATATTTGCTTTTAGTGTGGGAAATATCCCAATGAAATCGACGGAAATCCATAAAACTGGTTCAATCTATTGTGTAGCCAATTTCGTAATTTGTCATTTGGTAAATCTGTCAGTTTCTTGTGAATGAATATAGAAAATTCATTCAAGTTTCATTTCCTTTTGTTAAGAATTGAAACTGTGAACGAGAATTTCCCGCTGCAGCGATTAAAAGTAGATACATTAATAAAGATACAGAGATAAAGTGTTGAAACCACAAGACTAAACACATTTCAACAATATAACTTGTTAATTTAAATGTTAAAACCACAAAACGCAATGAATACATAAATATATATATGTATAAATATGCTCGACTATTTATCACAGTGTGGCGATCTCAGCAGCGGCTTTTTGAAATTGAAAACACATTTGTATACAATTTGAATTGTGGCTGTCAACCTTTTGTTGTTGTTGTTGTTCTTTCTGTTGCTATTGTTGTTGTTGTTGCCATGGAGCTAATGCTCGTTGCCTGTTTTGTGACTTACGTATGCGCAGTTCGTACGCTTTTTAACGTTGTTTCAACATTGGCTTTATGGGTGCAGCTGATCCAAAAGTCCGACTTTAACTTGAGTAAAACTGCATTTGGGAAAGTCATAAGTGAGTGTTTGTGTGTGTGTGTGTGTGTGTGATAGTTAACTAATGATTTCTGGGAATAACTGAAGGAAAAGAAGAAGAACCGCTCGACTTTTAACACTTGTTAGCTATTAGCTATTAACCCTTGTGTGGCTGCGCCTATTAACCTCTGCAGCATCACGCAGATCACAGATCACAGATCTAACCTCAAATTACTTCCGCTGCATGATTCCGTTTCTGTTGCAGCGCACGCAACAATTACTCTGTATGTCTCTCTCTCTCTCTCTCTCTCTCTGTGTCTGTGTGCGTAATCTATGTAACCAATCTGCGGTACAGGTAGACAACTACGATCCGCGCCTGTCGCCATATTCCATCATCAGGTGTAATTAACTCCATCACTTGCAACGGAAATTCCATGCAGGAAAAATTGTAATGCCCGTCCCTCCCCAGTCCCCAGACCATAACGATTTGATTTTCAGCTTAATTACCGCTGCGCCGCTGCAATCCTGCAGCAGTAGAACCAGTTAGCAACACCGGATGATGGCCACCGGATGGGGCGGCCTCTGGTGGGTTGGCCAATAACGATTACTAGCCACATTGTTGCAGAAGAAGAACATTGGCTATTTTGTCGCCGAGGCGGCAATTCTAAAAGTTTTGTTATCACTTTGGGAGCAGGCCAGCAGAAAGTCGACAGAAAGACTAACAGGAAATCGAACCGGCTGAGCAAGCGCCAAAAGGAAGAAAGCGTAGGGAGTAAAACAACAACAGCGATACGACAAAGCAGCAGACAACGAAGCAGCGCAAGCAGGCGAACCTGCCATCGAACAGCAGCAGCAACAGCAATAACAAGAATAGCAGCAACAGCAAGAGCAGCAGCAGCAACAAGAACCAAAATAACAACACCAGCAACATTGGCAGCAGCAGCAAGATCAGCAACAACAACCGCAGCAGGCATAAATCTTTTTAGTGCAAGCTTTCGTGCTGCTTCATTTGCTTTTTACAGCCAATTTTAGTTTCCTTGCTACTGCTTGACACTGCTTAAAGCTGCACTGCTTATGCTGTTTAGCACTACACTGCGCTGCATTTGACTGTGCGAACTCTTTTGCAGGAGCAGTACGCGTCTCTTTCTCTGCTGCTACTTTCGGCTGTTGTTACTGCGCTGCTCTCACTCATAACGACCGCACATGCACGCGGTCTGCGTCTCCTGCTCTGCTGCTGTTTGTTTTCAGCTCCTTTTCTGCTGCTGTTTTGCTGCTCGGCAACTGCAAGTGCAAAAAGCTTGCTCCCCCACATTAATTTTCAGTTGAGCGCGTCGGCATTTTGGCGCAGCTGTTAATCCCAATTAACCGCAATTAATATGATACAATTTTAATACAAGCCCTACAGCTCATACAACTACTGCTTGCTCACTTTATCTCTCTTACTCTCGCTGTCTCTGTCTTCACACGACCCACATTTGGCAGAGCCGAAGTCAAAACCTTTCGGCTGTGCGTGAGAGACTCTTCAACTGCTTGGTGCTGTATGCCACCCCGATTGAGCCTGCTGCTGCTGCCGCTGTTGCTGTTCCCTCTGCTGCTGCCTTAATTGTTTTTAATTAACGCAAACGCTTTGCCTTTGCCTTTGACTCGCCACATTCCAATTTTCTCTCAACAGATCTTACACAACTTTCGTCATCGTTTGACTTTTTGTATTGAATTTGAAATGATTTTGAAAGCTACAATACTGTGGCAAAGTGGGGTGCGGTCTGCCTTAAAACTATATATACATACATATATACACATGTGTGTGTGTATTTATAAGAGCGGCAACTTCTTGAGCGTTGAGTGATGCACGCGGCGCTTCATAAAAACTGTCAATGATTCACATTGTTGTTGCTCTTGTTGAATGTTATTGCTGCTCAGCCATTGCTCGTTGTGACCCGCACTCATCATAGGGTTAAACAAACACACACACACACGCACACACTGTTGAGCTTCCAGGGCTGAATGCCAACGATTGTCCATTGTAGGGGCCAAACCTTTTTCTTTTACTTCGGCTTTAGCTTTAGCTTTAGCTTTATCTTTATCTTTTTCTTTGCCAGTGTCAGTGTAAGCTGTCCATCAGCGGACGCGTCGCTTTGTAATTATGCAAGATCATTGCCAGACGCCGTTGACCTTTAACCGCCTGTTGCCTGCCGCCAGCCACCAGCCGCCTGCCTTATTATGTGTCCAAACGTTTTCCGGCCCAAGAAAAAGCAGCGACAGCAGCAGAAACAAAAACAGAGACAGAACCTTTCTTCTCAACGCGCTCGTCCGGCTTGGCACAACAACAACAAGAGTAACAACAATAAAAGGCTCACGTTATTTAATGCAAATTAAAATCACAAACACATTTGCCGAATCTGTAGAGAGTGCAAAAGGGAGTAGGAGACAGCAACAGAGTGGAGAAAGGAGCAAGAGACAGCAACAGAGTGCGGGAGTTAGTAAAACAAAGCAACAGAGTGCAGAGGGGCTTAAGAGACAGCAACATGGCTACCACTCTATACAAATATGTTGTAACACAATTTAAAGACTAAATTTACTATGTATTTTCGAAAAAAACAGACCAACTTAATGCTACTATAAATTTGTTTTCATTTTTAATAATTGCCAAAAATAGTTAAAGTAAAACTGCTATTCGATAAACCTATAAAAAAGCTACCAATTTGAGGAAACAAGCTAATAAAACTACCAAATGTGGCTGCAAACTTTAACAGACTGTTAAGTTAAGTCGCTAACAGTGCCGATTAAATGTTAAGCGTGGGCGATCAGACAGACAGCAAAAGTATAAAAAAGCTTACGTTTTAATTTAGCCAAATCAAATTAAACAAATTGTGGCATTTTAATAAAGAGTAAATAACATTTAAGCTGCAATAAAGTGCTAAAGATAGCTTAAATATAGCCGTAGATGGTTTGGTTATAATTTAATATGCTTTAAAATTGATGAGTTTCGGTGGCAAGCTTGTTTTGTAATCCGATGCGAACTGCAGGCTCAGCTTACGCGGCAAATGACATATGGCTGTGACTGTGAACAGAGGGGAGTCCCCGCAACTGCCCACGCAGCATAATGCTGTTGCTGCTGATGTTGATGATGATGCTGGGGATATAATATGGCAAGGGGCCCTGAGCCTTTCACTAATTACAATGTGTTTATCTTCGCCTGATCGTTGCTCGCAATGTGGCGACAGACGGTTTAATGCAGCGAATCGTGGGTAGAACAAAGCAAGGGAGAGGGAGAGAGGGAGAGGGAGTAAGAGTGTTAAAGAGTGTAGGGGGACGATGGCAACTCAAGTTGAGATTGCCAGGCGACAGCTGCACGCTGCTGGCGACGCATTATTATTGTTCTTATTATTATTTGGCCAACTCATAAACCAAACAAACTGCAAGAGAAGAAAGGCCAAGCAGCATACTAAATAAGATGTGTGTGAAGAACGCATGCGTCATGGGGGCATACAACAAATGGGGGCACGTTGATTGGGCCAACGTTTAACCTCGCGCAGCGTCGACTGCACGGCAATCAATTGAGAGTCGTTTCTGATTGGTGCACAGCGCTGCCGACAGTTGTTCTCAAACTGTAAACACAGCAACAGCAACAATAAAGAAAATAAATGCAAATGAAGCTGCCAAATGTGCGCAAATGTTAAACGGATACAAAAAAATAACAACAATAAGAAACGTTTTACAAATTTTAAACAAAATACCGAGGGCTGCTGCCCCCTTCCTCAGTGAGCATCCCCCCATCCTGCCCCCTACGTAATTTTCATTTCTTTGTGCTGTCAGTTTTCATATCGCTTCGCTTTTCTCACCAACCAACAAAACGAAAACGAAATGAAAAACTTGCTTATGGCACCGTATTATAAGTGCGGAGCGATGGGAAACATTTTGGTAGTAAAACAGGAAATTGATTATTATTTATGATTACAACAATACCGAAAAAAAAACATCTGAAAGTCATACGTGAGAAACAATGCAGAGAATACAGATTTCAAAAACCCAAGACAAAAGATGAAAAGATGATAATGTAACAAGCTTCTTCTATGCTTCATATGCGTAATATGCGAGAATAAGAGATACTCAAATGCCAGACATTGTCTCTGGAGAAGAAGAACTGTTCTTAAGTGGACGCGCGCCCTCTTCAATAATTAAAGACATGCATGCAGCATTTTTATTCTCAAGTGTTTTTCCCATATTTTAAGGACTGAGAACTTTTGTTTTTATGCTCGCATCCGATGTAAAAACGCATATCCTTATGAAATTCGATACTTTCATATTGTTTTTAAGTCTCGAACCTGAGTCCTCTGTCTAACGTGGGCGTCACATCCTTACCTGCCACTCAAGAGCAGCAGCAGACAGAAGACAGACGTCGAGTCATTCAAGTGTTTTTGCTGGAAATTCCACTGAAATGTCGCGTGATTTGATCCTTGGCTGGCCATGGCCACTTAGCCGCTCTTCCTTTTTGGCCCTGTCTCGAGCACTTTTCAAGGGAAGTGCACGGTCAGCACTTCAGCTAATGTTTCTCTTTTCTGAGTCAGCTGCGACTCTATCAATTTCATTTTTAGCAATTTCTTGCTAATCGTGATATCAACTACTATTTGTAATTATCATAAAAGTGGTTAGTGTTTTTCACTGTGTGTGTGTGTGTGTGTGTGTGTGTACTTGTTTTGGCTTCTTATCAATGCGCCTGATAAGAGACTCATTTAGAGTTGACTTGCTTGTTTATTGTCGGATATTCTTCATAGTAGTCGTCGTCGTCGTCGTCGTATCGTAGTCGTATCTTTAAGGTTGATTCATGCCATGCAACGCACTGTGCTGATGTCACGCCCAGTTTCTACCTTATTCCATGGATCGTTGAACATTGACTCTTGAGATCAAGGTGTAATACAAATATATATATGCATTTCAACAGCAGCAGCAGCACGTTCAATCGATTGGACTCTGTGGGGATTATCAGCTGGAACTAAGTAAGATTGCAGTGGAGAACTCACTTGCGAAATAAACAAAGTGTTTGTGATGGCTTCAAGTTACTAATTTACAATAGAATTGCGTGACATTCGCTTATTACAAAGCTTAGATCTCTATAATAAACTCAAAGGGAAGCTAAATAACTTTAAACTTCGATATAACAAACTTAGAAATGCAAAAAGAGGGAAAATATAAAGGAAAGTAAGCTATTTCTGATCAGTATCGATAGCCGAGTCAATTGACACATGTCCATCCGTCCGTCCGTCCGTCTGGCCGGCCGTCCGTCCGTCTGCATGAACGCGTCGATCTCAGCAACTATAAGAGCTAGAGACTTCAAATTTGGAATGTAGGCTCATGAATACCATACGCAGATCAAGTTTATTTTCAACTTTCTTAGATTGCAAAACTGTATCTATATTTTCCTGTATTTTCCCTTTGACAAAACCTAAAGTGACCATGGAGTACAAACCCTTAACAGTCTTGGAATTTATTTAAATACTTGTCAGTGCTTTAGAAATCGATGGAACCCCTTAAATTGCCAAAAAAAAAACATCGTTTTGGCCATATCAAAACAGCAAAAACAGCAGACAAAGAGCCAAAACTAAGCGAAACTTTTAATTTACAAGCTGGTTTCCTTGTTGTTGTTGTTGTATGTGCAATGTGTGTGCAAAACACCTGCAAGTAACCAGCAACAACAACAACAGCAGCAACAACAACGACAACAACAAGCCGAGTCCAAGTACTTCTACTTTTTTGCATGAAATAAAATCTCACGGTTCAGATGCGTATAAAGTTGGCAAAGACAAAGAGTAAGACGAGGCAAGCAGCCGTTCCACAAGGGCAGGGGGGGACAGGTGGTAGGAAGTCTCAACAAAACAGACAGAGCAAAAAAAAAAACAAAACAGATACGAACAGTGCTGACCATTTAGCCATTTTCAAGCCAGCTGTGGAGTATTTCACAGGAAAAAGCAGGATAAATTGTTATATTGAATACTGACTAAGAGAAGTCAAGCAGAGGATCGTTGTCTACATTTTAAAAATGTTTTAAAACTTATATTTATACACAATAAGTCACATTTGAGTGTGGAATAACTTCTAATGCCAAATCACGACTAATCAGTTGAGTTTTTCCAATGTTAAGACAGTTGAAAGTGTTTTTTTCAATAAGAATAAAGTGAGAAGTATTGTATTTAAGTGTAGAAACCATTTACAGAAACAGAACTAAAACAATTCCACTGTTTATATCAATCCGGAATATAAATATATGCCTTGTAGCTACGGAGTTGCCTTCTTACAACTGTTACAAACATTTATACAAGCCATTATAGCCATTTTCGAAAGGTACAGGGTATAAAAACAAGCTAAATACTATAACAGATGTTGCCAACCTTTTCTAGCATTATTGCTTGCTGTGGCAACTGTGAAAAGTTGGCAACACTGGAAACGGTTGGTCGTCGTCGTTGGCGCAGGCGCAGACGCTAGAGAGAGAGCGAGAGGGAGAGAGCGGTAGAGTGAGCTGGAGACAGACGATGCATGTGGGTTTTGTTTTTATTTATTTTTTTTTTATTTTTGCAAGAAAGACATTAAAAAAAAAACAGCACAAGTAAGCAAAGAGCTGGAGCCAAAACTGGTTTTTTGGCTCATTTTTGCACACTTCAGCGGGAGGTAGGAAGGAAAGGGGAGCCCCTTGGGGGCAGTAGTCCACTTTACTGGCGGTTTTATTTGCCCTTTGCGTAGCATAGAAAATTTGAATAGCTGTTGCCGATTTAAGCCGAAAATCTTGTCCTGTACTCTCTGGACAACAAGCCAAGAAAATGAGCGAGCGGAGGAAGCGAAAAACAATCTGTATCTGTATCTGTATCTGTATACGTATCTGTACTTCATTCATATATTTGCTTGAACTGATACATGGCAAGATGCTTAATGGGCCAGCTACCTGGACAAAGAGAGAGAGAGAGAGAGAGAGAGATAGACACAGAGACAGGTAAAGGTAAAAGTAAAGCCAAACAACAACAGGTAGAAACCGTTCTTGCTCCTTGTTTGCGAACCATGGGAAATCTGTCGCTGTTGGAAACCTGTTCACAAAAGGGCAGGCAAAATGAAATAAAAAAGAAAAAATGAACGAGCTCGGCAGATGAACAGATGTACATCATGGTAGATCGGTATAGTATGCGACTACTACTACTTCCTCCTCCAATCCAATGAATTGAATCTCTTTTATCAAACGAAACTCTGTCTGTCGCTCTGTCCCACTGTCTGGCAGTCTTGGGTGCTTGGTCTGTAATCTCAGTTGGCATTATTATCTCTGTTGCTCTGTAGCCTGATACCCTAGATGAACTCTATATGATTACGTGTATAATCTGTAGTCTTAGGAAATTCGGAAAGTTTCTTCTTACTGCATAAAAAATAAACTCAGCAGTTTCTTCAATTTACAGAGCTAGAATTCTGATATTTCTGTTGATAGTTTACATTTACGTAACTCGTTGAGTTAACGGGTATATTGCATTTGTGGCAATTTGTGTCATAGAGAGAAGGAGATGAGGTAGTGTAGATAAATATTATTGATAACCAACAACAGGCGATTAAAGTAAATCTCAGTGTCTTTAAGAGCTAGAGAAACCAAATTTGCTACACCACGCTGATCAATCTTATATACAATTTTTACCAGGCCTCTTCCCACCGCCCGCAATTCAATAAAAATGTCTAGCATCTACACTATATGAGCTAGAGCCTTCAAATTTGGTGGACAGACGCACATATAATCAGAGGATATTTAGAATTTTACCACATTCTCTTACACCCCCGGAGTTGGGGAAAAACTCCATTACACCGACAACTTTTAAGATAGAACGTTGTTTTTTATTAGTAAATTGCATTGCTTAATTGCATACAGATCGAATATATAAATATAAATGGATATATTAAGTTTTTAAGCTTCAATATTTTTGAAAACTGTTGCTACTTAACATTTATAGCTACAATAAATATATAATTAAGTAAGTAACGCTTATCTTATAGTCGGAGACTCGCTTATAGCATTCTTACTTGTTGATAAGAGCTAAAGACTTTAAAAGTTGGTATACAGACGCGAATTATTTCCATATATTATATAAGTGTTTTTAGAATAATACAAGGTTCTCTTTCACATCCGGAGTTTTGGAGAGAAAAACCCCACTACACCGACAATTTTTAAGATAGAAAGTTTCTTTTTTATTCATTCTTTTTAATTATTATCCAACATCCTGCTTAGTGGCATACCGATCGAATGTATATATAAATGTAGTTATGGATATATTTAAATGACTAATGAGTATATATTTAAGTGAGTAACGTGTCGGGGACTTGCTACAGCGCATCTGCTAGTCGGGCAGTTCCAACTGCCCGATACTGATTCTACGTGATGATGCATCATTGTCGAATTGTGACAGTTTATTGTTTGGATATTGTGAAATTGCGCTTACCTTTCGTATCGCCGTGATCAACATAGCCGGCATTGGCCGTTGCCGAGGCATCGACCAACTGGCAGCTGCTGGAGATGCAGATCAGCAGTATAACAGCTCCATATAGTTTTCGCAACATATTGCCAGACAAAGACATACTATTGATGCCGATGATCCTGCTGCTGATGATGCTGCCAATGTTCCCAAGCCGGGAACGAGAACGTATCCAACACGCGTTTGATTATTATTCTTGTTTCATAAAAACGTGATGGATTCGATACGCGTTTGTTGTTGTTTTCACAATTCGCACATGCAAACGATTTTTGTTTTGTTTATTTTGATTTGCAAACTCCGCGAGCAAAACTGGTCTCTATTGAAGCGTAACCGACTTTAACGCCCCAGCCCCATCGCGTTAGCTCGAGCTTTGGCCGAGCTAGCTGTTGTTACTCGAAATCCGAGAATTCAAATTGATTATATTGCAAATTATTTGTTTAAGCAGAAAAGCTGTTTTTTTCGGCTGTGATTTTGCGCAACAGAACCGCGAAATAACAAAAAAAATAAATAAGCGTCGCGACCAATTCACGGAATAATATATAATAAGTAATACAATATACAACAATAGCAGTGCAACACACAAAAAAAGCGCCGATCGCGTTGAACTTCGCGTTAACGGGGCCAACAACGAGACGGCTTACGATGAAACGGTCAAAACGATCAGTCGACGGGAGGGGAACAAACAAAACCAAAAGCACTTTAATCGCCGTTGTGCTCGTCGTAATGATAGTTAACTAACTACGCACGCAAATAAAGGCCACTGAATTTCGTATATATTTCTTCTTTAGTTTTACACAAAACTTTGAAATTGCTTTATTATATCGCACAGCTTCAAAACTTGCTGTTTGGTAAACGAAAACCAAAATAACGAATACCGAACTCCGAACACCCAAAACCGACGATGCGACAGCGCCAAACAATCGCCAATAATAACATTCAGTTTCGAACTGTGTGACCATGTGCAGGCAACGCTAGAAATACCGAAGTACATATGATCGATATTTATGCGGCAGTATATATCGATATACGATTGCGCACTTATTCAAAAATGACGTCGTTTTAATTTACTTATTTAAACAAAGCTTCATTTTTCCAAGTACAGACAAATCTGTTATTTTTGAAATGACAATTATTATATATTTAAATTTACGCAAAAACAGCAACATAACAGTCATCTCTACAGAATGTAAACTTCACTCTTATGGCTCTGTTAAGTGTTATAACATAGATGGTTCAGTTCCTTTAGGTGAACATGTTCACCTGTTCGTTTTTGATTGGCGCGCAATTTTATAATTTGTTTAAACATTAGTTTACGTTTAATTGATTACAAAATTACAAAAAAACAAAATGAGTACATTTAAATATAAAAGAGACAAAACTGTAATTATAAAATTTAATGCTTAAACAACTGTAATTGTGACTAGTGCTTTAAACATACGTATAAACATAAATAAATAAATAAATGATAAATTCAAATTTACTTAAACACGAATGCGAGCTAGTTGCGAGTTTCTGTTTTTCATTTATCGACTTAATTTAACCAGATGACTCGCAGTGTATATAAACAAAGAAAGCAGCAATTTTTGGTATAGCCTCGATGCATCCCACATAACATGGCAACAATTTCATTGGTCTTTCATTGAAATATGCATTACTAAATCATTTTTTGTTGGATTTGCATCGTTGATAACTTATTTTCTTCGAAACAGTATCAGTTTTACGCTTAATCGAACAAATATTTACTTTTTCAAACTCCAGAAAGCCGTATTTTCGAACATATTAAAATATATATATTAAAATCGCTAGCATCTGAACTACTGAGCCGATCTTAATGCTGTATGAAAACAAGTTGTAGAGAATTCCTTACCTTACCTTTAATTTGAGTGCTTGCCTGGTCAAATCGGTTAATTAGAAATGGAAATATAGTCAAAAATGTAAGACCAACTTTGAAAATTCGAAAAAAAAGAAGTAATATTTCGAAAACGCTGACATGAAAAAAATTGTAAGTGCCATTTTCGTGTTTAGTGAGCCAAAGTCCATAAGATAATCAAACTTACATTCACTTTGCAAACCTAGAGTAAACTAGTGTAATTCACAATAGATTTTTGCATTTTTCCTTTGCATTATTTTCGATGCATCTCTGTGTTGCTTTATTATTATCATTGAGATTCTGCGTCAACAATAGCAAAATGCCAAGAGGAACAATTTTAACAGAGAAGGAGCGAGCCGACATTATTGGGTACAATAATGTGGGCTGCAGCTTAAGCGATATTTCGCAAAAAACGAAAAGATCGCGCTGTGTCATAAAAAAGTTTTTGGCAAATCCGGAGGAGTACGGAAATAATAGGCCCAAAGGACGAAGGCCTCAAGTCAGCGCTCGGGACAAACGCCTGATCGTGGACAGGGCCATAAACTTGACGGCCAGTTGCTCGCAGTTGGCGGCTGCTGTGGGCAATAGGGTATCACGAACGACGGATTGGCGGACCATTCGGGAAAATCCGCTCGTGATCCCAGGCAAAATGGTCAAGTTTCCAAAGCTTCAAGCGCGGCATAAAAAGATGCGCTTGGAGTTTGCGGAGCAAAACATGGCCGTAGACTGGACAAACGTAAGTTATTTTTCTCAATTGTTTTTGCTGCTAATATTAATTTGTTGTTGTTCTTCAGATCATTTTTTCGGGCGAAAAAAAGTTTGGTTCGGTGAAGGTGTGGGGTGCGTTCACAGAGTGGGACACCCTACCACTAATGTTCGTTCCCAATAACATGAACATTAAAGAGTATCTTCGAGTGATAAACAATGCGCTTGTGCCATTTCGGGAGGAACATATGGACAGGCCCCTGCGATTCCAACAGGATAACTCCTCTGTGCATGCCAGCCGCCAAACAAAGGAGTTTTTTGAATCGTGGGGCATCACCTGTTTGAAGTGGCCGGCTTCCTCTCCGGACTTGAGCCCATTAAAAAATCTGTAGGAGGTTTTAGAGAATCGTCTATACGCGAATGACCGAACGTTCAGCTCGAGCGACGAGCTTAAACGTGCTCTGGAGGACGAGTGGGCTGCCGTGGAGCCTGAACTGCTCAGGCAATTGGTGGGCTCGATGAAGAATCGACTCAAAGACATTGTCAACAATCGTGGAGGATGTATATATTCCATGAGGAGTTTTTGGAATCGTGGGGCATCACCTGTTTGAAGTGGAACGCTAATGGCAACTGGTGTTGCACCGAGCAAGAGCAATCCGATGTCTTCGCAGACCACCTGGAAAAGAGATTCCGGTCATTTGAGTATGCTTCTGATGAGGATGTAAATGCTACGAGACGTTCCCTCTTAACTCGACTGCAGCTCGTTCTACCGGAAGAACCCTTCACCCACGAAGATGTAGCAACCGTCATCAAGCACCTGAAGACAGATAAAGCCCCAGGACACGATAAAATTTGTAACCGCACGTTGAAAGCGTTACCGGAGAATGCTGATCACAATGATTGCGAAACCTGGTAAACCGGAGATAGACCCTGAGTCCTACCGGCCGATCAGTCTCCTGCCTTCGATTTCAAAGGCCTGGGAAAGACTTATCACGGGCAGACTAATCATACGAGTTTCAGTGCCAAATTTGTACGATTAGTGCAATGCCAAATGATAAAATTGTATCTGTCAAAGAGCGACGCGACATTATTGCCTACAATAATGTGGGCTGCTGCGATATTTGATGGGATAGAAAGTAACCCATACTTACTAATTAATTCGGTTGGCAAAGGCTAACATTTTAGCAATTATAAATAATAAGTTATTATTATTGATCAAATAAGTCGCGCAGCAACAAGTGCAATACAATATCCATATGTACATATGTGTTCATAAAAATAGTACTGTCTTGCCCATAAAATAAATAATAGATGCGGCAGTCGTGCTCGAGCCATCGAGGGCTTGACGGCAGCGGTCACTCGACTGGAAGCAGCTGTAAATAATTCGAAGAATGAGATGATCCACATATCAGAGCAACAAACCACACAAACCGGTTACATTAAGCTATTGTTGGAGCGGGATGGAGGTCCCTGCGAGTTAGATTTATCTATGTTTCCGGTAAAGTCCGAGGCCGACCTCATGGGAGTGGACCAAAAAATTACACAGGAGAACAGGCATTCCTTTGTAAGTTCGAAAAAGCAAGATATTGTTTCACATTATAATGTAATTCGCTTTGTACGCAGATCTTAACAATCAAAAACATTTTGCGACAAGCTGCACTGTCGAAATCCATTAAAAAAATATTGGCGGAAGAAGTTGTTGTAGCACACAATATCGATGGTGTGAGCAAGAAGAAAAGTTTGAAGGCATATGCCATGTTTTTCCCTATGTTGATAGGTAAATAGCCCGCGCCGCAGGCGAATGCGGTCTTCGGCCGTGATTGGTCATCCATCTCGACCTGCCAGTACCCACTCTGCAAATCCATCGTCTAGAACCAGCGAGAACCATGTAATGTGGTCATGATGTCATCCATCCTCGGCAAGGGATAGGAGTCCTTTAGTGTGGCGTCGTTGAGTTGCCGATAATCGACGCAAAATCTGGTGCTACCGTCCTTCTTTCGGACTAACACCACGGGCGAGGCCCACGGACGGATAACGTCTCGCGCCTGCATGTCGGCAACCAACCTCTCCACTTCCGCCTTTCGTGCTAGCGCCACTCGGCGAGGGGCCTGTTTAATAGGTCGCGCTGAGCCGGTGTCAATGGTGTGCCGAATCAGATTGGTGCGACCGGTATCATCCTCCCGACGGCAAAACACGTGCCCGTAGCTGCTCAGCAGATGACATAGCCGGTCCTGAATGGCGGGAGGCAAGTCCGCGGTGGCCAGCGACTGCAAAGTGTGTCCACGTTCGCGTCAATTTAAAAAAGTTAAAAGTGTTTCAATAAAGTTTGGCGGACCATACGGGAAAATCCGCTCGTGATCCCAGGCAAAATGATCAAGTTTCCAAAGCTTCAAGCGCGGCATAAAAAGATGCGCTTGGAGTTTGCGGAGCAAAACATGGCCGTAAGCTGGTCAAATGTAAGCTATTTTTTCAATTGTCATTTTTTCGGCCGAAAAAAGTTCGGATCTCTGAAGGTGTGGGGCGCGTTCACCGAGTGGGACACCCTACCTTTGATGTTTGTACCGATGAATATAACAATTGAAGAGTATCTTCATGTCATAAACAATGCGCTTGTGCCATTTCGGGAGGAACATATGGACAGGCCCCTGCGATTCCAACAGGATAACTCCTCTGTCCATGCCAGCCGCCAAACAAAGGAGATTTTGGAATCGTGGGGCATCACTTGTTTGAAGTGGCCGGCTTGCTCTCCGGATTTAAACCCGATTGAAAATCTGTGGGAGGTTTTAAAGCGTCGTATATGTATGTTGTTTAATTATCATCGAGATTCTGCAACATCAACAAACGTAAAAATGCCCCGTGGAACTATCTTAACTGTGAAGGAGCGACATTATTGGGTACAATAATGTGGGCTGCAGCTTGAGCGATATATCTGAAAAAAAGAAAAGATCGCGCTGTGTAATAAAAAAGTTTTTGGCAAATCCGGAGGAGTACGGGAAGAATAGGCCCAAAGGACGAAGGCCTCAAGTCAGCGCTCGGGACAAACGCCTGATCGTGGACAGGGCCTTAAACTTGACGGCCAGTTGCTCGCAGTTGACGGCTGCTGTGGGCAACAGGGTATCACGAGCTACGGTTTGGCGGACCATACGGGAAAATTCGCTCGTGATCCCAGGCAAAGTGGCCCACTTTCCAAAGCTTCAAGCGCGACATAAAAAGATGCGCTTGGAGTTTGCGGAGCAAAACATGGCCGTAAACTGGTCAAATGTAAGCTATTTTTCCAATTGTCATTTTTTCGGCCGAAAAAAGTTTGGATCTCTGAAGGTGTGGGGTGCGTTCACAGAGTGGGACACCCTACCTTTAATGGTCGTTCCGATTAATATAACAATTGAAGAGTATCTTCATGTAATAAACAATGCGCTTGTGCCATTCAGAGAGGAACATATGGACAAGCCCCTGCGATTCCAACAGGATAACTCCTCTGTGCATGCCAGCCGCCAAACAAAGGAGATTTTGGAATCGTGGGGCATCACTTGTTTGAAGTGGCCGGCTTCCTCTCCGGACTTGAGCCCATTAAAAAATCTGTGGGACGTATTAGAGCGTCGTCTATACGCGAACGACCGAACGTTCAGCTCGAGAGACGAGACCAAACGTGCTCTGGAGGACGAATGGGCTGCCGTAGAGCCTAAACTGCTCAGTCAATTAGTAGGGTCAATGCAAAACCGACTGCAAGAAGTTATAAAAAATCATGAAGAATGTATATGTATGTATGTTGTTTTATTATCTTTCGAGATTCTGCGTCAACAACACCAAAATGCCAAGAGGAACTATTCTAACAGAGAAGGAGCGAGCCGACATTATTACCTATAATAATGTGGGCTGCAGCGTAAGCGATATTTCGCAAAAAACGAAAAGATCGCGATGTGTGATAAAAAAGTTTTTGGCAAATCCGGAGGAGTGCGGGAAGAATAGCCCCAAAGGACGAAGGCCTCAAGTCAGCGCTCGGGACAAACGCCTGATTGTGGACAGGGTCTTAAACTTGACGGCCAGTTGCTCGCAGTTGACGGCTGCTGTGGGCAACAGGGTATCACGAGCTACGGTTTGGCGGACCATTCGGGAAAATCCGCTCGTGATCCCAGGCAAAATGGTCAAGTTTCCAAAGCTTCAAGCGCGACACAAAAAGATGCGCTTGGAGTTTGCGGAGCAAAACATGGCCGTAGACTGGACATGATCTTCAGATCATTTTTTCGGGCGAAAAAAAGTTTGGGTCGGTGAAGGTGTGGGGTGCGTTCACAGAGTGGGACACCCTACCTTTGATGTTTGTACCGATGAGTATAACAATTCAAGAGTATCTTCGCGTGATAAATAATGCGCTTGTGCCATTTCAGGAGGAACATATGGACAGGCCCCTGCGATTCCAACAGGATAACTCCTCGGTCCATGCCAGCCGCCAAACAAAGGAGTTTTTGGAATCGTGGGGCATCACTTGTCTGAGGTGGCCGGCCTCCTCTCCGGACTTGAGCCCAATAAAAAATCTGTGGGAGGTTTTAGAGAGTCGGTTATATGCGAACGACCGAACGTTCAGCTCGAGCGACGAGCTTAAACGTGCTCTGGAGGACGAATGGGCTGCCGTGGAGCCTGAACTGCTCAGGCAATTAGTGAGCTCAATGCAGAATCGACTGCAAGAAATTGTAAAAAATCGTGGAGGATTCAATAAATAAAAATAAAAATTTTGTTTTAAATTTTCACTAACGATTCTTTTTGTTAGGGTTGGGTGTCGTATGATAATGAAACAACAAAAAGATAAAACGTCGTATGATTATGAAACAGTAGTTTTTAAGATCAAATTCGCTTTTTAGCCCTAAAAATGCTGCCAACACTGCATACTGAACCTTTAACGATTCCCAACACGTGGTGGTTTTTCGTGGTGCCATGGGCCAACGAATGTGGTTCCGGTGCCGGTGCCAGAAGCTCAGATTCCACCGGCTTGGCTTTGTTGGCAGCTCGTCTGTGACTCTGTGGCGGCAGTGTACGCTTCCAGGCATTTAGATCTTTGAGTTAAAGATTGAGAAATTGAGTTTATTGTTTTGTTGAGGACTAGCTACCAGACAACCATGCCACCCAGACGACCAAGGTCGAAGCGTTTCCACCCATCGGTGAGAGCCGCACTATGAGAGAATATTCTTTAAAACAACCAAGAACCGTAATAACTGTGTTTTAAAATTCTATGAAAGCAAACACTTTGTTACATTTACGTCAAATCAAAAAAGAAACAATTGTTTTGTTTAGGCAGGCGAGCAACTGTGCTGCCATTAAGCAAATAACCTATAGAGAACCCATTTCATACATTGCCCAAGGACAGAAGAAACAGCCAGCGACAGCCTATAATATCAGCGTGGTCCGCGACACAACCGCCTACGACGACGTTTGCTTTCATACTGAGCGATCGTGGTTACGCGTGGCCCCGAAAAAAGAGCGCGTCGAGCGAATACACCACAAGTGTTGCCCACCAGTGTTGGCAGGTCAGCTTTTTTCCGGATAGATCTGTACTGATTTAAACTACTTCATCCGGAAAAAATACCGAACATCCCTTATCCGAAAATCTTTCCTTTTCTCACCATAATTATTAAAAACTTGTATTTGGTTAGATAACAATATATTTATATAAAATAGCAATATTGCATTATGTGGCCCAAGCCAATGAAATTAAGTTACAGACTGTTGTGAGACGTGAAGTTTAGTCAAATGACGAAGCAGAGCGACTGTTTAGCCAAGTCAATTTAGTAAAAACTAAATTACGAAACTGTCTATAAATCCAGACGTTAAATGCTTTTTTATCCATAATTTAAAATTATACCTCTATCTAGTTATATATGGACGAAGCCATAAACAAATTATTTATAAATAAATTCAAGAACATTTGTTTGTCCTGTTTTCTGTATTTTTTAAAAAGAACTTAGTCTTTTTACTGTCGCTTTCTCCTGTTTCTGTGAAATAGCGAGCAAAAAAAGCTGAAAAAAGGCTAAATTTGTTTTTAAAGAAGACAGAAAAAAAGACAAACAAATGTTCTTGAGTTTATTTTTAAAAAATTCGTTTATGGCTTCGACCATAGTATATAACTAGATAGATAACTAGATAATAAAGTTATTTCTAAATTGACTTGACTAAAAAGTCGCTCTACTTTTTTAAAGTCAGCTTGTTCAAACCAAGAATAGCGAATATTCAGTGTGTATTTGGATAAATTGCACGATTAACCGATAGTTCCCGCGATATATGTCATTACGATAACACAATATCGCTATTGAATTCCATATCTCGATGTGAAATTTAATACAACATTGTTATTTTATATAATAATAATGTTATTTATTGGTTCTTTTCCGGATGAAGTAGCTTAAAACAGGACAGATCTATCAGAAAAAAGGCTGACCTGGCAACACTGTGCACCATTTTGTTATAATTTGACTTTGCTCAGACTTATACCCTTCCGCAACGAAGTACCATACTTTTTCCAAAATGTTGATGTAAAAATCTACTATAGAATACATATATTTTAACTTATTTTATTTTAATATATCAAACCTATTAAATACATATATGCATGCATACAAACTCAACAATATTCGTTCGTATTAAAAAAATTATTGAAATTAGTTAAGCGTATGCTTATTTAATTTAATTTATTTAAACAAATTTAAAATTACAAAATATTAATGAGAACATATTATATGTATATTTACATACTTAAATATATGCACACATAAACTATTATTAATTTTACTTTAAAACTAAAATTATATGTAATATATTCTATAGTAGATTCTTACAGCAACATTTTGGACAAAGTATGGTACTTCGTTGCGGAAGGGTATTCAGAGAATTCGCAAAGTCAAATTTTACCGCAAGCGCTGGTAATCGCTTCGTCTATTGCGTGGATATACAGATTCTACCCATCCTCTTTTCACACTTCTTTGCTGCAATAGACAGAGAGAGTGGCAGATATAGTTGTACGTCTTTGCTGCTGGCTGATCTGATTGGATGTGTGTATCCTTTAATATGTGTATGCATATTTGTATGTATGTGTACTTTTCATGCTGATCTTGTTTGTATTATGACTGCAGTCACCGATACCCTATACAGGTTAAAGTTATAAAACTGAATGTTTGAGGGGAATAAAATTATTTTAATAGATAAAACAAAGCTTTGCATTTGTTTAGCAATCATTCTTTATCTAATTAGAATATTTGATACAATATGCTATAGATAATATTGCGGATAATAAAGTTTTGAACGAACAGGGTATTTCATAGTGCCCCGCCACATTGGCATTGGCGACCGCCGCAAAATATTTGGCTGAGTTGGTTGTCATTCGGTTTCAGAGACATAGAACTTTGGTAACAGTGCTTTGTTTCGCTCTCAAAGCTAATTTTAGATTTTGGGTGGAACTTTGTATACCCTTTAACACTTAAGTTTTAAATTATTTATTTTACCTGTTAATTAAATTATTAAATTTGTTTGATCTATAAACTAAGTTTACTTAAGAAATAAATGGTATATTTAATTAATAATAAAAATAATTAGGTTTATTCTTTAGAACAAGAAATTATGTATTTAAGTTCTTTATATAAGTATTAATTTTATTATTTAATTGAGACAAGGTATTTAAATGTTTTAATTAATATTTTGTAATAAATAAATAATAAAAGTAACTAATTTAATAGTTTCGCATGTATAATTAAATACGCATTTGTATATATTAATAACATAAATACAAATTCTTATCACCCACCATCAAAACAAAACTCAGCTCAGGCGAATACAAAAACAAATCATGAAGAAAATGCATACATATGCAAACATTGCACACATATATGGACACATACTACATACTCATGTCGCACAGCAAGCGTTAAGGTGTTCTCCGCTTTGCTGTGGACACTACGAGCTCTAGCAGCCACCTATTTCGGCCTCGTCAAATGTTTCCGAAAAAGCGGGTGTCTCTTTCGCATTTTTCGGAATTTCGGAGGGGTCCGTGTCGCTGGCAGTTTCGGCTATACAGTGGCACTGTTTGAAATGGGTTCTCTATAGGTTATTTGCATAGTGAACAATCAAATACAAGAGTGCCAACTTCACAAAGTTCCGTATTTCTTCAAATAAAAGTCGCGGCAACGGTAAAAACAACGGTTAGAAATATCGGACAATGATATCGATATTGATATTATCGTCAGAAAAAAATATCGCCCAAAAATATATCATCGCAAAAAAATATCTATCGATATATTGATGATAATTCAACAACCCTAACTTGCTCACAATTAAACTAGTTCCAGTGAACCAAGGCGGCTTGGCAAAAAAAAATCGCTATATAAACAAAATAATAAATTGCAAATATGACTGAAGTTGAAATCGACGGTTGGGACGTTGATGAAACAGTTGCACTGATCTCCATACTGAAAGCCATTAAGGACAGCAATGATAGCACAACAATCGGCAGAGTAGACTGGCAGCATGTGGCAGATGAAATGTCTGATTGCCTGAGAGACGTCAACAGTCGAGACCGATCCATTCCAGAATTGCGCGAAAGATATAAGAAATTAAGAACCGATTACTTTACAGCACGTTATCGGAATCGTTCGTGTCAGTATTACAATATGTTAAACGATTTGTTTCGAAACGAGTGGGCGATAAAAACACAACAAGTCGAATTGGAGGTAGCGGAAAAGGAAAAGGAATACGACGACGATCCCGTCGAAGTCGAAGAGAAATACGCACATACTCTGAATTTGGAGCGTAAGTAATATATACAATGTCTATTATATGCTGTTCACCAACTGTCGTTTGTCTATTTCCTCAGCCCACGATGATAGCACAACAAATCGCTCGGCAAAGTTGCAGCAACGTTGCAAGTGGGCAGATGGGGAACTAAAGGCGTTTCTTAACATTATAAGCAAACACAAATTGCAGACTCCGTTGCTGCGCAAGAGAAATGCCAAAGTCTTCAAGATTATCTCGCGGGAGATGGCCAAGCGCAAGTTTGTCAAGAGTCCGGATCAGTTACGCATTAAATACCATCAGTTGAGGCGACAATATGCCAAGACACGGAAGGGCGGCGAGACCTTTGATCACTTTGAGGATGTGCACGCTCTGCTCAACGATTCGATGCAGCAGGACGAGAGCAGCGGCAGCGACAGCGATTCAGTTGACAGTGGCGAGGAGGACGGCGATGTTCCGCTGGCATCAGGCAGTGAATCAGCAGGTAACATTAAAAATTCCATGCCTGGCAGCTCTATCTATAAATTTTTCCCCTGCAGATGCTTTAGTTTCATTTATGCCCACAAACAGACGTTGCAAGTGGGCGGAGGGCGAGGTGGATACATTTCTGGACACAATAAACACCATGGGACTTCAGTCTGCACTCTTGCGCAAAAGAAATGCCAAAATCTTTCAGTTGCTCTCCAAGGAGTTGGCAAATAGAAACATTGACCGTCCGGCCGAGAAGTTACGCATTAAATTCCAACAATTGCGACGACAATACAACAAAACTAAAAGAGGTGGCGAGTCCTTTGAGCACTTTGACGCCATGCACAAGTTGTTAAGTCACAAGCAATCGCGAGATGCAAACAATCCAGATGCGAACATGAGCAGCGGCTCCGAGAGCGATTTCCTGTACTCCGATGACGGCGATGCCGAAGCATCCAAACGTAGGTCAACAGCATATTGAAGACTGGTTGAATAATGCAGAAATACTCTTTATATGCTGTTCTATGTTGTCTTAGCAGTTGGCTAGGCTAGAGTCGAGAGAACCCGACTGTGAGAGACCCTGTGCTTATACTGTAAAGACTCATACAGTCAGAAACAAACATGCGACAAGCGTCAGTTTTCACTTCTTGATTTGGCAACCCTTTGTGTTTAATTTTTTCTTTAATAACTTTTTTAGTTTCTTATCTAATTGTCAGAATATATAGGTTTTCCGTCATTTATCATGTATTCCAAATTTCACGACTCTAGCTCTTTTAAATCTGTATCTAAAAATTCATTTTCTATGGCATTGCTAAGTTTTAAAACTGATTCTGCTTAGGATACATAGAGAAACCTGTATACCAAAAAACTTGGTGTCTAAATCTCTTATACTCTCTGATATCTAGTTGTTTATACAAGAATATATATGTCAATCAAGAATATATATACTTTATAGGGTCTGCTAGACTTTTTCCTTCTGCCTGTTGAGCATATATATTATTTTTACAAACTTAATAAACGTCGCTTGGTGCTTTTAAAGTCAAACACACCTCTAAAGTAAATAATGCAGTAATAAACGTTATATCATATTCTATATTCTGTCAAAAATGTCATATTCATATCTTACATGCTCTTCGTCAAGCCTTTAACACGTTTTTCTGACTTACAAGTCTTCAATTAAATAAGTAATATAACTAATTTCAGTATTAATACATAAATTCTTCTGCTCTTTCAGGCCACGCCGACAGCTATTACTGGACAGATCAGGAAGTGGATGCATTTCTGTCAATTATCAAGGAACAAAATCTGTTTCGTGCCCTCGACGGCTCCAAGAAGCGCAACTTCAAGATTCTGGCCTACATTTCCAATATACTCGCCAAGCAATCGTGTCGACGGACGCCACATCAGTTGCGCAACAAACTGCGACTGATGATGCGACGATATCAGGAGGTTAAGAAGGATGGTTGGAAGAATGTACGAATGTTGCCGCGTCACTTTGAGATGCTCGACAATCTGGTGCAGGAGAAGCGCACAGCAGCAGCAGCAAAGTCAACAGTTGTCAACAAGGAAATGCCCAAAACAATTAAAATGTACCCCAAAACGGAGGCAACACTCGAAAGCGGCGACAGCGGCGATGCGTCCAGTTCGGAGGAGTCCAGCTGTGATTTGTTTCGTACAGTAGCCGAAAGTGGAGATGCTGAGGATGATTCGATGGAAATGCCTGTGGAGCCGACGCCGCTCGAGGTGCTGACCAACGTCAGTGAGGGCCAAAAGCAGCTGGTTAGCGTGCTGACCAAATCCCACGAGACGTTCATGCGGCAACAACGCGAGCTGCAAGCGCAATTCCTTCGCGAAATGTCCAACATAATGCGGCAGGAGCGTGAGGCAACATTTCAAATGATACGCGAACTGATGCAGCAGCCCAAGTGATTAAATATAGTTAGTTAGGATATCAAATACAAAATGTTACTAAAGAAATAAAACACGGACAACAAAATTGTTTCAAGCTTCTAAAACTTTTATTAAATTGAATTTGAAGTTATTTGCAAAAATTTGTCATTATTTATCTGTGTGTGATCATCTTGTTTGTAATGTATTTGTATTTTGTGTAATTAGTGTATATTATTTTGTTAGTTTTTCTTTGGTTTTACCTAAGTTGCCATTATGCGTTTATGTTTTAGTTTTTTTTTTCATGCAATTCATTATGAATTTCATTTTATTTATTTATTTTTAATTAATAACTATTTAAGTATTTATATTTGTATATGTAATTTTGAGAGCTTTGTATTTTTGATATGCTACATTGTCTTTTTTTGGGATTAAGTTAATGTTGTATTTAATTTTGTCATTAAACATTAAGCTTGTAATTTTAAAGTTGATTTGTATTTTATTTTACTCTTTTCTTCTTTTGGTTTCTTCTCACAACAACTAAGCAAGCTCGTCATAAAATATGTTGCATACAAAAAATACACGTATTTTATTGCATAATGTCTAAAAAAATAAACTGAAGAACGTACGTATCTTTGTATATTTTTTTAATAATTCAATTGTTTAACTAAACGTCGAATAACGAATTTGTGTAATTAAGTATCTATGTATGTGTATTTGCATATTTTACGCTCAGGCACAAAGTGTAAATTACAAATATTTCGATATTACTCTTTTTTTTTATTTTAAATATCATAATATGATTTAAAAAACAGAAACTAGTCAAAATCGAACGGCATTTATTTTTTTAAATAATTACTAAGTATTATTTAATTCAATTCATATCTCGTATAGTAGGTAGCGGTGTTTTCGTTAATCTCAATTGGTTTTTATTCTTTTTTTTATATTTATGTTTTATGTCAATTTGTCTCTTAGAGCACGGCTCGGCTAAAGTCTACATTCAGGCAGCGCTGCCTTGCGCTTGGCTGCTCTGGTCACACTGTCTCGCTGCTGGCTGGCGGCTAAAGCTTTGCTTGAGTTGGCGGCTGAGGCGGCTGCTGCTGCTGCTACTGCTGCGCTGCTGCTGCTTCTGTGTACGTAGTTTATAACAACAATAACAGTGTTTGTTTGTTTGTATGTGTGTGTGTGTCGAATCTTTTTCTCTTTTGTTTGGATGTCTGTGTGTGTGTGTGTAGAAGTGTAGCATTTAACAATCTAAGAGCTAATCGGCTCGGGCAGTGGATTCTCAGTGATGCGTATCTTGTTGCTTTGTGTGCCATAGTAGAGCGTGCCGGATGTATCTGTGGTCACATATGCCCGATTGCCATTCCCATTGCCGTTCTCCACATCCAGATCCTCTTCGCTTGTCGGGTCATTCGCATTGTTGTTGTCAACTCCTCCTCCTCCGCTGCTGCTGCTGCTGCTGCAGTTGATGGCCGTCTCTCGCAGTCGATTGCCGACGCGCATGCTCAATTGTCGCTGGCGATCTCGCTCTCGCTCCTGAGCGGCTTGCAATTGTTGCTCGCGAAAGTTGGCAAAGAATATCGACGAGTAGGTGTGATATTTAGTGCCACAGGGCGAGCTGGCAGGCGTTGAGAGCGGCGTTGCTGTTGTAGTTGTAGTTGCAGTGTTGTAGTTGTTGTATATATTTTTGTGGAGGGGGGAAGGTAGTAGTAGTTTTGCTTTTGTTATTTACGTTACGTTACTTTTGAGCATGTTAGTTGTAGTAGTAGTTGTTATTGTTGTTGTTCTTTTTTGATGGGTGTTTTTCTTTATACACATTCTAAGGATTTGCTGCTGTTTCATGTTGTTGTTTTTAGCGTGTATTCTATGTATGCATGTGTGTTCGTGTATAGGTGTGTGTGTGTTTGTGGTGTGGGTGCAATAATGATTGTTGCTTGGCCATTTTTTATCACTGGATGTAGCTGCAATTTGTTGCTGTTGTTTTTTTTTTATATTATTATTATTGTTGTTGTTCTAGCTGCTGATGAGCTTTTGATGATGATGGCGATACGTTTATGAGAGATGTTGATGTTGATGAGAGAGCGCTGCATGCACTTAATCGATTGGTGGGTAGAGGGCGCCACTTGTCGTCAGCTGCTGTGAAGAGACAGAGACTCGAAACCAGAAACAGAAATAACGAAGAGAGCGAATTTGTGCAGTTTCTTTTAGTTCGTATCTTTTTTGTTAGCCCAGGAATTTGAAATCGTTGAATGTTCTTTTATTTAGAATTCAAATACACAACAAAAGCTTACAATTTGTGAAATTTTTGCATAGCTTCATGTAAGATAATTATATATCTTTGTTTTTTTTTAATATATATTGGTATTTTCATCTTATTGTTTTTTTTTTAATATAGCATTGTCATGTATGTATGTATATTTGTATAAGTTAAGTATAAATATAAACTTATTGCTGTAATACATTTACGCCTTTTCTGTGTGTGTGTGTGTGTGTGTGTGGTTTGTGTGTGTGAGTCAAAGCAACTCTTGAGGCAAAACAAAAACAAATAACGTATATAAATGAAAAGAAAATATTGAAAAGTAATGCAAATGTACGTGTAAGCAATGCCTTTATTTCATCAGCTGTTGTTGTTGCATTAATACAATAATATTGACTTATACGCTGTACTAATAATACATACCACAAATACATAGAACTAATAATAATAATGATACAAAATTGATAAACATAATACACAATAACAAGCAAAAGAAAACAGAAAATCACAGTAAACAATAATTAAAATACATACAAAAGCGCCATAAAAGCTAAAGCTCCAACTTGTTGCTCTTCATTCTATGCGTGGCTCTTTGTCTGAGTATATGTATCTCTCTCTGCGTGTGTGTGTGTTGCGTGTGTGTGTGTTGCGTGTGTGTGTTGGTCTCAGCGTGCTGTGCTTTCATCTCTGTCTCTGTGTGTCTTCCAATTTCTCTCACTCGTTTGCCCACACGCCCTTTCCAACTCCAATTTGGGAGGCGCACTGCTCTCATTGCACGCAAAGCTCAATGTGCGTGGAACTGCTCCGACTGGCCGTTGAGATTTTGCGTGCCAACTTTTGCAGTGTGCCCACAGCTACACATTGTAATTTAACGGTTTATTTCATTTCAAATATTGCGTGTAAATAAACAAATTAAATAAAAGATCAAATAAATTATATGTATGCATGTAAGTATAAGTATTTTTGGGTATTTATATATATAGAAAATATAAGTGCTTTTTGTATGTGTATTGGAAATAAATGAAATACTAGTAGCATAAGAAAGCGTCAAGTGCAGATACTAAATTAAATATAGAGTTAAAAAAATAGAGAGACCAGCTGCTAAACTGTGGTTTGCATATAATAGTATGAAACTCATAAGCAAACTACGTGTAGATTTCTTGCTTACTTTCAGCTGAAAGCTTTCACACACACACACTTGTTCGAAAAGCTCACCAATACTTCTGCAGGCAAGCGATAAACAAGTGTGTGTGTGTGTGTGTGCCGCCTGTGTATATATTTTTGTATGTGTGAGTGCTAAGCATTTACTAATTGTTATATTTTATATATATATTATTTTGAATTATTGTATTAATTAATTAGCTAAATGCATTTCAACTATGTTTTTTTCTTGTTGCCAGTTTTCTACTGAGGTTTCTCGGATACTATAGTATGTGTATGTGTGTGTATGTGTACAAATATACATACCATATATTAAAATAGTTTATTATTGTTGCGCATAGTTGTTGTTTTTTGCATTAACAATTGAATTTGATAAGAGAAAATCAAACAAAAATAAAGTTAAATTTCACAATTCGAATATTACGATAGAATCGTTGATTGAAATGAATTTCGAATGCATTCGAAGTTGAGTTTGAGGTTAGTTTCGGCGCCCAGAATTGTGTGTGTGTGTGTGCATATAGATATATGATATTTAGATGGATGCATGACGAGAGAGAGAGGCAGGCGAGGATGGTCGACCAGGCGTATTACAATTTGATATTTCGATTGATTTGAATTGATTTTTGTATTGCGTGTTATGTTTTTTTTTTTTTTTTTTGAGGAAAGGGGGGTTTATATTATGTTTTGTTTGTTTTTTTTGTTATTGTTGTATGTTGTTTAGCAAAAAACAAGCAGTTTGGAGAAAGGAAAAAGAAATGAAAAACAAAGTAATGAACATATTGAAATATTTTGTTTGTTTTTAGTTGTCGATACGAAAATGCATTTGGTTCGTTTTAGGTTTTTTTTTCGGTTACGGGTTTTGATTTTGATATTTAATTTGGTTTCGAATTTTGCTGTTCTCGTGTAGTTTTTTGGGGCCTTGACTATATGCAGAGTAACGACCTGGCTAACTCTTTAACTAAAAGTTGGGCTTATATATGAAGGTAAGAAAGTAAACACTTGATTTTCAATTTCAATTTATTTAAATAATTTTTATATAATTTATTTTTATTGCGTACAAATATTTTTTTTTGGCTAACAACATAAATAGAATTTTGTTTTCGTTTTTTGGTTTTTTGATTTTCCTTGCCAATAATGCATATATATAAAATTTTGCACAATTTATATGATTTAATGTTTAATTTCTTTTCTGTATCGATTGCTTGTTCAAAAAGCGCTTGAAAAGCTTTATTCGTATCTAAATTGATTGATTCAATTTTGCAAACATTAGGCATTAGGCTAAATATTAGTAATATTAGTGGGGCGAGAAAAGGCGACTCTGTGTAACTCTACTATAAAGGTCTAGGCTCTAGTGTTTTAAGTGTTGATCTCTATTTGAGGCAGTGTAATGAATGGCTTTTCTTTTGCTGTTTGAAAATGGTTCTTTGGCAGTCTTGTTCTGGTTTAGAATACTGATTTTGATTGAAGAATTGAACTGAACTGAGTTGAAGCTACTGAAGAGCTATCTTAGTTAGAGATTGTTGAGATTGTTTTGCTCATTCGATTGTGTTCCAATTGAGGGGTGGTAATTGAAATTTGACTAAAGTAGTAGTAGCAGGTAGGTTTAAATAGGTGGTAAGTTGTTTTTTTTTTTAATATATATATATATTTGTAGAGTTGTAGCAGAGAAGTTGAGGTTCAGTTGTTCAGTTGTGTGTGCAGTGTGTCTAACACTTACCATAGCCCTCGCCTTGCAAGAATAGCCGAAAGGCCTCGGCCAACTTGGCCGGTTGTTCCTCCAGCACCATGGCGCAATCGGAGATCTGCCAAAAAGTATGCAACAATTTAATAAAACTAATCAAATAATTAATATAACAGAACAGAAACCTTCATCCAGGATGAGTTTGTTGGATCCAAACGACCATTGAATGTCACCGTATCATCCACATGCGGCGACAGCGAACCTGTTATATTAATAACTGGCATTTTCAGAGTCGTTGCTGCCGTTTCAGCACCCGGTGTACCGGGTGGTGTGCGTGCCAAATGCAAATCATTACGATGGATATACGCATTGATCAGCATGGCCAGATTTGTGGGATTGACACCACGCTCAAAGTGTTGCTTATACATCTGCACCAGATCATGATTACGCTCCTCCGGGTTACGTCCAAAATGATGCCACATCAGATAATCAATGACGCCCTGTGTCATGCCCTTGGTACGCAAGAAACGCGCATTGAAACTCTGATAGCCCCATTCAATCCAACCCGACTGTGTCGACACACAGTTAATCAGACACAGTGCTCCCACCTTGTCCGGATGGCCATGGGCGAAACGTGCCAGGATATTAGCGCCAGCACCAACGCCAAAGCCAATCACTGACTTCAGGCCAAAATGCGACAGCACAAAAAGCAACTGTGCGGCCAGATCATCCATGGTTGGATACACATAGCTAAGGGAGACAATAAATGACAATTGTTTAAGAATCTTCATTAACTAAATAGTAAATTAAATAAGAGAATAAATGGCAATGATTAAAGACTTTTCATTAACTAAACCGTCAATTAAATACAAAAATGTTTATAAAAATTAACTAAATTTAAGTAAAATTTCATCTTAGATTTTATAGAGCCTTTAGCTTTGAGACAACTCAACTGATTTCTATGCGGTTTGTTATATTTTGATTTAGACTTAAAGGGGGGACCATTAACTTCATTTAAAAATTTAAGCTTAAACGCCTACTATCAAAATTAGTATAAATCAACACTTTAAATCTAATTCTATATCGTTTTCTCTTTGTTTTCTAAGCAAAAATGTCAAATTTGACAACAATTTAGACTTGTCAAAGATGAAACATGGTTTTCCAAGTCTTTAAACTGTTATAACTTTGTCAAAACATAAACATTCTCATACAGAATTATAGTTTAATCATAGTTTAATGTAAACAATTAATTTAAATACATTAAAATGTTATTAAACTTGCCAAAAAAATTCACTAAACTGTTACAATACTTTAGATCTTAAGATTTCTCTTTTAATCAACTGCCTAGCTTAATATCAGTATAAAACTACACTTTATATTGAACTCTTGCCAAATTTAACCAACCTTTTGACTTGGAAAAGTATTCACAAACATGATAAAAGATTTTAGATGACCTGACAACTTTTAAAACTTGATCAAATATAATGATTTCATCTTTAAATTGATTCTACAATAACATTCTTATAATTAAATGATCCAAATACTATTTCCTTGTATATTCACGAGACTTTAACTCAATTTTTGCCAGTTAAACTCTTGTTTAATTCAACTTACTCCTCTGGTAATGTAGGAGCACCCTCCTCCTGTCCCGGTGCCGTTACATGATACACACAAAAGTTTTCCAGCAATCCACGCATTACTGGATAATTAAAGAATCCAGCAAAACTGGTGGCATCTATTAAAGAAAGAGTTGTTAATTACTGTAATTACTTGCAAACTAACTAGTACCTACAGTTGAGTCCCAAATCATGGTAGGTCACTATGGCCGGCTTTGAGGTATCTCCCTGTATGGCCACATGTATGTCACCCTTATCTGTGGGCACACGTCGCTGTTCGCAGGCCTCCAGTATGGAGCCACGTGCATTGGGGAATTGCAGCTGCACAGAGCGCAGTTCGATATCATCCATGGGATCAACAGGCATTGTGCTACATATATAGAGATATAGATAGATAAAAATCATGTTTAGTTATATTTATGATCAATGTTTTCTTGTATGCTAGACTAGATATTAGTATTTTTGGTGTTCTTTAAGTGGGTCACTCCGGCGGGCTGCTGTTCAGTGCTGGGCATCCTTTTTTTTTTTACTATTATTTGTATTACAAATAGTTTGGGCTCTAAGGCTACAAAAATGAGTTGTTCTCGTTACGCGGCTAATGGCTATAGACTAGTATAATAAGTAAGTACTAAATATTACAAGTTGCAAAAAGAATAATAACTCAGGTTGTAAATGATAATTGTATATAGTATATGTATTTGTATAATAATTATTTATATATATATATATATTTAGTTGGTTCAACATTCAAGTTATGTACGAGACGGGCGGATGCGGTTTTGTTTCTCTTGATTTGTTGTTAGAAATTTTGGTTCAGTCTATGCAAAAATACTTACAATAAGTAATTATTGGTAGTAAATCAAAATCAAAATGATGTTGGCAACAAGTCTAATGTGAGAGAGTTATGAATACGCTAAAAATTATATTTGTTATAAACTAAAAACAAACAAAAACTGTGTGTAACTGTTGAGTTTCGTGTTTTTGGGTTTGAGTGGAGAGAAAAGTGGGGGGGCGGGGCGGGGCGTTGCGCGGCAAATGCATATCTTACATGAAACGGAGAGGGGGGTCAGAGTTCGGTTCGAATAGCTGTTGTTCTTTTTGCTTTTTCTTTTTTGCTTTGTTGGCTTACCCCAGCAGATGTGCCTCCTCGGCAGTGTGTGTTGGTGCTGATGGCATCTTGGTGTTCAGTGTCTTACCAGTTTTGTCGCGGTCTCTGAAATAAATACTATGAGCATGCAAGCAAAAAACCGAAAACACAAAAATCGAGAGGCAATTTGCTTATATATAAATAAGTATATATAGTTACAAAAGGAAACAACCCAAAACTCTTCTTAAGTTTTCTTCGATTTTAATTGTGATCAACACACAGAAAAATCGAAAAAAAAACAAAAGAAAAACTAAATACACACTAAGTATGTATATTTAAAAACAATTGAATTGTGTGTATATGTATATGTTTTTGATAGAGAATTCAGAATTGATTTTATTGAGTTTTAGGCTGTAGTAGATGGGAACATGTATGAAATGCCATTGATGAGGTTGAGAAGTTGAGCTGGAGAGGATGTGGATGAGAAGTAGACGAGTGCTTGGCTATGTACAACAGTAAACAACAGTTTTCACGTTACGTAAACTTAAATAAATGAGTCACGCAATGTCATTCGGGGTAAATGTCGACGACGACGACGACGACGACAACAACGAATACCAACAAACAACTGGCGCCAGAAATATGAGCTTCCATAAACCCTTCACCCACACACTAGTCAACCCAACCAACTAATTTGCCCGACTAACGGTTAAAGGAACTAGACCATGTGTCTAGGTAATTTGGCTTACAGCACATTTTGGCCATGCTAAATTATTGTGTGGTCCTGGTCCGTATACACATTATTTCTGACTCTATCAATGCTCAAAACTCAATTTATTGAGGCCAGTAATTCAATTGGGGCTGATTTACCCCAAAGCATAGCGTGTACAGCATACATGCATGAATTATCAGTTAATATCTCTGTTATAGTGAGATCTAGTAAGCTTTAAATGGCAACATTCCTTATACTCTCTATAATATATAACAATACTTATATATAGCAGACCTTAATTACTTCAACCCCAGCACAGTTTATCACTTAAAGCTATTAAAACTACAAATCTAGCCTAGGCTTTTCATTTCTAACCTCAAACATGCAAGTCGTTAATTATAGTACTCGTACTTGTATACTTGCTGTTGTTTCTTCTTCGTCTTCTTCTTCAACTGTTTATTTATACACACTCCCGTATTATTTGCCTTTGCTGGCGCCAGACTTGAAACGGTCAGCAATTTACCGGTTAGGACCGGTGAAACCCAATCAGAACTTGAGAAACGGGCACAGCGAAAAGTGCAATGACTGGAAGTATAAGCAGAGCTTTAACTTATGCATGATGATGAACTTTGTTTACTACAAAACCAAACCACAAATCTGTGTTACTCTCTGTCACCGTAACGGAAATATTAATTAAAGTACTTGATGAGCGGGTAATCAACATACATACATAATAATAATTGTAGTAAATACGAGAACAAGTAAATCTCTCACTGACACAAATAGAACAAAAATGGATCGCAGTTAGCGTTGGACTAAATTGGGCTTCGTTGTCGTTGTCGTCGTTGTCTCAGACTTTCTGTCTCGAGTTTACATTGCACTTTTGTGTTGTGTTGTTGTTTTGTTATATTGACAAAACTGCAGGCGGATTCTGACCTTGAGTCATGGCTTAACTCAGCAAATATATTTTTTATAGAAGAAAGTTGCCCCCGTGTGTTGTTGGATGTCGATGTTGGTGATGTAACTGAGAGCGAAAAGTGAGCAATACCATATATACACTAGATAATAATAATAATAATAAGATAAAATACATATATACACATATAGATTGTACATATGTATATATTTATATACTTTTGTGTGCACTGCTGTGTTGTTCACTTTGCCCAAATCAGTTTTAATGCAAATGCTTTAACAAACACAAAAAGCTCTCACGCACATGCAAACGCAATTAAGTTGTGCTTCAAGTTAATGCTAAAGTTTTGTTTTTCAACTTTTGCAGTGCAACAAACAAGGACAACATCAATAAAAGCAAATAACAAAGTATTTGAAAATTCTTTTTTGTTCTCTTCGTCTTCGTCTTGATTTATCTCTTTTTTTTTGTTTGTTACTTACCTGACACCACCACCAACAATGACTGGCTGTCGCTGCTCCATGCGTACCAGCTCTTCGCTGTCGCCTGGCGATGATTTGATCGCCTGACCAATTGCACGCTTAACGCTCTCAAACACGGAGGTGGGCGAAGCTGCCTGTGGTTCTGTGGTGGATTGATAGATGGCGCTGCCATTGCCATTGCCATTCATCGCTGGCAGCGACACATAGCCGCCCTCTGACTGCGGCATAGTTTTCTTTTCTTTTGCTTACTTTCTTTAGTACGTTCGTGTTATGTGTACTCTCTCTCTCTCACTCTCGCAAATACTTAGCCTGCTCTGTTTTGTATTTGGATCTCATATGCTGATATAAACTATCAGTGCACTTTCTGGTGTGTGTGTGTGTAGGCGTGTGTGAGAGTGAGTGAGTGCATGCAAAATTGAGCGCGCGTGTATGTGTAAGTGCGTGCATTTGTTTTGTGTTTTTTTTGTTATATTATTGTCAATTCAAATTATAATAATAATGCGTTTCGTTGTTGAATTTGTCGCGTGATTCATCAGCAGGCAGCCATATATATATATAAATACATTTACAAATGTTATCCATTCGTCAGTAGCAGCAGCGGTCACAAAAAACATAAATCATATAAATAAATAAAAGAGAGAAATAAATTATAATATAACATATGATAATCAAATCAACTAAACAGAAACAAAAGGCAGAAAAAGTCATGTAATCACCGAATTTGTATGTTACCCTTTCACCAGCAAGCTTTAATTGAACTGTTAAAGATCACATAACCATAACAGCTGTTAACAGGAAACTTTAATATGTCTGTAAAAGATAACATAACAGCTGTTAAGCACAACCTTTAATAACACTTTTAAAGATAGCATAGCCATAACAGCTGTTAACAGCAACACTTTAATAAAACTGTTTAAAGATAACATAAACTTAACAGCTGTTAACTATATGTTATTTTTACAATTGTTGACCAATTTAATATATTACTACTAGTAGTATACTCCCTGTGTGAGCGGGGCATAATGAATACATTATGAATGACAAAAGCATACACCTCATTTGGTTAATAAGCGTGGGACAAAGCAGTGTGCATGAACAACAACAAGAATAACAATAGAAACAACAACAGCAACAACTACGAGAGTAAAAATTGTATTTGGCGTCAAAGTTCGTACTTGAAACAAGATATGCAGGCCAAAAGCAAAGCCTACACTCATACACACATGTGGCATGCAACCACAGCACTCAACAACAGCACTCGTCTCTGGTTTCCCCTTCCTCTCTTTGGGTTACACATGTGCATTACATTAACCCAGTTCCAGTTTAATGCGGCTCTACGGCTCGTCTAAGGGTCTCTCGTTTTAGGGTTGCCGTGAGGCAAGCAACACGGCGCCCCTCCCATTTGCCACATGGTTTTCTTGCACAGCTTGCACTTCAGCGGGAAGCTGATTAAGTGCGTCACCGAAATTCTAACAGCAAATCAGAAGCCACAACGATGACGCAAACTCATAGATACTATAATATTAATAGAAATATAATACAATAAAAAAAGCAAAAAAAAAACTCGTTCTGATTCTTTTGCGTCTCAGCTAAAATCGTAAAACTATCTCTTAGTAGTAGTAGGCAAATTTAGGGCTCTTGGCAGGTCAGTCAATGCCACGGGGCGTATGTGGAATACGGAGTCAAATCATACAATAAATGGGCTGGGCAAGTGTCCAAATTGGAAATAGTATACACAGGATTCTCTTAAAACACACGATGATACCCTGTCATTTCTTGCATTTTATCTATTTATTATGCAAAACTTACGACGTCGTTTCCACATTTTGTTGCGCTTATTACTGCATAAATTTATAATATTAGCAATAAAGAAAAACTTTTTACATAAAGCACAAAAGCGGAACGTAGATTAAACTCAAGCAAGTTATAATAAAAAAAATAAAGCGCAAACGTTGATTGTATCTCAAGCACTCAAACAACGAATCGTGCTACCGACTTGATAAAGACATATAATTAAAATAAGTCCAGGTAAACGAGACGAGCAAATACCCTGTATAAACATATGTAGTTCTCATTATCTCTCTGTAATTTGCATATTTTCTATAAGTGGCAACTTCTAAGCAGGTAATTCTATTAATAATTAATTATACGGTATATAATATGAGTATAATAGTTCTGTAGTCAACACAGATTGCTCTAATCTCTGTCTGATTCCATAATCATCAATGAACTTGAAAGAAACGCGTAATTGTCTAGAGTTTTCATATATATTTGTGACTAAAATCTGATACGAAGTATTTGATTTATCATCTTAAACTCAAAGTGTAATACTTTATAAATCACATTTGAAATATCTCTCCGACTCTTATCTATTGCACATTTAACTTTGACCTTTTAACTGGCCTAAATTATGGCCGACGATAAAGTGCAAAATCATTTGAAATACAGAATACAGAACAATAAAACGATGATATAATGTCGGCATGCTTTTAAGGTAAATTGGTATTGTTCACCTGGCCATAAAAAATGAAAATGGAAGTGGCAACATTTGCATATAATTGAAGTCTATATATATACGAATATATATGTGTAACTGGGACAAGCCTGCGGGTTCGCTACAATTTCCATTTCAATTTCAATACCAATTCCGATAATTGCCATACAGTAGCAACAGAATGTGCCATTTATGACGAATTATTCATAATTACAAATTGCATGCGCGGCAAAAGACGAAGAACGTAAAAAATTGGCAATAGAAGAGCCAAGAGTGCCACAATAAACAAGAAGGTGCGACGCATGCACTGAGAAAGAAATTTAATAACTTATTCAGTTGGAGCACAACTAAAGATGAGAACTCTATAGAATATAACTCAATGCAAATTATAAATTGTAAGCTATTCATCTCTTTTCTGAACTATGTACTTATATATTTAATATTGTAGCAGGCCGCTAGTCTGTTAACATACCAATACTCTGTTAACCCTACCATCACTAGATTGTATACCCTACCATCACTAGACTGTGTATCCTCCCGTCACTAATTATCCAGAGAGATTAGCTATCTCGCTTTAACCTACTGAGGCAATGGAGATCGACCTAGCTTATGAATATACAGTCGAACTCTATTACGAACTTCTGTACAACGAAGTTTTCATTATTATATAATAATTTGCCTTTCTTTTAATCAATTATCTAGACAAATTAGCTATTTTTCTACTTATTTGTAAGCAATCATAGGCTCAGTCTAGTTATAGATCTCTGTTAAATAACTGAAAGATATTTTGACGTATAGAAAAATACTTCAAATTCAGAAAAACTTTATTTAATATTTATTTAAGCTATAATTGTATTAACAGTTGCCGCAGACAGTTTATATTAATTATATTAAAATCCATAATTAGTTTTTAAATACTTTTGACCTCGCCTTGAACTCATCTTAGGTTTAATGCACCCTCCAAATAAATGATACTTAGCTTTTTCTCGCTGTGCATTCGCGCAAATATCGACAATTTGGTAGATCGCCTTGGCAACCGTTGTCAGGTCAACAAAGAACAATAACAAAAGCGGAATGCGAATGCGTGTGTGCAGTGCAATAGAATGTCAAGATACGAGTCTGACCCAAACGGAAATTGTTGGCCTGTGTCAATGTGCAATTGGCCAAAAAGGACAACAAATAATTTCACATAATTTGTCAATAAATTCAAGGATCTCTGTGTGTTTCAACAAATTGCAGAGCACAGGGAAATTATTCAAAAAATAAGTGGAGGGGATGGGGTGACAGCTCTAGGTGCTGTAGTTGGAGAGGAAGCAAAAGATGGCGACAACAAATCCTATAAAGGAAATGTCACGCTATATGCTAAAAGCCGCCGGGCGAACGTCACACTCTCTCGCATACACATACATTCAATGAGCAGGAGGAGGAGAAGGAGGAAGAGAACGTCAACAACACAGTTGTTGTTGTAGTTCCTGGCGTATAGTTGCTGTCGGTGGTACACGGATGTAGGACCGAGTGTATGTATGTTTGTGGGGGTGACGTGCAGGTTGCTTTACTGTTACGTGTTTGCAATCGATTTGAGAGTTACATAAAAACAGAGCAAAAGAGGAGCGAAAAAGTGTGAGTAAAAAGGAAGGAAGGAAGAGAGAGAGTGTGAGCACCTGGGCAGGCAATTTGGCAAATATCTGATGGACTCGACAAAAAGTTAGGTTAACTGACCTATGCGCATATAAAATATGCAGGCAAGTTAAACAGCAATGTCAAATAAAAGCAATGGTTATTTGTCTAAAGCGACGGCGACGACGACGGCGACGGCGCTGGACTGTTAACTGAATCCACAATTCACGGTGGAGCCGCAGGAGCAATAAAAATTCAAACAAACAAAGCAACAAAGCGAAACGACGCTAGATGGAGGTCATTAAAGGGAGAGAGAAAGAGAGAGAGTAGAAGAACATTGGTCTGCGTTACGTCAGAGTCATTTGGGGCTTGTCAAAATTAACAGCACAAAGCAAATCAAAAGAATAAGAAAAAAATGTAAAAATGTACAAATTAGTTGCATTAGTAGCTAGATAAATGGGAACAAGAACAACAACAGCATAACAGAGCAACAATATTAACATGCAATGCAAATGTCTAACAGACAACTGTTAACTACTGCTAAAAGCTCCAAAATTCAGCTGTGAGAGAGCTGAGTGTGCTAATTAAAGATGGATGCAAATGATAAATATGATGCAGCGCGTGTTTGAGTTTGATGAGCGGAGAAAGAGAAACGTGGGGAGGGGGCGGGGGGTCATAGTAATAGTAGTTGTAGTAGTAGTGGTGAAGTTTTAAACAGAGCAAAAGTGATGAATACAACAACAGACAGTAGCAATTGCAAAAACTGTAACAGACAGTTGGGATCATCACGCGCCTAATTGTTGTTGTTTTTTTGTGGAGAGAGTGCATGTACACATACATATGTAGGTATGTAAGTGTGTGTGCGTGTGATAACCACTGTCTGTCACTGTCTTCTTACATTGTATTGTTGTTGTTTTTTTTTTAGATATTATCACTTTTTTTCTTCTTGCATGTGTGGGTGTGTGCGTGTGCGTGTGCATGTGTTTTTGTGCTCAGTGGACACCAAAACTCACCTGACGCTCGTTCTGCTTGTGTTTTTTTTCTAGTATCAGCAACAGTAGTAACAAATCAAGTGGCTCGGCGGGGTTGACGGGGCGGGGTGTGTAGGCAGCGCACAATTGTAGTCAATTACAAATTTGTGGTCGGTCGATGTCGTTGTATTTAATAATTTTCTTGGCAGTTTTCTTTTTTTTCTTCTTCTATGTGTTCTTTAACTAAGGAGCCACTATGTATGCCATAAGTAGTTTACTAGCGCGCACAACAACACACAACGGCAGCAGCAGCAACAACAATTATTAAAACGCTCGCGAGGCCTTTCTATGAAAAAATCAATACTTGCTTTTGGCTCGTCAAATTTTTCGCGATTACACTTGTGTAATTTGATTCACTGTCGCGCACGCCCACACACGGACACACTCACTAAGCTGCATTGGGTTACTTTAGCAGATTGCTGAACACTAATTCGATGTTGTTTGTCACAATAAGAATAAGCTGGACATTTAATAAATGTTCAACGAACAAAACTGCTCTGCAGGCTTGCCAGGCAACCAGTGTGACCAGATTGTGAATTGTCGCGATTCTGCTGATGGCAGGTTCGATTGTTGAAATAATCGACTGTTGAAAACAATAGATGGCGAATTTATGTTTTGTAAAACAGGCAAAAGGTGGCGTTACATATTTTACACATGTGGCAGCCTTGGTTAGCAGAAATAGTTACAATTGGTCAAGTGACGTCACAATTGTCGAATTAATAATATACAATCGAATAAATTAACACAACTCCACACTCAGTATGTTGACAAACAGCCAACACTCATTTAAGTAGTCAAATTTAATAATTTTAATTGATAATTAAGCCAATTGCATATAATTACAATTATTTATTTTAATTTAAATTGCGCGCTATGTTTGTTTTAAAAGATACATGCGACAGAGTGACCAGCTTAGAATGGCAGATATTTCGCCAGCGATTGATAGAATACAATATATTATACACATGATATCGATAGTTCCAACAAAACTAATGCATGGGATAGCAGTTACAAGCGCGAGATACCGGTACTAAACTATATTTTTAAGCATCAAACAATGTTGAGACTGTTCAAAAGTGAATAGTTATAGAATAGAGAAGAAATACTCATTGAATTTGCTAATACATTGCATACAAATAGAATAAAGCGCTGTACTTACTGCCCACTGTGACTTCTTCACAGTCACGATAATGTGGCTCATCTCTAAAACATATGTATGAACACATGTGCAGAATGAGTGCGCGATGATTCCAGTTCAATTGTGCACTTGGTTCAATCTTTCGACAACGCTGTTTATTATTTATGTATACAGTATTTTAATTGGTCCGTATTGCTCTGGTGCCCAGAGATATTAATCAAATGCTATTAAGCAAGCACTCAGTTTAGTTGAAAAGTGTCGACAACAACTGAACAGAGTTCATTTCAGTAACCCGTTCAGTAGAACTTGTTCTCAACGAGTACAACGAGAGCTCAGTAAAGTTGTAGTTTAGTTAGAGCAAACTTGTTGTAAGTATCTCCGTTTTATTCTGTCAGTTAAATTCTTGAATTCTATATGAATGAAACTTATCAAATCTGTATTTTAACTAGCAGTAAAGCAGAGCCAAAGTACTATATATCGAAGTCACAAGCTAACACGTGCTACAACCACAACAACAACAACAGGAAAGTTGACAAAAAATACGCAATTATTATTATTGCATTTACAAAAATCAACACAAATACCTACATACAACTATTTAGACACAAGCTACATGCTTTGCTAGGAAATGCCTCGCAGATATACAACAAAGTTGCAGCTAAAAAAGCTGAATGAAACGATAACGGCACGAAGAAGGCAAGAAAACAAGAATGAAGAGAGTGACGAATCGGAAAGCATTGACAGTTTCTCGGAGGGAGAGGAGGACGATGCACTGGAGGGCAAGGATAATGTGAATCCAACGCGTAAACTGTTGGAGACATCGCGACACGACACACATCCGTTGTTTAATCATGGATTGGGATTAAATGATCACAGTTCACTTAACATATTTCCCAGCGCAGCGTTAACGGTGCCGCTGCCGCTGTATGTGGCCAATCAAATGACGCCCATTTTGGATGCGTGTCGACAACGTCCGTCAACGCATGACGATTGGATGCGACAATTGAATGTGTACAAGTCAAAGTATCTAAGACAGACGGCAAAACAAAAGCAGCGCGAGAAGAAACAAAATCACAATGTTTACAATTCACATTTGTTTCAGGTGGCCGAGCAAATTGCCACACAGGAGAATACATATTTTCGTGACAGTTATGATTACTACTACACGGGTGGCAATCTAAATTTGTTGCCCTACTCAGCAGCCGGCGAGGAGTTAAAGTTGCTGGCACTGCACGTATCTGGCGAGAAGCTACAACAGTTGAATTTCTCTAAAATTGGCGAGGAAGCGGAATTATGGAATCCACTACACAGTGAATCACTCGCAGACATGTCCAGTGAGGTCTTTGAACTGTTTCCGGTTAGCAGCTTTCGTGTTAATCATGGCAACATGTTCTTGGCACGTCTGCTCAACGATATAGCCATCTATGAGCTGAAACAGAAGGATGACAATGAGGATGAGAATGAGGACGACGACGCTGTAGATACGCCTAAATACGAGTTGAATTGCCAAACCAAATACAATAGCAAAGATGGTCCATTCATTAGCGTTGCCCAGGCCTTTAATCGATCAAATACCTTGGCCATAGCCTGTCAGGATCGCAGTGTACGCTTTCTGGACATCGTAGCCCATCAGGATATATCCAAGCATGAGGTATCCATACTCAAGGGAGCGGATAGGAGCAGCACATGGGCACAGCTGCGTGCCTGGCAGGAGCATTGTTTCTACTACGTCTGTCAGTCCGCCCTGCTGACCATCGACATGCGTTGTGCCAATGAGGTGATCAATCCGTGCTTTGCCAGCAGCGTGCACACCAAGAACTGCGAGAGTTTCTCTTGTCTGGGCAGCAGTGTTAATCCGCATCTTTTGTATTTGGCGAGTAATCATAAGTTACACTGCCTGGATATGCGTTGTCTGGGCAAGAAGCTAACAGATCGCTCCGTTGTCACCTGGACACATCAGATGGCATATCCGCCGACATTTATGGATGCCATAGCACACGAAGGCAGCGAATATGTAGCCATGTCGAATGCCGTGCCCGATGATCAACGCATTTGTGAATTGAAGGGTGTGCTGGCGGAGAGTATTACGGATATGGGATCCCCAACGTTGCCCTATGCCCCACCGCAGCTGGAGGAGGCACTGATCGATGCACGTTTGCGGGGACGCAGCGTTAGCATCTATGCAGATCTCGGGGAACGTGTCAAGTGCTCCAGCACGGGCATTAAGTTCCATAGATTGGAAAATGCCAGCGATGGCGCCTTTGCCCAGTTGCTGACCGCCAGCAGTTTGGGTGACATTTACTGTCAGCGTGTCACCTTGCGGGATGAGCTGGAAATGCAGCGTGAACAACGAACTGGCAGTCACACCAGCGAGGCAATACTCTACTATGCGGATCTGGTGAATGAGAGTGTAACGAGAAAACTGCATTGCACCGAAGTACAAACTATATCCGTACTGCGAGACATCATGAAAACGGAGTTGGAACGTGATGTGGAACAGGATAAACCAATGCCCATCGAGGATATAGAAATTGATTATGGTTTCGCTGACAGTGAATCAGAGTCGAATGGGGAAACGGATGCTTCGGCGGAGGAGCAGCCAACAGTTAGTAGAAAAGCAGCAAGGAAATCAAAGCGGGCTGTAACACAAAAGCCACAAAATCCACCAACAGCAGACGAGGAGGCATCGCCGCCAGCTGAGGAGCCACAGAAAGTGGCCAAGAAATTGGGCATAAATCGTGGACCTTGGCAAAAGTCGGCCTATAATCTAAGTCGCTATACAGACATGATTAGCACACGCATGTTGAGCATTTGGGATATTGATGAGTTTGATTTAACACGCGATGTACACATTGATATGATTGATGAGAAGTTGAAGCGGAATAAAGAGGAAACCGAAGAAACAGAAGATCGCACTGAATCGTGGCTAAAAGAAGTGCCTAAACCGGAGGATGCAGCTGCCTTTTTTGCTGAAGATAAACCGGATATTGTGCCGGGCACAAATCTGCCCACCTGTTATGAAGCCATGTATGCAGACTATACGCAAGTGGCCAATGAAACGGTTGACATGGAGGCTATGTTAACGACTAAAACCGAAGCATCGTTTAATGAAACTGTCAGTTTTAGCCATAGACCGCATTCCACTTTACAACCTGGAGAATTTACCATAATAGAATCAGATCCAAATCCAACACCTGCTAAGAGACCCAGAACTAAATATACTATAGGATTTTAGGCATAGAAACTAAGCTAGAACTAAGACTAAAACAACAAAAACAATATACACGAAATAAACTGATGTTGATATTACAAATGGTGGAATGTCTAATCTAATTGTCTCACTTGTTTTACAGGGTTTATATTAACAAAATGAGTGCACGTCAACGTCGTTTACCTAATTATACCGATTTCGAAGAGAATGTGTTGAGAGCATTGACGGCGAAATACAAGAGTGTGATTGAAGAGAAGGGCTCGAATGCCAACGTTTGGGGCCGCAAGAGTCGTGCCTGGGAGCAAATTGAGATTGAGTTCTTCAAGTAAGCATTTATATCGTGGGGTTTTTTTTTTTGACATTTTCTTCAATTGTATTTATCAACAATTAGCCTTACGAAAGTTCAACGTTCGGCAATTAGATTAAAATCCAAATATGAATCAATGAAGAAAGCAAACAAATTACATATAAATGAAACAGCTGTTAAGCAAGAACTGATTGTGGAATTAGTGGCAGCCTCGAATCAAGAAGATTATCAAGATCAGCACGTAGAAATAAAAACTGAAGTTATGCCAGAAGTTGACAAAGAGGAACCGACATCACTGCCGGATGTTGCCAACCTCGAATCGTTGATAACAACTCCACCGAAAGTCTTCGATGTTCCCAACGAGGCAGAAACATCAACTCCCAAAGAAGTTCTAGATGTTCCTTCCATAGAGGAAACAAAATCAATTATGAAAAAAGAAGAGGAATCACAATCAACTACGAATAGTGTCTTAAATGTTGCCAAAGAGGAACCTAAATTAACTACGAAAAGAGTGTTATTTACTGCTGCCAAAGAAGAGGAATCGAAATCAATTAAGAAAAAAGTGTTAAATGTACCCAAAGAGGAGCCCAAATCGATGCCAAATGAAGTTTTAGATGTTGCCAACGAAGATGTAACCGATGCAGTAGATCAAATAGATCATTTACCTTCGACTTCAGCATCGATACTCAGCAAAGCAATATCTAATAATGAAAACAGTATATCCAACACGGTAAATTCTATAAATTTATAAGTTTTCTATATAAAGTTATTAATATTGTCATTATTGCAGTGCTTGGAACTCAACTCTAGCAGTAGTAGTCAGGGAAAATATGTTTTCTATCAAAATAACGAAATACGCGCCCGTGAGAAACATTTGGCTGAGCTAACAAATCTCAATATCCAGCGTAAAATTTTGGAAATGGAGCTTAAAATTAAGGAACGCGATTATAATAATAATAATAAGTATATCAAGAAATTAAGATTATCATAAATTTAATAAAAATTGTAAAAAAAAGATGGAGTAGCAAAGTTTTTATATTTAAGGGGTAAGAAAAAAGACTTTTGAATTTATGGAATATTTATAGAGATATTTGTCAAGATATTTGTCGAGATATTTGCCTTAAAAACTGCAGTTTTATTAGTTATTATTCTATTCTTATTATTTTATCTAGTTATTAATTTACTAACAATAATAAGTATATCAAACTAGCTATAAAACTGCTCTCGCTATCAGCTTGTTCGAGTTATGGGCTAAAGGGGGCGTGGCATCGCGATGAAATTTTCTGGACACATTTAACCCACGCTTCTTATCCTGTGTGACAAATCTCAAGTCTTTAGCTTTAACATTGCTTATGTTATGGGTATTTTTCTAATTTTAAAACAAACGCGACATGATATCGTAAATTGAAAATAAACATGATTTGCGTATGATATTCACGAACCTACATTCCAAATTTGAAGTCTCTAGCTCTTATAGTTGCTGAGATCCACGTGTTCATGCAGACGGACGGACGGACAGACAGACGGACTGGTGTCAATCGACTCGACTATTGATACTGTTCAAGAATATATATACTTTATAGGGTCGCAGATACCGCCTTCTGCCTATTACATACATTCAAACAAATTTGTGGAGAATTTTTAGGTATATTTGTCGAAATATTTGCCTTAAAAAGTGAATTTTTATTAGTTATTATTATATTATTATATTCTATCTATATATGTAGATTTATATATATATTTGTCAAGATATTTCTCGAGATATTTGTCTTTAAAAAGTGCATTTTTATTAGTTATTAGTTAGTTATTATTATTCTATTCTTATTGTTCTAGCTAGTTATTTGCACTATATCTAGTCGTATACTTGCCATTTTGATTGGCCATTGCGTTGATTGGCCAATTGGGCCTCCGATTGGACATCCCCATGCAAATCGGGCTCGTAGGCGGGATTCTCGATTCCCGCAATGCGTTCGACCACAAACTTCTGATCTCTACGCTTCAGCACATATCCCTGTGGACGATTTTGTATCTCTTGCAGCATTTTATTAACGTAAGTATATCTAGATTTTATTCCGTAAATTTGTTAGGCAACCAGCGCGTAGAGATTTAGTTTACAACTGAAACTAATTAGTTTAAGCTCGTATATCTAATTGATTTGCATTAGCAATCGCATTCATTGGGGCGTAAAATGACCCCAAGGGTAATACGTTTTGTTTTTTTCTTTATTTATTTTTATTTGTAAATTTGTGGGTGCGTCAATTGCTGTTTATGTAGATAAATAGTTAGTTTGTAGTATAATCAAATAAAAATATATGCTAGCTCTGATATTATTATTCGCTAAATTCGTAAATAAATCTAAATAAATTTCTATTCTCATAAATAAATAGACAAAATTCATGTTAGCTCCGCCCCTTAATAGATTAGGCGCATGCGAGCTTTTGGGGCGTAACTTCTTCTAGAGCTTAGCAACATTTAAATGTTGCCAGCAACATGCAGCATCCTTGTGCCCTGTGCAGCAACACACTTCAGTTAACAGTTAACATTGTAACAAGGCGCAAGCAGGTTGTGTGCTTCAACTCTCTCTCTTCTAATTTCAAACGTTATCATTTTTGTTTCCGGTTTGTAAGAAACTAAAACAAAATATTGTTTAAATAATACATTTATATAACATAAAATGTAAGTTTTCAAAATTGAATAATTAAAATACCTTCCAAAAATCTTACTTCTTATTATGTTAGCCTTGACTATATGACAATTCCAAATCAAATACTCAACTTTGTTTTGTTATACTTATGTCAAACACTTAGTTTTAGTGCGCCCAACTTTTAACCGTTTTGCTTTGAATCGCTCCCGTGCTGCGCGAGTAACTTTGATTACGTGGACAAGTGTTTGCTACGCGACGCTCGCTCTCTCTCTCTCTTGCTACCGATCGGTGTGCGCGTGTATGTGTTGACGCTGACTGCCCCCGCTCTGCACGACGCTCTGTGGTCAGCGCTCTGTGCTCTGCGCTGTTTAGTTAACGACGACGCCACCGTTTCAATTTCATCAGTTGCCTTGCGCACTTCGATCGTAGCAGTTGTAAACCGTTTGGCTTGCGTCGTTCACTTATTACCCGTCGTGTTTATTCCCGTGATCGATTCAGTGGAATACAAATATAAAACAAAACAAAAAACCGAAACAAAAGGTATAAACACACACTGACTAGATAATATAAACAGAGTGTAATATTTGAGTTACAATAGGAAATGAAAGCGTGTACTTTGACTGTCGCTGGCGTGTCTTATTCATTCATATTCACATCGTGTTTTACACATCAGCGAATGCGGCGCACAGCAGAGCAGCAAAGAGAGCACAATGGTGGGGGCGCGGGGGAGATTCCAGAAGAAGAAAACTTAACTAAACTGAACGAAACGTGAACGAATTTTTGTACTCTCTTATCTCCCGGCCGGCCAACAAAGTGGTTGCCGGGCAGAGACACAAAGCAGCGGCTGCGGCAGAGGCAGAGACATTTGCCTTGTCGTCGTGTAGAGCTAATCACAATTTGTTTGCCGTTTAGAGTTTATTTCTTCATTATTTTTGAAGTGGAAAAACTCATGACGTGTATCTTAAGTCGCGTCGCATTCTGCGTTGTTGTTGGAAAGTTTTCATTTCATTAACATTTAGCTGCAAATTATAAAAGTCGCAGTCGCAATCGTGTAATAGGCCAAAGTCGTGGTCAAAGTGACTATATAGGTAGTACATAACGGTACAGGCGACAGTTCAATGAACCAGGCATTAAATGAGCTCTCGAATCAAACAAACAACCAAAAAAAAAAAAAAAAAGAGGTACAAGAGCAAAACAACAAATACAAGGTGGCAAGACGCAACTGGTTTTGCTGCAAACGCCCCAAAAAAGAAGCAACAACAACAAACGACAAGAAAGTAAAGCCAATTTCATTAAGCCGAAGCTCAAATACACTTGTAGATCACTTAAAGTCAACGAAGTTTAACGCATTTTCTTATAATCTGCAGTTTTTTCTACAAGAACACAAACTCTCAACAATTTCCCTTAACAAAAGATTAAATAATCGATTGGGATAAATCATAAATACTTAAAAATATATTTACTGCCTAGTATCCATAATAGTAGAGCAAACTCTTGCAAAAAATTGTCTTTAAAGTATAAAAACAGTTTTCTCTTAAAAAAAACCCCATTTCAGTAAGCCAAAGATCAAATGCGCTTTTAGATTACTGAAAAGCTACGAATTTAAACAATTATATTTACATATTTGCTTATATTCTTCTGTTTCTTTATCAGAAGACAATCTTTTAGATATTTCCCGCCCAATGGAACGAATTAGGGTTTTCAGGACCAGGCAACATCAAATTCCCTTTCTCACTCCCATACACTTTTCGTCCCACTATTCCCACAGTCAACGGACACTACAATGTGCCGAATGGTCTCAGGGTGAACTCGACTTTTGTTGAGCTATCCGTGTAACCTAACCTAGTATATTTCGTTGTCCAATTAATTGGGAAATTTGAGAAATACTTTATCAGATATTTGCTGCTTTATTTTTGATATTAAATACTAAAAAATCTATGAAAATCCAAGATCAAATTGCTTTTAAAAACACAAAAACCGTTTTCTATTAAAAAATACAATTTCATTAAGCTAAAGATCAAAAGCTACGAACTTCACAAATTCCCTTTACATAATTGCTTATATTCTTCTTCTTTCAAACATTTCCCCTCCATTTATATTAAATATTCAATTGAATTCATGCTGCTAAACAAGTTGGGAATATTTAGAAATACTTCATATTGTTTATGGTGTTCATATTTTCAAATTAATTATTAAAAATCTATAAAAATACAGCAAACTATTGTAACAAGTTACCTTCAAAATTTGAACAGATTTCCATTTATAAAATGTAATTTCAATAAGCCGAAGATCAAATGCGCTTTAGATTACTGAAAATCTGTAAACTTAAACAATTCTATTTCAATATATGCTTATTTTTCTTCACTTTTTTTATAAGAACACAATAGATCAAACATTTCCCCTCAAGCTTAATTACGCCGTAAAACTAGTTGACAACATTTGGAAATACTTCATAATATTTATGGTCCACAAATGGCCGTATTAACTACTAAAAATCTATAAAAAATACAGCAAATCATTGTGACAAATTAGCTTAACAATTTCCATATGTATATGTGTGTTGCGTAATGCATAACAAATGCATGTAACTCAGCTAATAGTGTATCTGCATTGTAGTTAAACTAATAAAAGGGTGAACGATAATGAAAAGGCAGCGTCTTCAACCGCAAAAGATCGAAAATGTTAATGATGTTTTCACGTAATTGTGCCGTTACCAATTGTCAGGTGTCATCCTCATCCCATATTGCTGTCGTTTCATTAGTGAAAGTTTTCTTCTTCATTTTTTTTGTTATAGTTGTCATATTTAAGCTTATTTATTGCAAATCATTTTCATGGAACGCTTTCTTTTGAGACGCATAAATCTTTTTTGAATGGCCCATTGAAAATGACCAAATTGTACAATTCCCAACTTTCATTTGCAATTTAATAGAAAATCCACCTACACTATACAACAAACACGAACATAATTCCAAATTAACATGAAGAGTCCGTAACCCAATGATGGTCATCGTCACCTTTTGCGTTTGCGGACATTACGCATACGCACCATAAAATACACACACACACTCGCACGTACATAGCTGCAATAATTTGCAATTTTTGGCATTGCATAATCCTCTGCAGATGGATAAAAACCTGAAGCGAGCGACTCGTAGATTTGCATAATGAACAATTTTTCAGTCTTTACACTTTACATTTTGTAGCTCTTCTATTATTATTATTATTATTTAAACTTTTACACAGTCTGCACCTCTACTTTAATTAGCTTTTTGGTTTTAAACTTGTGTAATACTATTTAATTATACTTCATTCATAAATCGTTTTTCTTCGGGTTGTGATAATTATAGCAGTTGTAAAGCGAAAGCTTATATATTAGTAGATATTTAAATATATTTTAAGCTTTAATGAGCTTTTAAATATATTTTAAGCTTTAATGAACTTTTAAACAACTCTATCATCATTTATTTGCAGCCATGTTGAAGTCAATTCTTGTTTTCTCCTGCCTTTTGGTGGCCTTCAGCGGCGTTCACTGCGATGATCTGAAAGTGGAAGTGATCAGCACTCCCGAGATTTGTGATCAAAAGACAAAGAGTGGCGATTCTCTTACCATGCACTACACGGGCACTCTACAAGCCGATGGCAAGAAGTTTGATTCGAGGTAAGTTTAATATTAACACAGGTTAACACATTAAAGCTGAAATTGACCCTACATATAGAGTCATATTTGCATACTGTTACACAAACACACACACACACACACATTGGGGATTAAACATGTGCCGCATAGGCCTCGATGGCGGCTCATTGTCGTAAATTAGACGCCAACTGATAAGCGATCTCAATTGTTGGCCAGCATTTTCCATGGTCTTCTTTTTGGCCTGTTTGTTGCTGTTGCTGTTGTTGACAATGCAGCGCGTCATTGTTGCACATCAATTGTTGCTTGCTGCTGCAGTTGTTGTTACAGCTGCTACAGTTTCCTCCACAAAGACAAGCATCAATATTAAGTATTATGCATTTCATAGACAGTTGTTGAAATATTTGTAGAAAAGTGGATGTTCTCAGTCTCGTTATTCCACTGAAGACACTTGGATTCCACACTTCTGCCTTGAGCAGATAGATATTAATCTGCCTCTCCAGACTTCTTAAATATTTATTAAACTATGACTTACTCTCTTTTAAGACCTTGTACTCTAAAAAAGTACCAAGTGTCTATTAATTTTCATTCAAAATTATTGCTAAATATATATTTGTATTAATTTATTATATTTTTTCTTCACACAATTGACTTTTAAAGCAGTTTGCCTTAATTTAAGACTGAGTTTCCGTTTCCTTGCGCTTCGAAAGCCTCAGGCAAAGCCAATTAAAGCCCAACTCGTTAAAAAGTATTACATTTCGTGCTTGTTTGGCTGCTCGATTTTACATATATGCCCTGTACTTCCCTTTGCCTTTGCCTTTCCCTTTTCTTCACAGTGTTTTGCTATTTAAAGAATATAATCAATTTGGTTGGTGCTGCAATCGTTTCATTATCAATTTCACTCTTATCACATGCAACGAATAAGCTAACAATAAACAAGAGTAACATCTAAATAAATATTGTATATGTATGTACTACTACAATCTACATATGCCCACGTACTATGTTGACATCTTAGTCAGAGATAAGCAAACAAACATAGTTCAAAGAGACCACAACATTCAACTATACTTATATAAATTTGGATCATTGAAACTGGAAGTGAGCTCCTAATATGATTTATAAACATATTTTCAATTGGTGACATCATTTAAGTCTCTTTTTGGCAGTTTTTATGAGAGTATAGGTATTTAATTCATTGATAGCTTGATGTCTGAAATGAAAAGAAAGTATCTAAATTAGAAAAATATCCAAGATGAATAGAGGGAACTATAATAAAGTTATAATACCAGTTTTAAGTTAAGCTATAGATCTATAACTGATCATTATGCAATTTTTAAGGCAAAGTTATAATAAAAATGTTGAATCTATAAAATATAACTAATGATCTCTAACTGATCTTTATGAAATTTCAAGTACTTAAAGCTGAAACCTTCATAAAGTTATAAGTAGTATTACTTTCTTTAGTTGATTGCTAAACCATATAAGCATAACTATCATATCAAGTTCAGCTCACAATAAATAGCACTATCTAGGCGTGGTTATCGTACTACCATTTTATTGCAATAATTTTGAGTTGATTTATGCCTAATATTATTTATTTTGATTGCTTAACAAGGCCAACACAGTAAATTGAGTCTTTTGTGCAGGAAATCGTTTTTATAATACAATTTTAGCACATATGCTAAACAAACCAAAGCACACGCAGACACAACTCTTGGCCAGGTTAGACTTTACCATGGCCAAAACACACACACACATTTACCTAGAGCAAGAGAGTCACAAATTATCTGAAAGTTTGTGCTGAAAGTTTGCAATTGCTGTTTAATTTAGCGTGCTGCCAACATTGTCCCCAACCAACTTCAACCTGCTCCCTGACTCGAGCTCTCTAACTCAATCAGTGCGTCAGGACAGGCCAAAGATGTCCTTCTTCTTTGCCCCCCTTTCGAAATGAACCACTTGTTGATTGTGGCACGACGTTGTTGCTTAATGCCCACATTCTCTTGTCTCGTTGGCTTAAATGCCTGGCCGCACTTAACCCAAGCGACGGGCACTTTGCACAGCCCCAAGTGCAGCGAAGGATGCTTTGGCAAGAGACAACAGGCAACGACAGAGCGACAGGACGACAAAGCGACAGGACGACATGACGACAGCAAAAATGTATGCAAAATTCTTTGGGAATTCTCTGCCTTAAGCGTTGTACACGTTGAGTTTCTTTTTATTTTGTGTAGATTTTTGCGTTTTAAGGCAACGACGCCGGAAATTAGCTACCTGGCTACAGTTTGAGTTTTTTTTAGCTCTTATCCTCCTTGATAATTAAGCTGTAGATACTCAAATGAAAGGCTTAAGTGCAGGAGTTTGGCGTGCTTTTCTCTTTGTGCATTTGACAGTCTTTAAATGGCAGCTCAATTGCCTATTGAAGTGCCATTGGCAGGCAGCTGCTGATTGCCTCCTTTCCTTGGTCCTTGGATATCATAACAATTTGCCAAGGATAACGAGTGAGTGCAGTTGAAAGTGTTGCTCGACTATGGGATATGCTTTAAGGCAAATTTCAGCTGCAGAAGTCATTTAGATATAGAGAAATTTGAATATCCCTTTTGGTAGTATGTTTTGAAGAATTTAAAAGTGTTAATCAACTGATAGATATTATTTAAGTATAATTTATAGCTTCGTAAGTTAAATACTTTGCTATTTATGCAGTTAAACCTTTTTCTAACCGATTCAGAGAGTTAGAAAACTCATTTTTGAAAGGTTAAACATTTGTATAAGTGTTAAAGTCTAGCCTGATTAAGACAAACTTCTTCTGTACGGCGAACTTAGCTTGAGAGTCAAATTTAGGTAAAAAGAAGTTAAATACATTCAAAATGCTTACGCTGAACCTTTTGTAAATCGATTCGTAAACTTAAAACTAGATTTTAATTAACTGAAATATTTAATTAGAGGTACATACTATAAAAAATTAAATTGTAACTGTCCTAAACACACACGGAGAGTTTAAATGATTGAATTCATATTTAATTAGCAACGTTTCTCTATTGAAAATAATTGTAGCATGCAGTTTGTTGCCTTATTGCATACGTGCCTCACTGAGCATCAAAAGGATTATAAGACATCGTTTTGGCCAACAAAAATTTCACTTCGCGAGTTCAGCTTCTACTGCTTCTTCTTTGGTTCTACTACAATTAAAATGCCCCTTGCTTCCTGCTCAATAAGTTATTCAATAATGAACGCGGAGCGAGTCCTGTCACGTGCCTGGCTCCTTTTATTTTCATTGTTTGTGGCTTGACATTTTGCAGTCTGTCGTCCAGGAGTTACTTTCGTCCACCTGTCATTGCCAGTGCCTCGTCACGTGCGCCCACACTTTGTCAATGAAGTTGTTGCTTCTATCTACCAGAGTCTCCTCAACTTCTATTTCTATTCCTGCTCCTGTGCTTGACAACAAGCGAACAGCCTTTGACCCGTAGACCTTCATTTGGCTGGCATAAATTATGCAGTCATCTCGCTATATTCTAATCAGCCTGACGCGTAACATGAGCAGCTCCTCTTTCACCTTATATGATATATGTGCCTTTACATGTGGTAGGGGAAGGCGGCACAATGCCACTTGCCACTTCCACATGCCGCCGCACACTCGAGACTGTTGTCATTGTGCACGAAAAATTAATTTGTTAGCTGGTGCATGAAAAATATGATACTTTCTTAAAGTTCTGGCAAGTCTGCGACAAAAAACTAGCTAAGTGAAACTAGGAATGATATAAATAGAAGAAAATGTTGAAAACTTCGATATTATATATGTAAAACAATGTTAAATTACTTTGTCTATACAGATTTTAATCTTTGAGCATAGTTTAAGCTATAAAAGTCTATCCTGTTTATATAAATATGTATGTATAAATATAACACATCTAAGTATCAAGAATATAGTATCTAGCAATTGTAGAGCATAAACCAAAGGTATATCTTCTCAAATTGTAGAGAGAAGCGGCGACTATGCAATTGCTGCCCAGCTTATAAGTGTAGTCAAGGTTTTTTTTTTTGTTGAATTTATTACGCATACGCCGTGTTGCAACTGTAAGTAGATGGGAAAGAGAGGCGCAACTTCAACTTTTAGCGCTGCATCTTGTAGACCATTAAAATTGCAATTTGCAACTTGCAAAGGGTACAACCGGAAGCTTGGCAAACTTACAGCATGTTGCATGAAAATTTTGACAACAGGCAGACAGTCCGCCAGGCATTCCTCAGGCAGTTACCTCATCTCTACCCTCTTGCCAATCTTTCATAGTCATATCTTATGCTCTGTCGTCGTCGTCGTCGTCGTCGTTGACTTCGCATGATTTGTAAGTGGCAAGTGCAATTTAATGTCCAAAAGCGGAGCGCGTAAGGAAAAAAAAAACGACAAAAAAAATAATGAAAACAAAACGAGAAAAGAAAAACATAACACGAAATGCAGGTACAAAGTGAAAGTTTTAGGCGGAGTGCCATTAGCCAAGGCAGACAACCTTGACTGTCACCATTTACTCTACACTTTTTATAGTTTTTGCAGGCGAAACACACACACACACACACACAAACACACGCACACACAATTAGTGCGAGCAACAGCAAAAAGAAGGGAAGAGGCAGCAATGAAAGATGCCATGATGGCCATGACAAACTTCGTTGATTCTGCACAATGCGTTGAGTCAGGCTTGAGTGAAGTTGATCTGCGCCTTGGCACAATTTTTGTAGAGGAAACATTTATGAGTGGTGCTTAATGATCAGAGATCAGTTGATGGTGGGGGAGGGTAGAAAGAGGGTCTGTGTGTGGGCAATAACTTCAGCTACAAGCCTTAGTAACTTGTCTTAAGCTCATTAACATATGTAGCAATCAGTTATAGTTTGAATGCAGCACAGCAAGAAATAATAAACAGTGGGGCAGAAAGAATGATAGCTGCTAAAATTGCTATATTGAAACTAAAAGAGTTTTACTGTAAACAAATATAGCAGCTTTTTAATCAATTAAACCCGATTTGCACTCAATTAAATTGTTGCATAGACATTATATTATATATTAATAAAGTAATATTTCATGCTTTGTCTTATTTTAAATATTTTAGAAACATTTAATTTAAAGTTAATCAGTTATGAAGCTTTCAGCTGCTTTAAATTGTAATAATATGCCTTAAAATTAAAAGAGCTTTACTGTAATTAGAAAGAGGAGCTTCTTAAATTTGTTTATCACACATATTTTGGTTTTTTTAAGCTTAAATGAAGTTTAGCCATTAAATTACAAACTAAGCCAGTAATGAAGCTTTAATGTGCTTTCTAATTTATTGAAGAACAAGCATTTCTCTAAACGATATGAAGTCATAAACGTGGCTAACTGTTTTGGAAACGTGTTAATGCCATCAATCAAGTTGAAAGCTTTAATGTGCTTTGAAATATTTACTTAAATATACCACAGTGCAACGTCGACCTCCAGTTTAACGTCTAGAGAACACATCTAACACTAGTGCTTCCTTTTTTTAAAAATTGCAAAAACCTTTTCCATTTGCTTTGCACATTCGTAGATAGTTTAAATAATTAATGTGCTTGCAAATGTATTTTTTTCTATAGTAGAAGAAGTCTGCAACAATTCTTATACCCAGCACGTGATGCTGCCGCACAGCAGGCGCATAAATTGTGGCACAAAACTTCACCAGCTGCGAATTGTTCGCACATTGACCAAGGGGGTAGCAGAGATTGGGAGCTGGATGGTAGTACAAGTCTAAGTCTAAGTCTCAGAGCGTCTATCCAAAAACTGACAACTGCGCCTTGGTGCAAGTTAATCGTTGGGGGGATTCTTTTTATTTTTGAGGTTTTTGCGGTTTGAAGAGGACGCATATTTGATTTTATAACTTCGGACAACAACGCACATAAAACGAGGTCATCACCGTTGGCCAGACGCCTGGCAAAGGATTCAATTTGATTGGATTGAAAGTCGAATGAGTGAAGCAGCAAGTGGCATGGTATGATTTACCACACCCACCGCCCACAGCCCACCCAGGGAGAGAGAGAATCCTCTCCCCTTCTTTTTTTTTGGGGTGGGCTGTTTGGGTTGTAAATCGGATTGGGAATCACGTAATGGGCAACGGGTATAACGGATGTTTTCCTCCTTTTTTTACGCCCATTGAGCTGCATTTTAAATGCGTCGAATGCATAAAAATTCCAATGGCATTGCCAGGGCGCAGTCGAATGAAATCGAAACTTATTAAATATTTAGCAATGGCTTGGCTCCTCAACAACAACAAAGAAAAAAGAAAAAATGAGTTTACATTTGTTGTTTGACTTTATGATAATGCGTATGAGCATAAAAGCCAAAACGCCAGATACGCAAAATCGCCCACAAATCGCCAGCACAATTCGCCAAAGTTGCACAAGTTTTGATCGCTTGTTTGTCCAGCTTAAGAAACACCTGTGCAGTGTCAGAGTTGTTGCCACATTCAACAGCAACAGATCCCCAACTGTGGCACCAAATTGCCAGCTCCGTTTGGACATCTGACCTTTTGTTTGCGTTGTTGTTGTTGCGTCATCATCCATGGCGCTATATCAATTTTTAATGCTCGGGGACAGTGTACAGGGAGTCGAGCGACGGATACGGACATCGACATGGACATACGTAGTTGAAACAATCAACAATAAACACATTTAAACGATTTTATTAATTTATTTAACACATTGCGCGCTTTTAAACGTTCGTTAAAGCTGTTTAATTGAAGCTTAATGGTACGTGAAAGGTTTAAAAAAGGGTTGAAGCCCAAAAGTTGGTTAAGAATTGAGTTAAACTAATGTTATGTATCCAACTACATCCTAAGAATTGTACAACACTTTGATAATACATTTAGCTAGAAATAAAGTAAGTAAACGAACCTTTTAGCTAATAATTTTAATATTTATATTTATGAAAATGTAAATTGATCAAGGGTTTTATGCGTGTAACACTTATTACCGTAAATCGCATAAATTAGTGGATAGAACACCATGAGCTTCTACAAAATCCTCCAATCACCTGTGCGTGCTGGGAACTCACTTACAGCGCCCAGGGAAAACCAAAGATACCAACGGACAAAAACAGATAGACAGATAGACAGTCTAAACAGAGACAGACACATGTGAATAGCTATAAAATTTTCACATATTACTAGAAATTCATGGAAAATAATGCAATAAAAATTCACAGCCAAACAGTCGAGAGACGCGACTGGGACTATGACTGTGTATGTGTGTGTGTGTGTGTGTCTTAAAGGCCATAATCCCCAGGAAAACACACACACACAAATACAGTGAAGTGTGTGTGGCCCCCTGCTTGACATTTGTTTTCCTTTTGCATACCCTTACGCAGAGTATAATACAAAAGATTCGTTAAGGATGTGAAGCTTGGAATTGTTTAGAATAGTTGCAACTTTTAAGATACAATATCTATGTGAAGTTTTGAAGCTATTAATAATTACTGTAGCTTGATAAGGAAGTTTATGTTTTGTACATAAATAATGCTAAAGAAAATCTATAATACTTATTAGTATAGGTATAGTATAGGTATCTTATCTAAAAACTAACATAAATGAAAGAAAGAAAGCACTGAAAGTTATCTAAAGTAAACTTATCGAAAAGTACTTTTACTAAGCTCTACTTTGACTACAAATGTTGATAATATTTGTATAGAAATAATTTCTCTAAATAAAGCAATTGTTAGGGTATTTAGTCTGCGGTAATTGCTTGGTTTTTCTTCCTCGTTTTCTACCAGACAAATTTTGTAGGGTTTTTTATTTCATCAAGAGATTTGCAGCACTTGAGCAGCGAAAGCCACAACAGCAGATGGAGTTGGAGATGGAGTTGGAGATGGAGTTGGAGTTGGCGATGGGGACGACGACGACGACGACGACACTTTGGTTACGCTCCAACTCCTTGGTGCACTTGAGGTAGCACTTTTTCGGTTGGTTGGATTATTCCGCGGGCAATGGCAATCCACATGCCATCATCATGAGCCGGCACAACTTGTGACTCTCAAAAAAAAAAAAGAAACATGTATAAAATGTAAAAATGTTTGCAAAATGCCCAAGAGATGTACATAAAATATTTAACAGACGCCACGATGCGATGCGGCAGAGCTTTGTCATGGGGTGGGCAAGGGCCAACAGAAAGAGGCAACAGGAACAACTCAATGGCTAAAACTTTTGCCAGCCCAAAAGTGTCGTCAGTGGCACTTCATGTGGGTGTCCTGCGTTTGTCTTGTTAATCATTTGTTTAGCTTGTTGCAATAATCTCTCTGAGGCGTCGCGGCCTCTGCTGCATTTGGCTTTGGCTCATTAAAAAATGATCGTCAACTGGGGAGGGAGAACAGGGGGAAAGGTTGCAAAGAAGTTTCAACAACAAGCAGAACAACATCTCAGTTGAAAAGTCGAAAAGTTTAACAAACAACAACAACTTGCAACTTGTTTCTTAGGCATGCCCAAGTGACACATTTCCAATTTCCAAATTCGTTGAGAATTCACCCGGGAACAGAGCTAAATACATTTATTATTGACTTACAAACTGGAAGAAAATCAAAGTGTAACTTCCCAGACAGCGTTAAACAAGTGACAGAGATTAAGAAATGGTTTAAAGAATATAAACAACACTTCTCTAGAACTATTAATAACCCATTTTTACAGATTAGCTATAGATCTTAGGTACTAGACAATCGAATAAATAAACAATATAAATATAAAAATATATATACATATAAATATATAAAGTCACTAGGTTGGATTTTACTTAGTTCGCAGTAGATTTGGTAGGAATTGTAGCATTTTTAGTTGAGCAATGTCTATAAGAAGTTAGGAAGGTTAGCAAAACAATTGTTTACTTTCAGCATAAGAAAACTGCCATAACTTGTCATGACTTTGCTAAAATTAAACGTATTTCTATAAAGATAATCTTACTGAATCTAAATTTATTCTGCAAAACAAGAAAATGGTCTTTTGTATACAAAATTTTAGTTAATTTGCGTCTACTCATTTTTTAGGTAGAGAAAAAACTCTTTTCAATCTCCCAACTATCATAACTTTATGAAAACTAATCAGATTTTAATGCGAATTATTTTGCTGGTCATGCTATGATATCCACATTTATTATGCTTATAGATTTGTTCATTAAAATTCTTTATATTTCTTTTTACAATCATCTTTAACTTGAAACTCTCTTCCAAGTGTAAACACAGACTTTATCTTATTTTTATAATAAGAAGCAACTCCCTAGATTTACTCACTTGCTCTTACAATCTTTCTGTCTTTTTTTTCTATTTGTCATTCTGTCAGTTTTTAATGTGCCATTTTGAAACTCATTCATATGGTATAAACGCACTCGTAAACCATATAATAATCATCAAATGATATGCCTACTTTTCATTGCAACTGTGCCACATCATACATCATATTCAAAGCCACATTCTCGACGGGGTTTCATGCATACCTGAACAGCTGTTTATGGCCAAGTGGGAGGGTAGAATAGGAGAAAGGGGAAGGGGCAGGGACATCCGCTGGGATGTCATTTTATATTGGCGCGTTACAAATTAAAGTAATTCGCTTAACTTAAGCATCGTCAGGAACAAGGCCATCAAACAAATAATTTCGCGAGCTTTTTACAACCTGCCCCCCCAAAACCTGCAACAACAACAACGACAACAAATCCCTCATCCCTCAAGTCTACCCTCCCTTCCCCCCCACTTCCGTGCCAACAGGCAGACATAAAAAATGATGTATTGTTTTAAAATGTTGTTTTTTTTTCTTCTGTTCTTGTTGTTGTTGTGGCTTGTCTCTTGATTATGTGTGAACTGCAGCCAGTTGACGGTCTGTCTGTGTGTGTGTGTGTGATAAATGTGTGTTGCTGTGAGTGTGTGTGTGTGAACCATTCCATCTCTCCCTGCACTTGAAACTTTGCGACTAACAAGCGTCTAACAATTTTCCACCAAATTCTCAACACTCAACTCACGCTCTTCTCTTTTTTACTCGTTTTTTTGCAGCTTTGACCGCGACCAGCCCTTCACATTCCAATTGGGCGCCGGCCAGGTGAGTTTAATTGTCCAATTGGACAGTCAAATAGTCAGTTAAACGTTTAATTTAGTCTTAATTTAGTTACAAATATGTTTATAATTTTTAAAAATTAAATTACAGTCGAACCTCTATATAGCAAATCTCAAGGATACAAAAAAAAACTTTGTTATATAGAAAATTCGTAATAATAGAGGAAGATTTCTTTCAGTTCCTCTGGAAATTATTTCACTATTAAGAAAACTTCGTTATACAGAAGTTTGTACTAGAGATGATCATATGATCTGATGATCATGATTATATAATTTAATTCTACTACAAAAATGGTTAACTCTTTCTGCCTATTTATACTTTTTTTAATACTTTCTAAATGAATGTTAAATTCTTTGAATATTTATTATTAATATTAAAGTACACTAAAAGGTTAAGTTTATCTAAATTCACATTTTAGCTAATAAGACAAACAATATTTAGAGTTTAACAATTTATTGCGGAAAGCCAAAAAGAGTCAAAGTAAAGTAAAGTAAAGTATTAAGAAAGCCCTAAGTTTATTATATTTATTATTTGTTCTCTATTTAATTGATTTCACTCTAAAGCTTTTAATGGAAGAGAAATACAGAAGTTATTTATTAATATTATTATTTATATTATTATAATTATTTAATCAGAGTTGATTCCCAGCGCTACAAGAAAAAATTATAAGAAAACTTAATTGTTTATTTATTTGTTTGTTTATTAAACTTGTTTATTATAAAGCTTAACACTTTGTTATTCAATTACAGGTGATTAAAGGCTGGGATCAGGGTCTGTTGAACATGTGTGTGGGTAAGTTATACATTGTTAGAAACCAAAGAATTAAATAGAACTAAATATTTGCCCCCCTTTGTTGGTTAGGCGAGAAACGTAAGCTGACAATTCCCCCTCAGCTGGGTTATGGCGATCAGGGAGCTGGCAATGTGATTCCACCGAAGGCAACTCTTGTATTTGAGGTGGAACTGATTAATATTGGTAACGCGCCAGCTACCACAAATGTGTTCAAGGAGATCGATGAGAACGCTGACAAACAGCTGAGTCGCGAAGAGGTAATCGTCTATGTATGAATCGCACTTTTATAAATTTATTTTGTCTACACTCTATGTGATATATCCGTGGGTCTCGGTTTGTTACTAACCCAAAATACTTCAAAGCTTTAATTAATTTTCTATGTAAGTCTAACTAATCTGAAATCTAATCTAATACCCTATTAGGTCAGTGAGTATCTGAAGAAACAAATGACAGCTGTTGAGGGACAGGACTCGGATGAGCTTAAGAATATGCTGCAGGAGAACGATAAGCTTGTCGAGGAGATCTTCCAGCATGAGGATAAGGACAAGAACGGTTTCATCTCGCACGATGAGTTCTCTGGTCCAAAACATGACGAGCTGTAAAGTTCGGCCTAGGACAAGTGCTTAAGTTATATCTATCTATAACTAATCTATGTATAAATACAATAAACAAAATAACAACAACAACAAAAACAACAAGAATCACGCGACACATCAACAGACAGATAACATCAGTAAACATATTCGACAAAACTATAAAGAACGAAATGGACTGACGCCCCTACCCATAATAATCCCCTTGTGCGGGGCGCTATTAGTATCCAATATCATTCATTTTTGTATATATACATACATGTATTTATCTAGTATATGCCGACACGTATATATATAAACCTAAAGAAAATGTTAAGCAACTCTTCCACATCGATTTTCTTACGATTTGTATCTCTGGTTGCTCAATTTCCTTTTGCTAAGCGTAGTTTAAATGAAGGGTATACTAGAATATGCGTTATATCTTTTTTATATACATTTATAGGTTGTTATAATCAAGTTTGTAACTTATTTGTGTTGTGTCTGCCAATTGAAATACTTTTTAAATTGTGAACAAGTGGAACATCTAAATTAATAAACAATTATCACAATAATTTAATAATTGCCATTTGTGTTGTATTATTTTGAATGGGGCAAAGGGGGCAGAGTTTAAATGGTTTTCAAACTAATTCGCTTATAATTGTCAACTGGTTTGTCAAAATTAATTAATGTACAATGATTCTACACTCCAATTTTAATCAAATGATTGTTAAAAATACCAATTGCTTCAATTTTAAATGGTTTAAAGCTCAAACCTTCGAACTGAACCCTTTACAAAGTTGTCTCTGAAAAATGTACAATTAATTTCCCAATAGCAAAAAACAGTTTTAACAGTTATATAGTCGTTATTTATATTGAAAATATACAGGGATATATAATAAAGAACATCACATACAATTACTTTATGTTTGTTTTGTGTTGGAAATCATACTAAACAATCTTTTTTTTTTTTATAAAAAACGTTGACAAATTTACAATACAAAGTCGTCGACAAACGTTATAAGAAATTAGAAAATGCCAAACATAATATGGTATATATGATTACAAACATTGAGAATTACTATAAATCTTATGTGTTGGCTTTTCGAAAACAAAGAAGGAGGTGAATAGAAAATTAGAGTAAAAACAAAACACCGATAATATATTATCTCATGTAGTATAATTATATACAGTAAGTGCGCCATTATCATCTTGTTCCAGTTGTCGCAGCCGGAGGAGGAGGAGGAGATTGTAATTGAATGATAAGAGGGCGCCGCTCTGCCGGCTGGCTGCAACACTTGATCACTTTATAGGCTTACATAGCTAAGCGTGGTTAGAAATTTTTAGAACAATATATGTAGTTATTGCGTTCGGTTTTTCGTTTTTTAGCGGGCGCGGGAGCGATAGCGATTGGACTAAGACTTTAGTTAGGTTTATCTTGAAGTTTAGGCATTTAGTATGTATAAAACAAGCTCCAAAATAATGGGATCCTGAATGCCAGAGGATTCGCTAAGCAATGTAACTATCATATGATTATCGAGCGCATTCATATAAAGCGGAGGCAGTTTTGAGCCACGTGCGCCGGCCTCATAGCAAACCTAATTGAAAGAAATATATTAATTTAATGCAAAATTAAAGCAAGTAATACAACTTACGTTCTCCTGGTCCAATGTGGCACGAACTGCCAGTTTATTAATGCCAGCAGCTGCTAGCAAATCTAGGAATGGTAGCAACGCATTTGAAGCGCTTTTGGCCAATTGCTCAGCAATGCGTCTGATATCAGCATAATTGCCACTGTTTGTAGCATAAAACTCCTCACACTGTAAATAAGAATATGATTAATTGCATGATCTAATTATTGTGACAATTCAATAAAAGTAATAAGCATAATAAAGTGTATGCTTATTAAGAACATTCTACTCTAAAAAGCTTAATTAATCTCAAACAAGTGCTTTTAAAACATCCTTTAGTACCACAATAGAATGAAAGCTTCATTACGTTTACGCTAGTTAAAAGCTTTACTATTAAGTAGCTTTCAAATGCTTTAAAAGCGTTTCTTTCTAGCAGAATGTAAGCTAAGCTTACGAATGTTTATGTTAGCAAGCAGTTTTTTAAATTTATAAGCTTACTAAGCCTCGCGCAGAGCTTTAATGTGATTTTTAAGCATATTGTCTAGTTATATTTGTAGTCAAGCTAAATCTTTATAATTAACTATGCTTTATTTTTATTATGCACCGCTTTCAAGTGCTTTAAAAGCTTCTTATAGAGTTCATAAAGATCATACTAAAAGTACCCACTCACCTTTATAATAAAAATGTCAGTCAGACGTAATGCATAATTGTTATTGGAATAGTTGAAGCCCACAGGAATACGCATATTGGCCACACCATCCATGGGCTTGTCATCAATGGGCGACTTGACGCTGCAATAGACATGACAAGCAAATCATTAGTAACTCTTTAAATATAAGAAATCCTGCATCTCAGCTTACCCCAAACTGATATCCCGTTCATCGTCCACCCATTTGATGCTAACAATTTCACTCTGCTCATCGGTGGCAGCAACGGGACCACAAACAATATCAATATCCGTTTGATTACGCAATCCCTGACGCACTTCCTCCATTTTAGCGGGCATTATTTGAACCATTAGGCCATCTTCGACAATGCTGCATTTGCCGGATAGGCCGCTGCTACTTTTCAGCGACTCGTTGAGCACAAAGAAACTGGCGCCCGTGATTTTCCGTGGCTGACCCTGTATATTAATTGCTTGCGTAGAGTATGCATACATCTCGGAACGATCGTCGTTAATATTTTGCATGCAAACCAAATGACCGTCGGCCAGTTTTGAGAAGTTACCGGCAAATGCGAGAATGTGATCGGTGGCATTGTTCATTGCCTTGATGACATCGCTCTGACGATATCGCGGTATAATCACCGTCGTCTGACGATCTTCCATGTGAATATAGAGTCCGCGTATGGCGGGCAATGAATACGAATAATTCCGGAAATCCACCAGGAAATTAATAATCGTTTGCGCTATCTCGCCATATACCGATTCGCGATTACGCACCGAGATCAGCGGGCAAGGATAGTAACGATACTGTGCACCCAAACGCAGAATAAGACGCAACGGCAACACCTTGGCCCACGGCACCTCATGACGATGTATGAGAACTCCCACGAGATACGGATTATCGGGTACAATTACGCCCTGCAGGCATTGATAAGTTGGTCGTATAAAGATGAAGCCACCATGCTCGCGGGAGCCCAGAAAGTTGACATTCCGAGGACTGCTAAAGGCCAACTCTCGTGGTGTGAACCTGGCATGCTTTGCCTCCACATAAACCTCATACAAATGCTGGAATATATCACGAGGCACTGTTGGACCGCTGCTCGCCGGTGGCGGTTTGATTTCCAATAATATAATCAACTCATCATTGCCCACTGGATGCAGCCCGGACGTCGTAAAGTTAAGCACCCAACGATTCATGCAGCAACTCACTGGAAGAAAAAAAGCAGTAAGTAAGTTAATTTGAGCCAAGCAACTGTTACGAATTTGTCACTCACTGTTGACCACCTTGACGAGCACATAGAAATTGTTCATCACAATAAATTTGAGCGTTTCACGCTGCAGACGCTCCAAGAGATCGGGATCGTTGCGCACCTCCTTATACTCCACATCACAGTTGCTGCTGCTGCTGCCCTCCCGCCCAGCGACACAAATGGGCGGCAAGGCGTTCTCCTCGTTGGGTATAAAACATCCATAGGCATCGCTGGGCGGCAGTTTCCTAGAACGTTGCGGCTCCACTTTGCGACGCGGCGAAGTCTGCGCGGTATTTCTGCCAGCTAGAGTTGGGAAAGTGGAGAATATAGAAATAAATTTAAATATGACACTCATATTAATGCTATAGACAGGATAAGCAGCTAAAAGTACTTTACTTTTATAATAGAAATCAATAAGAAGATTTGTAGCTGGCGAAAAGAACTACACGCGGATCGCGAGCTTAGTTTCTAGGCTGTTTACTCTGTTGTTTCATAGAATTCACAACTGGTTCTAGTGATGCTTAGATTGCTAAGAGAAGCAGCAAATATGCTACTGATCAGAGGGAATGGCAGCTCTAGATACAGTTGTATAGCAAGCAGTTGCTCCTTGCCTTTTCTAAGCTTTATACTCTGTTGATTATTAGAATTCACAACTGGTTCTAGCAATGCAAGATAATCTAGGCTTAGATCGCCAGAAAATCTGCTACTGATGAGAGGGAATAACATCGCTTCAAACAGTTGTATACCAAGCATTTATCCCTTACCTTCTTTGGCAAGTGTTTCTCATCATATTTCACATTCCCCTCATATCTTACCGCTCTGCTCTGCGCTTCCCTTTGCTACCGCGCTGAGTGTTGCTGCCGCTGCCGAGGGCGGAATGGAGCCACGGAATAGCTGCGCCATCATACCCAAGGCCGTGTTATTGTCAATACTGCTGCCGCCGCTGCTGCTGCTGTTGGCGCCCGGCGTGGGCGGCTTTGGTGCCGCTCCGCTATTGCTGCGCTGCAGACCGCGACGCGCCTGCTTTGCCTCGCCCCACTGCTGTTCCATAGTGCTGGCCAACTCGCTGCCGGGTGCAATGCCATCACTGAACATGACACTCTTGCGTTTGCGTGCCTTTTTACCATCGGAGCTGGAGGAATTCGAGGAGCTGCCGTCGGTTTTCTTCAGCACACCCACGGGCACAATGACGCTGGGCGGCATTGCACCTGTTGCATTCACCTGACAATGCGGCGGTATTGTGGAACAATATTCCATGGGATTGTTGGGATTGGGCGAACGCATGGGAGTTGGCGGCAACACAGCGGGCGCTGCACCGGCAAAGGCATCAGAGACGCCGCCGTTGGCCTGACGCTCGGTGAGTATCATGAAGCATTGCACACAGACACGCGATTCGGGTTCATTGGCGAACGGCAGATGGAAACGTTGCGAACAGCAGACGGAGCACAAGACTTTGCCACAGGCACGGCAATGATGACGTCGCTTGATCATCGTAAACTTCTGCTGACACTGCATGCACTGTCCGGCCATGTTGTCGGGCACCCAAATGGGCGGCACTTTGCCCAGATTCGCATGCGGATCGCTGTAGCCAACAGCCTCATAGATGGGACTATCGTCGTCCTCTTCGTCGGCTGTTTGTGTTGGCACTGCTGTTGCTAACGACGCTACTGCTTCTACTTCCGCTTCCGCTTGCGTTTCCACCTCCGCATTCGTTTGCGTTTGCTGTTCCGCTTGCAATGCGCCCTGAACTTCCGCCTGTTCCTCGCTGCCCGGCGGCGGAGTTTGTCCCGCATTCACTTGCAGGCTGGCATTCAAATCCAATGTCTGTGGACGCTGTGGTCGCTGCTCTTGAGTTTCCAGTGCATCTGTGGCGACACTTCCCTCCGCCTCCGCCTCATCTTCATCCAGTTTGCGTCCGGATAATGAATCCGTATCACTGGCCGTGCTACTAAACGATGTGGCAATCTCTGCTGTCGTCACCGGTAACGTTTCCTGTGCCCGCAACTCGGCAAACTCCACAGTGGATGCCTGCGAGAAGTTGTCCACATTCAATTGATCAGCCGATGTGGTATCTTGTTCTGACAGAATGCGTACGGATTCCTCCTCAGTAACTGGTGACTCTGTGACGCTTTCCCCATCATCATCATCATCGTCGTCATCATCTTCATCGTCGTCGTCGTCAACGTCATCGTCGTCCATTTCCCGTGGCTGATATTCATAGTAAGCTGCCACTGGCTGAAGTTCCCCAGCAGTTTCCTCCTCAATATCCTCCACTTCCACCTCCTGCAACATGCTGTCCAGTTCTGTGTCTGAGATTTCATCCATTGTGGAGCAAAAGGTTAAAGGTTGACTACGTTTAGGCGTCGCCGTCGTCGCCGGCAGCTGTTGCTGTTGCTGTTGTTCCAGCTGTGGCGCCTCCCGCTGCTTCTCAGCTGCTGTCAGCGTTGGTGCGGGTTCCTGAGATGGGTTTAGAATAGGCATTAGTTTGGGAATGGTATAAAAACAAAGACAATAACAGAAAGAAAAGTTATTCTTGACACGTTTAAGCTATTATAACCCTTTTATAACCCTGTAGGCAATTTAGAATGGATCGTTACTATATAATCTTTATGATATAGTAGTCAAAATTAAGCTAAATTTCTTTAAAATGTATAATACAATATCAAATACATAAACAGCGCATTAAACAATAAAATAAGTCAATCTAGTTCATGAATATAAGCAAAAAGTGACTTTAATTCAAAGAAATATGCATATTTATTGAATTTTGATCTACTACAGTGTGGGGCAAAAGTAATCACCCTATTGGAAAATGCTATAAATGGAAAACGGCCAAATGTCAATTCGGTTTTAGCATTTGCAAAGTAAACAAACGGAGAGTACAAAATTAACAAGCCCTTAAAAGGATTACTCCGCAAGAATGCGGAATAATTGTTTTCATTTATTGGCACAGCAATTTGCAAAACTTATAGCGTTTTCCAATAGGATGATTACATTTGCCCTAGTAAAAGATTAAATGATTAATTTAATAATAAAAACAATTGGAAAAACTGCCCGGATCTTGGGAAACAATTTGTTAGATTTGAGAAGATTAATTTCGATTAAGGACTTCGGTTTTATTTAATAATATTCTTCTCTTTTTCCCAAATTTAAATTCTTTCTGGGGAATTTCCCGTAATTATTTCTCCACTTACCGCTGGCCGAACTTCCTTGTCAGCTGTCCGCTTTGCCTGACTCTGCGTGACCAGCTCCGTGCTCGTCTCCTCGGACAGTTCGTTGAGCACTTTGCCCAGCGCCGAGGACGCAGTGACTTCACACGGTAAAATTGACTGTGATGCTGTTGTTATGGAAATGGAGGACAAACCGACAGCCAAATCCTCCACAGCAACAGATTCCACTTGCTGTTGTTGTTGCTGTTCGTTGTTTAACTTTGTTGGCAACTCCAAGACGCCAGGTTTAACACTCTCGGCCGGCGTGCTGGCCTCATCCGAGTTGCTGCCATTGCCGGGCGACGGACCCGATGAGAATGTGGAACAAGAGGAGGTGGTAAGGGATTCAGATGAGGATACAGTTATCTCATCGTTTTGTTTTGATTGTTTTGCCTGCGATTCGCTGAACTTGTTAATATCCTCATGATCATTATCTTCCACTTCAACTGGATTGGTGGTCAGCTGCTGCTCCCTCTCCCCTGCCTGCTCCTCCTCTTGCTCCGCGGCCTTCTTCTTATCCTCTCGCTGATTTGCCTCTGTCGTCCAATCGTAACTTTCATGCGTCTCCAGCGATTTCACATTGTTGCGATAATCGTTGAGACTGTTGAACACCTGAGAGACGCCCACAAAGTTTTTGGCAGCGGCGCCCGCACAGCTGCCATCGCCCGATGGGCGTGTCTCAGCGCCCACATTAACAGTTACACTCGCCGCATTTCGACTCAGCTGCTCGTCGGCTGCAAAGGAATGAAATGTGTTAAGAACTTCCTGTGAGTGTATCTCCTTAACGCACCTTTAAGCTCAGCTTCCAGATTGTCCAGGACCTGATCGATGTCCACCAGATCCATATTAACTAAACGACTTGCATTTAAGCCTGAAACGAAAGACGTAATACGCGCTGAGAACACAGCTCTTGTTTGGGGGAAAAATTTTCACTCAGCATACGCTGTGAGGGGGAGACTGTCAAGGAGGGGGGCGAGAACGATCCGAAGAGACGCAAAAACAAGACAACAAAGCAAATTATGATTCATTTCAAGCTATTTGCGTGTGCTGTCAATCAATTGTCTTATCAGCGTTTATACTGCACATTCATTTTCGTTTGTAAATTATCGAAATTACCTTATTTACCCACTTCTTTTTGTTTAATTTCTTGCAAAATATGTTCGAAATGGAAGTGCAGTGTGACCGTAATGCGACACAATAAAAATCACATATTTTCTAATACGTTCGCACTGTGCGATAACACACACACATACAGTTATATCGGCTTACGTTAACTTGGGTATTTTTCGGTATATTTTTATAAGACCAACAGTATGGCAGATGGTCACCCTGGCCTCTCTGGCAGACTCTGTTAGTTAACATACCAGTTAACATTAGTCGAATTAAAACCGTCGAATGAATCGGACGCGGGAGTAGTGCTCGTTTGGCAAATCAAGTGTAAAGAAATTTAACAATTTTAGTACAACGAATTTGTTGTAATTGTTTAAAAAATGCGCAACGCAACCGGGCATTTATATTAATAAGGTGCAACAAGTGCAGTTTAGCTGAAATACAAAAAAAAATATTTCGCGTAATGTGAAGCAGCAAAAGGCAAAAGAAGAAAAACATAAAGAAGCCGCCACCGTTACTAACTATTTGTGTGTGTGTGTGTGTACACGACCAGAGTGTCTGTGTGTGTGTGAGTGAGTTGTCAGTGCGTGTAGGAGTAGTGTGAGTTTGTGTGTGGTGGGCGTAAAATCAGACAAAATCATTTCTGCTAGTTGAATGCATTTTAAAATCATTTTCATTTTAAGAATTATAAATGCAAAATTGTTATAATTTTTGTGTTTACCTCGTTGCTGCTGTTGTTGTAATTGAATGTTACGCTCACCAACACTGCCAACCCACACACAGAGTGTAGCAAACAGAGTTACACCAACACAATCATAAAAACACACAGACGCACACACACACACACACACACAGCCAGACATACACAGGCAGCCATTCGCTGCTGGCACCTTTCGGTTCGGTTGTGCTCTTGTCTCTCCGCTGTCTCATTTTATCATTTTTGTTTTGTTGCGTCTCTCTGTGCTTTGCTTTGCTTGGCTTCTTCGTGCAGTAATCTTTTTGTTTATTCTCCTTTGCGCTCACACTCCCACCGCACCTCTCTCTCTCTCTCACTCAACCCATCTATCTCTCCGATAGTTGCTTTGATTTTAGCCGCGCGCGCACAAAAATTGCTGTTAATTATCAAAATTAAATGAATAAATGTGTAATTTATGAATTCCTCTCTATAGTTCGTTCTTCCGCACACACACACACACACAGAAGTAGCGCTCTCAATTGAATTGTTATTGTACGCGTTTTATTTGAAATTCAATTGATAAATTTATGTGAAAATCGCGAATGTTTTGTGCCATTACCAAAATTGTTTCAGTGTCAATCTTGTGTGTTTATTTAATCAATTTCAATTCTATAGTCAGCGCAATCTCTTGTGCATCAGTTTTTGTATTGCTTTTTACAAAAAAGAAAAGAAAATATATATAGAAATAGTTGATATATACACAAAAGAAAAAAATATTAATATTAACCAGTTCTCTACTCAAGAGAGAAGCAGAAGAAATTTGCTGAGAAGCTCTTTATGCTGCCGCTCGTCGCACTATAAACAAATCTGGAATAAATTTTTACAACAACAAAAAATCGCCACCCACGCAACGAAAATGAAATCAAAGCTGAAAACTGCGCTGCTGACGTCGCCGTCGATGCTAGTGTCGATGCTGATGCTGTTAGTTCTGCTCGTCGCCGCCACACAAGCAGCTGATGAGGTAAGTCTTGAAAGGAGGGGAAATATACATATGTATAAATTCCCAATGGTATTTGAGTGCGAGATTATAAAATGAAGTGCAAATAGAACGCAATTGATCGGGTTAGGAATAATGTGGAATTGGCACAATCGCAGATAGTTTTCACTTCGTTTTCTTTGAAATTATAGTTAAAGCGGAAATTGAAGTTGTAAAACCGTCGCAGTTGATTATTCTCTTATATTTCAGTTAATATATAAAATTAATTCAATATGGTTTATCGTAACTAATCGAATTAAAAGTGAGCTTGAGTAATTATGCTTTAATTAAGCAGCGATGTGAGTCCTTTGGCTGACTCTTCATTTCTAATTTAGCTACTCTAAAACTAACCGCAACTTTAGCCCAACAGTTATTTGCTTCCACTCAATTATTACTGCTTAAATTTGTAGTGTATTTTGCGGTCGGACTTGAGGTTTCTAATCATTGCATTTCAAGCTGACATTTCATATAGATTACGAACTGCTTTAACCTCAAGCTATTTACTATTTTGCACACTTGTTCGCACCTCAATTTAATCTGCTTTTATCACTTTGTTGTTTGCGGCTTGAGGTTTTCCCTTTATGTTTTTTTTTTGGTTTTCTCTTGCTTGGTGTTAGTTTCTGTCAATTATTATGCAAAACTCTGACGCAAACTAATCAATGTACATAGAGATGTATGTAAGTCTCTGTAACAATAAAAACGTTGCTGTCTGGCAACGTTGCATTCCAATTTACTGTATTGTGGCTATTGATATTCTTGTTATACTCTGTGTCCATTTAAAATGGAGATAAATGAGTTTACTGGTTTTGTGCAAATGTTTGTAAGAGGCATAAAGTATATATATTCTTGAATAGTATCAATGGAGGAGTCGATTGACGTTTGTTTTTTCGTCTGTCTCTCCGTCTGTCTGGCTGTTCGTCTACCTGCCTGCCCGTCTGGCTGACTGTCTGTCCGTCTGCCCCTCTGTCTGTCCGTCTTTCCGTCGATCTCAGCAACTATAACAGCTAGAGACGTTAAACTTGGCACGTAGGCATTTGGGATGCCACACGCAGATCAGGATATTTTTTTAAATTTATCTGACAATCCCCTTCGCTCAGAAATCGTAAAGATATCATAACTAGAGCCATTTTAAAGCTATAAACTTGAGATTTGGCACACAAGATAAGTATCTTAGTTTCAATGTGTCCTAAATATTATTAAATTAAATAACGATTGGATAATAAATTAAGAAGATATACAAGAAACCAGTTTACTTAGAAAGAAGTAGAGTAAACAGATGATGCAATATATTACATCACTGTAGACGGCAGTCCACGCCCGTGACGAATGCAGATCCCAAAAAAACTCACACGTAGTGTAATATATAATATATAATAAAGCTAGCTGCGTGTTTGTTTGTGTATGTATGTGTTTTCTTGTCTGTGTATGTGAAAATGTGTTTAAGAAGCTCTTAGGAATTGTTAGTCAAATTACTTCTTTATGAAAACTGACGCAGGGTACTCTACTGCCGCATGCACTCGACTGACCAGCTTGTTGTTGCTGTTCTTGTTGTAGCTATTGACGGACATGATAATGAAGTGGAAAGAGATGCTGTAAAAAGACATTAAAAACGTCTGCATTGCCGAAGCGCATAAATATGGCAACCAGAATAAACTTGAACATGCTTACATACAGAAAAGTATATGTATAGTGTATGTGATGAATGTTGCACTCGCATACGCATTGCAACTGCTGCTGCTACTGCTTCTTCTTCTCCTTTAACTGCTGCTGCTGCTGTTTCAATTGTGTGACTGTTGATCGCTTGCCAAAGTGATGGGGTAAAAGGCATCCGGCTCTTGCCAATTTCAGTAGTCAGTTTGTTTGTTTGTTTTGTTTGCTTGCCTGTTTGTTGTGACTTATTGGCCCAAAACACATACACACACACACACAGACACACACATAAATAGTACATTGGCCCGTTTTGACTTTACCACTAAGCGTCCAATCACTAGTCGCTATAGTTGTTGTAGTTGTAGTTGTTGTAGTTGTTGTAGTTGTCTTGTTTATCGTTCCGGTCCAGTCCGGTCCATTCCGTTCCGTCCTCCTTTGTCTGTTTGTCACTTGTTTTTGCCAAAATTGGCTTTACTCTGCTCAGTTGTGGTTATGGCTATCGATGTTGTCGTTGTTGCTTCTCCTCCTTCTCGCCAAAAACATTTTAAGAACGTGCACAGCAAACTGATGAACAGTTCCAAGAGTTGTGTGGGAGTGGGGAATGGGAGAATGGGAACAGCGGGAGTGAGCGAGTGAGAATGAAGACGAGTGTGACCACAGTTTTGAGTGTGCAGGATAATGTAATGATTGGTCATTGCTGTGAGGGAACAGACAAAACAGAGACACATACACACACGTACACACATGTACATACGATTGGGGAAGATGCTGAGCTATTGCCGCCTGCTGTTTGTTATCCACAAGCATTCTCCAACTTTTGTTTTCGGCTCGTTTACGCATTTGCGCTCATTAGCATTATTGGCATGTGTCGTGTTCGTGACATTGAGTGAGAGAAGGATAGAGAGAGAGAGAGGAGTGAGTGAGTCCGTTTAAAGGTGACCAAGCGCATAAAGCGGATTCAGCTCATTTTTGTGCCATCTTCACGTGCTGTGCAACTGCCTGTTTATTTTTGCTGGATTTCCGGGAAGGCATTTATTTGAGCAGACACATACAGTCAGGATGTGAGATTGTAAATATTGTGGGTTTTTTCTGTGTTTGCCTTTTCTACCTAAGATTAAGGCAGCAATGGAAATAATAATCAGCTGTTGCAGCTGCTGACGTCATAAATGCATTTGTTATAGATCAGCAATTTTACTTCACTCAGTCGATTAAAACTCAATATACATACATACATACACATCAATTGCAGCTATCTTGTTTTTATATTCTGCCTTTTCAATTAGTCACGTCTGCGTGCGTTTGTATGTGTGTGTGTGTGTGTGTTGTTGCTATGCTCGTTTGTCTTCTTATTTGCCTTGCATTTAATGAGCACATTGTTCTTGTTGTTGTTGTTGTTGTTTTGATTGCACTTTACTCTTGCTCTCACCTTCGTCGTCGTCGTCGTCTCGCTCATTGACGCCGAAATCGTAAATGCAGTAAACGTCGCAGTTGGCGTTGCTGTCGGTTTCGTTGTCGCTGTTAATGTCAAAATGTTATCAACTACAGTCTTTTGCTAATGTCAACGTCTCCACACGCACACACATGAGATCATCTACTTACAAATGTACAGTTGGAATTGCCCTCTATCAGAGTTCAATTGAAAATCCCCACAAATAATCAGCGTAAATTGCAGTAATGATGGAATTGTTTATACACACGAGCTAATTACAATAAAAGCGTAGTAAGCAATTGCATACATACAAACAAACACACATACATACACAGTAACTAATAGAAAAAAATAACAAGATCACGTTGCAAATGTCAGCGAGAGAAAATGTAAAGAGATAGAGAGCGAGAAAGAGAGAGCATACGCGCATCAATTACACATGTTTTCCGACATGTGCATAAAAACAAAATCCAATTAGTAAATTTTTACATGTCAAGACAACATAAAAGCAAAGGCAATTGCAACAAAACCCAAAGGGTTGCCACAAATAAACCAAAAGCAAAAACATTTGCGGTACTCGCAGCAGGCAAACAACAAAAATGTGAGCGCAAGAGGAAGCGAGAGCACGTTGTAAGAGAGCGAACGACAGCATAAAAATGTGAGTGTATGTGCAGGCGGCGAAATAACAACAACAACAACAACAATAACAGCAAGCGAGCATAAAATGTTAAAGTATGTGTGTGAGTGTGTTTGCTTATGCCAGTGTTGGTAGGCAGCAGACAAAGTTGAAGAAAAGAAGACAGCGACTGCGACAAACGACGTCGCGACGTGGAGTTCGTGAAGCTCCAACAGCAGGCAGCAGCGACGCCAACAGCGATGTCAGCAGCGAAGTTGGCTATCATTGAGGGCTGCTGTTTCTTGTTGTTGTTGTTGTTGGTTGGCTCGTTTGCGTTGCTTGAATTTCAGTTTCTGCTGAGGTAAACAACACACAACACACAGACCGGCAGTTTCAATATCCGACAGTAGGCAGGCCAAACAAGCAGATTGAACCGCCGACGTTGACGTCGACGGTGACGACGACGCTGCCGCTGCCTGCAAGAAGGGTAACGCAATGTCAATAATCATGCGTTGTTGCCGCTTTTCATTGTCGTTGTTGTTGTTGCTGTTGTTGCTGTTGTTGCTTGTTTCGTAGTATGTTCGACTTGGGCTTGTTTCATTTTGCGGTTTGCTTGCGACAAGTTGTATCTCTTCTCGAACGCTCTCTGCTTATCTCTCTATCTCTTTCTTACGCTTGTAATATGCGTGCGTGCTTGTATTTTTTATTTATTTTTATATTTATTAATGGTTTTTACATTTTGTTGTCCCACTGTTGATTTTAGTCGTCGCTGTTTCCTCTGTTTATACTACGTATGTGCTCTGTGCTGATTCCGTTCAGTCGACATTTGCTTATGTGTGCGTTTTATATTAACCTTAACTGCAATTTTCTTTGTTCATATGTAGAATGGGGCATGTGGCATGTGTAGTACGAACATACGTTCTTGTTTTCCCCACTTCTTTATGTTTTACACTTGATTTGTTTACTGCTCGTTGGGTTTATTTTTGTGTGTTTTAATTGCAAAAAATAGCAGAGCACGCACAAACGCACACACACAGACACATGCATTTCTTTATTTGCTTTTGTGGCCTTTTTTTCATTGACGCAAATCGCGCGCAAAATTTTGTTGATTTCTGTTTCCTCCGCTCGTTCACAATTGCTCTCTCTTTCTCTATTTATGACTGCTTGCCCTTTTTGTTGTTGTTGTTTGTTGCAGTGTTGTCAGACTTGTAAGGGCTAAAAAGTAGTTAGAAATAGCTAAAATATTAAATAGGCAATTTCTGTTAAAGTATTGTATATTAAAAAGCTTATTTTACTAATGAAAATGCAGATTGAAGGTTTAATAATGAAAATATGAATTATACTTATTACATTATGGGCAAAACTCTATTTTTTTGATATCAACAACATCACTAGAGTCTTTATATGGATTATATAATTGATTATATACATATTTATATTTATATGTAATCCAAAATAGCATTAGACGTTTTTTTGTAGTTTTTTCCCAACTGACAAAACGATTTGTTGCTGTAACTTAATCAATCTGAACTGTTTAATCCTTTCCTACATTAAAATATTTGAATTCCATAACTCTACCAATTTTTATTTACCCCTCAATATACTTTCCACTAGAAATTATTGTTTTTCTTCAAAATATTCAACTTCATTCACTTCTTTAAATAGCCAGATTTCTAGCAATAGAATTTCTTTAATTGTTTTCTCTTTTACTATTAATAAGCTAATTCTAGCTACAAAATAGCTTAAATGGCAACACTTTCCTGTTGTATATGGCGGGTATTTCCTGTGCCATCATCATCATTGTTGTTGTTGTTGTTGGTGTTGTGTTCTCTCGCATTTTGACTTTTCGGCTTTGCGTTTCTGTTTGCATATCATTAACATGGAAAATGTAAGCCTCAAACAGAGAAGAAAAAAAGAGTTAGCAGCCCACGCAGCAGCTGAGACAGCTGCAGTTTCAGCTCACACACACACAAACACGCACACACACACACACACAACCTACGCACTTGCATACTTTCATAATTATGCAGCATATTTTTTCACTCACTGCATTTGTTTGATGTTTTCGATGCTTTTCCAATAAACTTTACACATAGTATTCAGCAGCTGCTCATTTGGAGTTTTTTTCTCGTCTCAATTTGTTGTTTGCTGCACATTTTATGGCATTTTTCACTATGTATTTTTAATGCCCACGCGGATGCCCACGCAAATATTTCAACACACACCTAAACACAATTTGTTTACACGTTAAAATTTATAGTTAAAAAAAATTTAATTTCTAAATTTTCTACTTGAGGTTTTCGTGTGAAATGCCTGTGGTTAATCATTTTGTATACCTTTTAAAGAAGAGAAAAAAAGGGTATGCTTACTTAGTTTTTTCTAAGGTATTGGCACAGGGTATTTCCTAGTCGAGCACTGCAAACTGCCATGTTCTGACTAGTACACAATTTTAAACAATTTTTTTATATGCTTCTCAGTGTTTGTTTAATATTATAAAGTAATAATTCACACATTTTTTGTTGTTGCTGAAATTCTTAATATTTCTAGTGAAATCAGATAAATTAATCAATATTTTGTTATAATCCCATTAAGTTCCAATTTAATTATCCACAAAAACTACTTTTCGACTGGAATTCCCATATTTTTTAAATGCTGCGGGCATACAATTATCGTAAGTTTCTTTAAAAAAATGTAATTAATTGAGAAAGAATACAAAAAAAAAGTGTGTGGATATTGCAGCGTATAATAACCAGCATGAGATTAAATTCCATGAAAAATAACACAGATATAATATATTGAAATATATATAAGTATAGTATTTATTGTAATCACATGCTAAGGTCACATGGTCAAAATAGCGATACTGGAGATTTTCGAAATCATTAACAAATAAATAAACAGAAAATATAATATAAATGTACCTAATAAATAATACAAATATAATATGATTAATTATCTGTTTGCCCAAGTAAATGAGATCATTTCTGTTTTAATGCACATACATATTACAGATTATAAAAAAATTCAATTGCAGTGAAAGCTTTGGGTTATCAATCAAAGATTAAAGATATTTTATTGTGGAGAATAGAATAGAGACAGCTTCTTCTGATAGAATTCTAATGAACTGCAAAAAAAAATACATATGTAGTATATCTGATTATTCAATTTATACGATTTCCTCACAGTGTTTATCTGTTCTTAAAATACACGATACGAAAACGAAGAGAGAAAGTCGCTGAGACTTGAACCGCAATAATGGCTTGTTTACCATTTCCGATTCACAGCCAACTTCCGATTACACCCACACACATGTATACTCACTCTCTCACACACACATTTCAATTGGAATTGCAATTCTCGCTGTTTCAATAACGCGCTCTGCTGAAAACGCCCACAAAACGCGTATATTTCGCTCTGTTTGGACTCTGAAAACTTTTTGGGACCGCACATGGGCAATGGGAAAGAGAGGAGAGGAGAAAGAAGAAGAAGGGAGGAACTGAAGTTGCTGCCCTGGCATGTTTGCATATAGAGAGGGGAATGTTCTTGTCATTCCTGTAGTCTGTAGTTTGGTGAATTGTTTGTCAGATGATGTGGTGATGATGATGATGTTGATGACGTTGAGCCACGCCTATTTAAGTAACGTTCACCTCATCATCATCTTTGACCGCGTCATCTACGGACTGCTCTTTTTGAGCAACACATCAGGAAACCAAATACTCATTACGCTCTTACAAAAAGCAGCAAGGCAATGGCTATTTTTGGTAAGCCGAAGCTGAAATACCCTTGTAATTTGTGATATTTATAGATGGTCACTATTGATATATTATATATATCAATAATATACTCAGAAATATAAATGGTAAACAACTCTCTTTTGATTTGTTTACCAGCATATTAATGTACTCACTTCCACTACAAATGTTTGTGCAGTAATAATGGAAAGAGGGTATTATTATTAAGATGTTATCAACTTCTAGTGGAAAGAGGACATTATTATGATTAAAGAGTTTTCATACACGTTTGTTTGTCTATAATAAATAGACATACATATGCAATAAATTCCCTTTCCAATATAGCACATGTTATCAAAACTTTAGCCTCGACTTCTTAATAATTGTGTTGTGCTTACAGGGTATACAATAAAACAAAAACAATTCCCCAGCCATGTGGGGGCGTGTTGTTTGGGGCACAAACAAAGTCTGCAACAGATTGCAGCATAAAAGTTTGACTTTACTTGCCGTTACCGTAGCCTCTGTTGCCGTAGCCTCTGTTGCCGTAGCCTCTGTTGCCGTTGCCTCTGTTGCCGTTGCCTCTATTGCCACTGCTCTGTTTGGGCCTCCGTTGTTGCATGCGTGACAGCTGCTGTTGAAGCTGCAACTGAAGCTGTTGCTGTTGCAGCTGCTTCTTCTTTTATCTCTTGTTGCTGCTGCTTCCCTTCTGGACGACAGGTTATTGACTTGACACATGTGCTCCAAATTCAAACTCAAAGTTGACTCAAATTTCATCTTAATTTGCAAGTGATTTTTTAGGAATAAAAGCGTTTAATCAGTTTGTTATATTAATAGTTAAGATAGCTTAAAAATTATTAATACAAAATGTACATATTTATTTATTAGTTCATCTAATGATTTGCTGTTATTAACTTGTTCTAAGAGCCAAAAGCAATTATAATAAAATGCAAGCAAATAAAATATGTGATATTAGTACTTTGTCAAAACAATTACTTGACCTATTGTATTTTTAATTTATGTCTTGGCCTTAGTCATCTCTGGCAACCAGAAAACATGCTGAAAATCATTTGAAAAATCTCGCAACATTTCTTTTCAACACAAACGTAAAATACAAAGTATTTTATACAATTTATCTGCAAAGTAAACAAATAAATAAATATATATATATATAATTTAAATATATTTGTGAGATTTGTGTTTATATCTTTTATCTTTGCTCTCTTTTGTGATGAACGCACGTGCTAAATATTTCAAATGTCGCATATTTCAACATATCGCTATTGTCTGTGTGTTTGTGTGTTGTTGTTATTATTGCGGTTGTCGTTTTTAGCCACGCCTCTGTGTGCCATCATCATAAATTGTGTGCAAATCCGTTGAAATTTATGCATAATTCGGTTTCTACTTTTTAGCGGCTGCCGTTGTTGGTGTTGCCCTCGACATTGAGGCTTTAATTGTTAGCAACAAAAAAATAATAATAAAAAAAAGAGAAAAATAACGCAACATTTTTGCCATTTATGTAGTTATTTGCATTAAATTATGCTTATATATCACATTAAATAATTGTGTATAACCAATTTTTTATTTATTTATTTATCTTCCTCTCTCTCGCACTTAGTCGTATGCTATCTCTGTCGATTGAGCTTTTAATGTCACGTACTCAGCTTTTGGGGCCTGTCTCCAACGGCAGTTTCACATTTCCGTCTGCTGACTCAGAGAATTGAGAGACACGACGAGAGTTTAAAAATTTGATATTATAGAAGGTTATAGGCTCTCGACTTTATTACACATCCAGATATTCGAGCTCTATCAATAAGCAATCGGAAATATGACTCAAGAGAAGAGAAAAGAAGAGATTTATCAGTGAACTACGAATTTGGAACGACTTGATAATGTAAATTGTTTTACGCATATATTTTTTGCAGACACGTAAAAATATGGCATTATCATAAAGAATGCAGCGAAAGCATATCGGTAATTGACAATCTTGAAAGGCCATTAAATTATATAGCTTCGTCTCAAGGGATTTGCAATTTATTCCTATTTTTATTTTTATTTTTTATTCGCAAAATGTTTGCATCATAAAATTATGGATCAATAAAATCCATGCAATATTTATATTGCAAATTTCATTGAGTTAAAATGTCGATTTCTTTGTATGTTATGTTATGTATTTCCCCGATGACAAATGCAAACTTCTACGATACGTTATGCATTTTAAGTGTACAATGTGTATGATTTGCGTTTATTGAATGACAAAGCTGATTGACTGATGTTTCTTTGTGTAGGGAATTACGGATAATAAGTTAAGTTTCTTTTAAAATTCGAGATAATTACGATGATTTATACATTTTCTGATGCATCACATGCGTAATTTTTTTATGTGAATTTATCGTAATTAAATGAGTAATATTTAATACATTAATTATAGAGTTTTTAGCTGACAACAAGCAGTTTTTTAAATGCTGCATTACAATTACTCATTGAATGAATGAAAATATGTTAGATGTTTGTTTTTATACACTGTGGGGTATATTAGGTTTGTTAAAAGTAGGTAACAGGTGTAAGGAAGTCTGACAGACCCGATCAATTATATATATTCTAGATCAGCATCAACAGCTGAGTTGATATAGCCCTATCTGTCTGTCCGTCTGTCTGTCGGCCCGTCTGTCCGTCCGTATGAACGAAAGGATCTCAGAGATGTTAAGAGCTAGAAGCTTCAACTTGGTCTCTCAGGAAATGGTAATATTTGTAAACAGATCAAGTTTATCTTTTTTTTTGGATGCCACGCCTCCTTCTCCCGCAAATCAAGAAAAAGCTCATATCATATGCAGTTTGGAGTGCATTTCAGCGGGTCTCTGTAGAGCTACAGGGTATATTACTGTCGCGGTCCCGACAGTTCGTCTAATGCTGCATTACAATGCATTTCAATGTAATATAAATACTTTATAACCTTTATTTTTGCACATTTTTAATGTGTACAGGGTATGCAAATATTTGACATGTTTGTTTTTGTATTTGATATGATATTTGAGTTATTTAGCAGTGACCTTGCCACACTGTTCAGTTGGAATGTTGTTTGTCCATGTGGTTTTTCGCCATTGACTTTTTAGCATGTTTATCGTACATTTAAAAATGTACGTTCGTTGTTTAAGATAACTTTGTACACAAGAATAGATGTGGGGAAAGTAATACTATAATGTCATGTAAAGCGAATAAAAATAACGAGTGTGTGCATAAGAAATATTGAAACAAGAATAGTTTTTACAGCGTTGTTTCCTTGCATTCCCCTTCTTTCTTCATATCTCTTTTTAGCCGCACGCCTTTAAGCGAATTTACATTTTCATTTACGCCTGAAATGAGCACGAGATTTGCCTTTGGTGTTGTGCGTATGTTTGTGAGTGCGTGTGGGTGTGTGGCTGTGTGTGTGCGTGTGTGTGTGTGTGTTTAGAGACCTCAACAGCGCTTTGGCATTTGCTGTTGTATTATTTACACACAAACTACATGCCACCGCATACACTCTTACCAACAAACCAAACGCCGTTAGCGCCACTGCTGCATGGAGTCGTCCCCCTTTTCTACCTACCCTGTAGCATCTCCTTTCCCGCCCTGCCTCCTCGTCCGTCTCCTCATCTGTCTCCATTTCTCCTTCCATGCGCATCATATGCAAATACTCGTAATATTTTTCAAATGTTGTTTGCTTTTGCCCGGCACACAATTTTAGCTTGTGCGCTGCCTGCGTGCCTGCCTTTTCACATTTTTCAATTTTCCACGTTCGCTTTGTTGTCGTCGCTGATGATACTGCACACACACACAAACACACACACACAGACTCACACACTATGTTACTAGCGTATACATACATACATACATTCTTGTATTGAGGCTTTGTGTTGCTTACATTTTCATTATTTTTTTTTATGCGATATATATATATATATATATATTTTCTTCTATTTCTCTCTCTCTCTCTCTCTCATCTTAACAATTCTCACTTGGCTCTTCAGGCTCGTCGCCTGGCAAAAGGAAGTTGCGCTCTCTATACACTCCCCCGTTAAATCCCTATCCTCCTGCCCAGCGTTTGCATTCTAAATTACCCATGGGCCAATGGACTATGTTGGCCCCCTCGTTGTTTGTTGCCGTTCTTGGCTTCTTGGCTTCTCCATTTCCGTTGCTCGATTCAGTTTGGTTTGCTATGGTTTGTTCTTCTTTTCTCCCTTTTCCTTTTTATCTTTTTTTTTTTTGCATATGCTGTTTGCCAATTGGCAACGCAGACGTTGACAGTTTTATGCCGCAGCTAATTAGATTTGATAAAGTTTCAAGTCCACATGTTGATTCGCAATGCCTCAATAAATAAAATAATAAAAAAGAGAGAGAAGCACAAAATCAATTCAATTCTCAACGCTACTCTAAAAATAAAAGTAAGCATATTGACATTCGGCTAAGCTTTGTAAATTATATAGTAAATATAGTATAAATATAAATATATATTTATGAAAGTGAATAACAAATAAGTGAATTAATAAAGTATATGAAATACAGATGTTGTTGCCTTTTGGACAGAAGTTGTAGTAGAATTTATCCCCAATCTATTGTGAAATGTTGTGAATTGCAACAGCAACAGACTGAAATAATTAAAGGCATTTCGAAGTGAAATCAACACTCTTGGATTTATCAATTCGAGCTGGAGTGCTCTACATTGTATCTATCTATATCTGTGAGCCCTCGCAATACGAATTTAGGCCAAGCTAGATGTTGTGTAATTTGGATGCTGTATGTACGTATCTTGTATGATATACGAAACTGAAATTACAAAGCAGCTTCAGCTACAAAATTAATGGCAGATGCGTTTGATGCTGCTGCTATTGTTGTTACAGCTGTGAAATTAAATGGTATAGCACTCCATATATATCCGTATCTGCCTTAAATTCTATCTGTATCTGTGCTCTTTATCAACATACATTGATTGATGACAGGGTCATGTTAAAGCTACATTTGCTGGCTTTCTGAGTCAATTGCAGCGATTTGAATTGGATCAAAGATACATGTTATGTATACCATATATACACACACACACACAGAGTATTCTAAGCAAAATAATACCCTTAAATCCACATTTGATCCCTCAACTAATTACATATTTAAATACATGCAAGCGCAGACAACTGTGTGTGGGTGGAAGAGTGCGGGGGGGGGGGGGGGTGGGGGTGTTGTAGTGTAGTGGGGTTATTCAGTCAAAGTGCATAACAAATGTGAACCCAAAACTCTCAGTCTCTCTGTGTGACTATGTGTGTTTATAAATGTCTGCATACTTTGCGGCCTGTCCGGCAGTATTCTAAACCCCCCGGAAAACCCGTAGAGGCTGATGAAAAATTTACATAAATTACTGCAGACTGGACGAGGCACGGAACAGGGCCAAAACAACATGAGAGAACCAAAAGCCGAGGCCAGTGTAGAAAATAAACTGAATAAAAGAGAGAGAGAGAGAAGTGAGATTTGTGTGGTAAGAGGGGGGAGGGGAAGAGGGGAGCGACGACGTTGACGATGACGACAACGACAACGAAATTAGCATAAATGTGTTGGAGTTTCATTTTGGCACAGTATATATAATAAGCATTATGCATTTGCGTGTTTGTTGCTGTTTTTGTTGTTGTTGTTGATATTATTATTATTATTTTCTTTTTTTGCTGCCCTGTGTATGTTTTTTTTTTTTTGTTGGGAATAGTTTTAAGCAGTGGTCCCCAAGCGTGCGACATGAAATGTTTTCAAACAGCGCTGAAGGCCAAATTGTATATATATAAAAAAAAACAAGAACAGAACCAGAAAGTAAACATTTCTGTGCAGAGCCGTTATTTCGATATGCTTGCGTTTTGATCCTTTGAGGAAACAAACAAAATAAAATGTAATCCTTGGTGAAAAATATATTGTGATATTATGTCTGTAATAAGAATCTTACTTTATAATTAACATTTCCAGTTATACTACTATATGATACATAAGTGGGAGAAGAACTTTAATTAATTAGATTTTATGGTAACATAGTTATATTAATTGAATATGCTAATGAACTGCAACTCTAAATTCTTGTGATTTTGAATGTAATAAACACATATTTATATTAATTGAATATACCAAAATGAAGAGGCTTTATTGTCACTAAACAATTTAATCATGTAATACATTTTCTAAATAAAATACTAAGCAATTCATAACTTCAAATAGGTTTATATTGATTGAAAATAACAAAGAAATAAATTAGATTGAGTGGATTCTTGTTGAGAATAGAAATCGTATAATAAACACTGTGTATTAATTCTTATTAAGAAATCAAATTCCATAATACCTTTATTAGATATTATAGTAAACAGAATTTAACTTGAAAAGATACGTAATGTAAATGCCTAAAGCATAAATTGAATTGAGTGAAATAAATGTTATTGAGAAAGTAAATCCCATAATACCATTTGTGGATATATTACAAAAACAGATCTTAACTTGAAATAGAATAAATAAGCTAAGATTAAAAGATCATACACATATGTTAAGTCTGACAAATTTAAAGTTGCTTAAATGTATCTGAATTGTGCGCTCCCTATAAACACAATCAACATTAGAATTGATCTTTTTAATTGATAGCACCCAAGCCTCGATCCATAGGTAGAAGCATTCCATTGACGCTTTATGTTGATGTATCGAATTGAATTTGACACTTGATGAATTGCAACTTGGATTATTGAATTTGTCTCACCTCACGCGTCAACCGAACGGCTTTAGATTACACAAATTCCCATATATGCTGTGGGCCGTACGTAAGTAAATGCGATTTAATACCCCCTCTTCCCTGCCCTTCCCTTTTACACAGAGCATTCCGCTGGCTTCGCTTGACGCTGTCACGCCGTTTAGTTCAGTCCGAGTTTAATGACCAGACCCAAGTTTCGTATTCTTGTTGGAAACATGGGCAATGGGGCAAATTACAAAGCTCAATGGAAGGCGTCCATTGCATCTATGTATGTTTTGCCATCTCTTTCCCCCTCGATCTTCCCATCACTCTCTCTCTCTGTGTGTGTGTGCATTTTTAATCATGTGCTTGCCTACTTACGTAGAGGTCCGACGTTATTATAGGCCAGGCCCATTTGGGAATAGCGCAATGTGCCACGTACTTAGTTGCTAATTCTTTATGTGCACACGAACATTTTTATAGCCCATCCTTTTGGCATTCGGGCATTACGACTTTGTCATGAATTAAGTAACATTAAGAATAAAATTGTTGTAAATGTAGCTCAGTAAAATAAGTATATATACTTGGATATTATTTAAGAAAACTGTCAGAATAAAACTATCGCAGTTGTACGAAGGTATATAGTCCGAAATGTATTTAAGAAATATTCTTTTTATACCCTCTTTCCACTATAAAATTTATTTAATGATTGTTTTCGTTGTTACATTATCTTTCATTACTTAAAATGTCCATTTGTTGACTGTACAACATTTGAAAACAAGTTTTTAAATTAACTATTAAAGCTATATATTATTTTAAAAGAAAACTGAAAGAAAACCAAGCGTTATTCATACTAATTTCATTTAGCAGTTCGGTAAGAGTATCCCAAACTTCGGATTAAGCAACATTGTAATTTCATTCCCGCGTTTAATGTGCAGAATGCGCCCCCGAAGCGACGCTCTGAAAGTCCATTGCCATGCAAGGCACATAAGCAATGCCGTATACGGATATTCACATGTGTGTGTGTGTGTGTGTGTGCGAGTGTGTTTATAAGTGTGTTGGAACGGAAGTGCAGGTACAGTAAAGGCTCGTAAAAATGTGCAAATTTGACACTTGGAATTCAATGTCAACGACTGTTTCATTGTAGGTAAATCGATTGTATGTATAAATTAAAAGTACTTGGAACTGTTTCTCTTAATATCAGCTCTGTAGATGATATATGTGTGTGGTTGTGTGTTAGTGTTTGTAATTGAGAATTGTCATTGCATAGTTTTAGGCATTAGAATTCCATGTGTGTGTGTGTGTGTGTTTGTGTTGTATTTATACACTGCCCACATGAGTATATTTTACTTTTGTCACGTACTGTGCCACTTTTGTCGCTTGGTCGAGTTATTTACTTTTATTATTGCAGCTGTTTTTTCTAGTTGTTGTTGTTGTTGTTGTTGTTTTGTATGCAAATTTCTAATTTCACAAATGTCACTGCATAGTTTCAGGCGTATATGAGAAGGGCGTTGGCTTTGTGTATTTATTTGGTCGCAACATCACGCCCATCTTTTGAGTAAACAACAACAAAGTAAATTCAAATACGAAATATGTATGTCATGTGTATGAGTATACTAGATGTGTGTGTGTGTGTGCGTGTATATATATCAAATATCGTATGTACGTACGTGTTTAAATATCATCGCATAACTCTGCAGAGTTCGTCTTGTTTGCATTTTTCTCCTCTCTATATTTTCATAAATTGCGTTGTGTATTTGTGTCGGTTAACCTTAGGGCGAAATATGATATATCCGTTGTAGGCTGTATGTCCTTAATGTCCTTACGATGTCTTTTTCTAAATATTAAAGGCATTTTCATTTGTTACTTGTGCTTTAAGCTTGTTACTATTTTATTTATGTGTTGTCAACTATAAAGAGTCGAGAAAACAATATAGATTAACATTTAAAATGTAGGTGGTTGTAGTTTAGCTACTTTGCATATGTTTGATCCAATAATTTGCATAAAAAGTAGCTTTAATAAAAAAAATTCTTTCGTCTCTGCATGATGGCAATAATAACTGCGCTCGCTTTGGCATTCCACTGGGTTTTTCTTTGTTTTGTTTTTTTTTTTTTGATAGCTACAATGGGAACAAGGTGTGTGGGCAACGTATATGGAAATTCCTTTTGCCAACTTCCTGTCGAGTTGCGCTCAAAGCTTTGAGATAGCAGCAGCCTTTGACTTTGGACTTTGTGCTTTTAAGCGGAACTTCAAAGCCTCGCTAAAAGTCGACGTCGTCGTTGTCGCTGCTTTGAGGTGCACGGCGTTATGTGCAATTGAAAAAAAAATGGGAAACTTTGACAGCTTATGAAGCCAAGGCTCAAATTCTACAGTCAAAATGAAAATGAAGCATTTGAATTGTTGGCACGCTGTTTGTGAGTGTGTGTGTGTGTGTGTGTGGGTGGGTTGGTGTATGTGTGTGCTGGCTGCCCACATCCTGGTTCAAAAAAAAAACCTAGAGGAAATGCATAAGAGTGAGAAAATGAAAGAGTGAGTGAAACAAAAGCCCGTTCAGCAGTTAATTCCCGTTGCTTATCATCAGTTGGCAAACTTTGCATTGACTGACACACTTACACACACACACAGACACACACACCCACAACCACACTGACAATCAGAAAATGTGAATACAATGAATATATCCACAAACATCTGGACAACTTTGGACTGACTGTGGATATCTGGCGGATGCTTTGAATGTCTTCTTGCCTGCTCCCTGCTCTCTGGTCTATGCTTTCTGGTCTTTTGGTCTGGTTAAGTCTGGCCTGATGCTGACATCATTGTCTTGCAATGCGCAGCGTTCATTTGAGGCGACTGCATAACTGTGAAACGTGCGGCATGCCGCCCACTTTTATTTTTTGCACTCCTCATTGCCGGCTGGCGATACGTGTGTGTTTTCCACTCTCTTTCCTTGTGAATGTGCCCATTTTCTTCATTTTACACATCTTTTTTTTTTTTTTTGTTATTTGCTAGTCCGTCGTTTTGCCCTTTTTTTTTGCTCTGCTTCTGGTTTTTGTTGCAACAGCTTTTGTGTTTGTGCCTTTAATTGAAGATTTTTTGACAGCAAACGTCGACGTCGTTGTCCAAGTTGTTGTCGTTGTTGTTGCTGCCGTTGCAGTTGCTGGAAAGTCGAGAGAGATGTAGAACAGTCATAGAGTTCGTAGAACTTTTGCTGCTGCATCTGCCACAGCAGAGATAGCGGCTTGTCAGGCAACTCTGGTTGCAACGTGCGGTTTACTTTCTGCCCAGAACCTTTTACTATCGACATCAGCCTTGTTTCTCACTAAGGCCTGCATTGAATATAAACACACATAAACCTACATATATTTAAGTATTTATTTACTTTTTTTTGTCTCTTTGAGTCGACTTAAAAGATAACTTTTTCTTGTAGCCGCCTTCTTGGCGTCGTTTACTGTGGAGAAAGTCAGTTTGAAGCTCATACTTAGCTTAAGGAATAAGTTAAAGCGTCCTTCTAAGTGGACAACAACTTTGGGAAAACTTAATAATTGGTACTGGTTTCTTCACTAGAAATCTTCAACTTTATTCTAAGAAACTGACTTTAAGTACAGCTGGGAAATCATGTAGTTGTTCTTTGATTATATGCGTACAAGAAAACTTTTCAACTTGCAACAAATCTATTTGCAACTCGGCACGTGCAACTTGCACTGTTGAAGGCATCTGACTCGATATGGCGTGAAACGAAGTTCTGTAATAATTTATTATAGAATTTTACATAGTATACAGTTGAATACGTTGATGGCTACAGTTTAGATTTCAACGTATTTAATGTTTAAGCTTTGTTTTACAAATTTGCATTGCCAACGTATTGGAAATTAGCTGTATTGTAGTTGTATTGACTTGGTCAAATTTATTTCATTCGCATTGACTCACATTTATTACATATTCATGGACATTGCGGCAAGGACAACGAGAGAGAGATAGAGAGAGAAAATCAAATCATGAATATTGATAAAGCAAATTGTTTTCATTTTGGTTTATTATTTCGTTGACACTGACAGAAAATGCAGTAAAATGAAAAGAATTGCGCGAAAACGTTAATCAATGCGAAAAACCAAATGAGAGGAGATAGAAATTTAATGGAAAATTGAGATACTCTGTAGATATGTTAACAACTTTGCTAATTTTGGCATTGGAACTCTTGAAGCATTTTGGTAAATTTTTAAAATATATATTTTAGACTTTCAAAGCGCATGTAAACTCAGAAATATCTTAAGTTTCATTAAATATCTAGAGTTTTTTTTTATCTGTATCCATGTTGCAGTCGTAAATAGCCAACAGAATATTGTGTTGTACGTATATTTAAAAGGTATAAACGAAAACGTTTTCTCATTTGTTTTTAATTACTGCTGCAATCGGAAATATATATATGCAACATTTGCATAAAGTGTTCATCAATTGCGCCGCGCATGTCAAATTATTCATTTATAACACACTGAAGAATCATTTAACAAGTTACTTGACTGATTTTCCATATTATCGTATACATTTTCCAATGATTCAATTTCAGTTACCTTTACCGGGGGGGAAAACCCAATGAAAAGGAAAAGAAAATCCGCTCAAAAGGTGCAGAAAATCGATGTCGTGTTGGCTTTTCCTTCCCCCCTCCCCCACCAATACACTCCAGTTGATATCGTGCGTTCTTCACATTAAGGGCAGTCAAGGGGGTAAAAGTGGGGGCGTTGTTTCGGAAATTCCCATTCGAGTGTTTGTGGTATTGTATACCCTCCAATTATACATTGCGCAAAATAATAAAAATTAACGATTGTGGCCGGGCGTCAGCGTCATCATCATCATCGATAGCTGACCCACTTTTGTGAATGTTTCTTTTTTCTTCTTCTTCGTCTCGTATTTGAATGACGGAATTTGATTTGCCAAAAACATTTTGGAATACGTTTTTCGTTGCTGTAAACGAAAATGCCTTTGATATGGCATATTCTTTGATAGTTTTTTTTTTTTTTTGTTTGATGATCAAATTAAATTGTTTGAAATTGATTGAGTATTCGGTTTTAGTTTCTTTTCTTGTGAAATGTGTTTCAACTACTAACCGCAATGTCTTAGCTTATAGTAGTATATGTTTATAAATATCAAATGAACTTATAAGTTTAGCTAAGAAACAATTTATAAACTAATTTGCTTAATAATTAAATTCAGTAAGAGCAGAGATTAGAGTAGATATTATTGTTATATAAGAATTTGTGTCAACAATAGTAAATATTTGCTAGCAATTATTTTTGCTCGTTCAACAATAATTGAAAATCTGATTGCCGTTGTTATTGTATGCGTAGTTCATGTGATTTAATTTGATTGCAACTGTTTCACAAAATGTTGCATACTTTTGAGCGTTAACAAATGCTTGAATAAATATTGACTGTGTTGTTGTTTTTTGATTTTCTGTATATATAATTTATTTGATTTAATATAATTGCTTTATTTTTCCATTATTTATTTTTAAAAGCATCCATTCAATTAATTGTCGATAATTTAAAGCAGCTGCGAACTGTGAATTTCGAATTTTAATATTTTTTGTATTTTTGGTATTTATTTTGCACTTGTTTTTTGCCTTTTTTTTCGCACATAATTTACGCTGTGCAAATAACAGTCTCAGGGAGCAATTTAAATTTGCAGGTAAACAAATTAAACACGTCGAATAATGAGCAAAACATTTTAATTGTGCGTGGGCAGCTCCGGCTAAATTAAGCGCGAAAATGAAGTCGAAAAGGTAAAATGAAATGTATAAAATGTTTTCACCACGTGTACTGTGCACTCACTCACTGAATTTACTACCCCCTTTATCCCTACGACTCGCAGTAGTTACCTTAACGAATCCTCCTACTTCTCCTGCTATCGCCGAGTTGACAGTTGACGCTCTGTTTCGTCCCCGAGCGTCAGTTAGAGCATCAGACTTGTGACTTGTGGCATATGCTAATGAGCCCAGTGCGGGCGCGCTCTCTGTCTGTCTGTCTGTCTGACTGTCAGTCTCGCTCACTTTTCATCTCTGTCTATCTCTGCATTTCCACTGTTCACTGTCCTGTCTGGCAGATAATTCCCAGTCCGCTCTGCATAAAAGAAGAGGAAGCAAACCAACTGTTCGTGCATTTTAAGCTGGTTGTTAGCAGAGCTTTTGGTTTTTTTTTAACTACACTGCACCACCATCGCGTGTGTCATAATTTTTACATTCAATACCCTGTAATTGTAGCCAAAGGTGTGGGGAAATATAATCATATAAGCATTTTAAAGTTTTTTTTCTCATTTATGAAATGTATTTTAATTTTTTACAGTATATTTTATGTTTATTATCTGTATGCTTTACGCATTATCCTAGATACCTTTATCATTGTATTCCTAAAAAAGATAATTATGTATGCAAATCTGAGATTAGTGTAGATTTTGAGTTAAGAAGATGAAAAAGTGATGTTGAGATGATGTTGAGATGTTGAGATTTAATAATAAATAATAATAATAAAAAGGTTTTTAAAAGAAGAAAATAGCTGCGGTCAATGTGCTTTTTATAAAATTGCTTTTATCGAAAGATAAGTGTGTTTTGATAAGGGAATAAGGCGTGCAATCGCTGGAGGGGTAAATTAACCAATAAATATCATTATAAAGATCTCAAAAATTCCGATATATACAAATAAATTAGTTTATATAAACTACTAAAAAACACTAGTAAAAGTATGTTATCTTTAAGTTAAATAAAGAAACAGAATTCTGCATAATGCTTATTATTAAATATATTTTGTATTAGCATATTATATTATAATTTACATAAGTACAATAATAGTATACTTAATTCCCTGTATAAAATTTGAATTAAATATATTTAATTGTTTATATATAGTTCAGTTACTCTTCGTAGTATGTCACAGATCTGCAAATCTTGCTTCTGCTAGCAAACAGGGTATCTCCATAGTGTACCCTCTTGTCTGTTCAGCCTTTTAGTGTCTTGCAAGCGCACTGACCATGAAAAATGCAGTTAAACTGAGACGTACGAAACAAGAAAACTGAGAATAAGATAACAAAAGCCAAAAGACATTTTGTGCAGCGTCTCTTGAGTGTTCTGCCTCTCGCCCCTCACAAGTTAATGAGGAAATAAGCTTAGATAATGCGAGCGACATAATGTTGGACACAGCCTCGTATGAGGAACACGAGTCAGAGCCATCGAGGGACTGACTGAAGGTGAGGGGAACTCGTCTCATATTCTCATGTTTGCGGTTGTGTCGTTTAAGCATTTTGTAAATGGTTTGTTTTGTCTTGCAATTAGTTTGAAAGGGTTGCCCAGACTGCTAGAGAGGGAGAGAGAGAGAGAGGGAGAGACTGAGACAGGGAAAGTGAAGAAGAGAACTTTTGGACAATGGGCAGCTTTGTTTGCTTGTCTTTGTGGCATGAGGAGGTCGGAGGAATGTAAAACCATTGCATATCTTTTGCATACCAGAAATGGAAGCCATATTAATTACGCCGTTGACTCATTGTATTTTGATTTGATAAGACTTTTGACGGACTGACTGACTGACTAGTCAAAATATTGATTTATACTCAATGGAAGCTAAGTAAATATTTTTGTCTAATTCAGTGCAAATCTATTGTATACATTTCAAGCAGTAAATTATGATATTGATATTGATAATCTACAACTGAGGATTTTATTCAAAACAATCTTAGCTGTTTATCAGGTACCAACAGTTGTTTACTTACTTATCAATGCTTCAGATATACTATGTAGTTAACCATCATTTATCGTTTAATTGAAGAGCACATGACATTTTGGGGCGTGTCTGCTCATCAACTGGCAAAACAAACTAATTAATTTTAAATACTTTATACTAGCAAATTCATTTGCAACAATAACATGATGCAAGTACACGCCACTGACGCCAGCAGAGACTGACATTAATTATACAACAAATTACATAATATATGTATGTATGCTGCAGAATTATAATAAATATTTGCAATGCCCCCAAACGCCGTTGAATTTAATTAAAATACCAAACGCATCATAAATATTTTATATATTTTGAGTGCTTGGGGCGTTTTTTTTTATTTTTTATATTTGCAATAAAATCAAATAAAATCACACTTTAAATTGTTTCATATTTGCCTTTGGGGCTGTTTTTTGAAAATATATATATATATATATATATTTATTTTTTCTTTATTGCTTGAAAACAGTATGACAATTACGAATAATAAACTTGGAAGCTCTTTTTAATGGGCAAATTTCATAGGCTTCATTTAAATAATACCTAAGGACAATGAGAAATGAGCGGCTTTTGTTTTACGGTTCAAAAGGATCAAGTTTGGTAAATGTGATAACAATGGACACAAAGTGAGGCATGTGTGTTTGTGTGTGTGGCATTGGTGGTTGCCCTTTTACCCCATCAATTTATCTAAAACAATGCTTTGACTGTCTGTCTATTGTGCCTTACCTTTATTTGCCTAAAATAACAGCGCCCACATCAATGTGGTGGGGGAGGGTGAAGGGGTACATTATAGAGAAATATAAATAACGAAATTTACCTCAATTGTTTTTGATTGACCAATAAGTATGTGTCAGTTGTACAAAGAAAAGAACGTAAGTTACATTAATTAAATAAAACTCAGGAGTAGGATTAATGAAATTAGAGAATATAGTAAAATAAATATGTATAAATTATTATTTATGTCTGGTAAATACAAACGGATATTCATTAATTCTTTGACTAATCAATTCTTCTTTGGATGTATTGCAGAATTCTTTCTATTTGTAAAATTATACTTATATGATATAACATTTATGGCATTCAGCAGGTAATTCTGTAGTAGGCTGATTTGTTTAAAAAAGTTATCATGTTATTGGGAATTTTCTGATTACTGATCCATCACAAATAAAGAACCGATTACTGATTGAATTTCCTGCTGAATGACCCTATTGACTTTCTATCTTGAGAGATTTTATTTTATTTTTCTCTAACAATTTTCTATCTGTTCTTCTCTTATTTTTAGGTACGTACTCAATTAAATATTTCTGGAATGTGTTCGGACTTAATTGTTTGGCTAGCTAAAATGCTAAGTCCTAAAAACCAAATCCAACCCCCATGTAAATGAGTAAGTCATGTAGAAATATTTCATGCAAGTTGTTGCCAAAAAAAAAAAGGAATTTATGGAATGCAAAAAGTGCCAATGTCAATATTTATGGATCTTTCATGGAATTTGCACTCAAGGCCAATAATTTTCATTGCCTGCCATGTTGTGGGTTGTGGGTTATGGTGTGTAGTCCATAAAAATAACAGAGAAATTCTAAAACAAAAAAAAAAACAAAAATGAAATGAAAAAGAAATTACAAAAATTGCCAGATGAAATATGTATGTGTGTGTGAGTGTGAGTGTGCGAGTGTGTGCTTCAATGTGAGTATATCGTCCAATGTCTCGTCAAAAGTTCTCAACGAGCCATAATTTTATGGCATCCATACGAATGCAAAATGCCAGAATGGAAAATACGTAAAATACAGTTAACTTTATTGTGGTTGCATAGATAAATCTACGCAGGCTTATTTCTGTGGGTGGCACAGTGGTGCAGATGCAATAAGTATATATAGAAATATATATGTTATTAAATTAATATAAAATCGATAGTTGTTTATAGAGTATTTGAAAAGTGTTCAAAGAAAGTTAGTTAAGATATGAGTATTATTAAACTGTGCAGCTTTTTTAATAACTGCTCTAATAGCTGTCAATATTAGCTCAACAGAACATTGCCTAAACTTTCAACCACTGCAAGTGAAATCCGCACCACTGTGCATGGGCTACAATGTAAATGCAAATATATGAGTCGGCGGTTTGATGAATGCGATCCAGATACACTCGGTATTTACTCATCCTATACATTCGAGTATATGTACATATGTATGAATATGTTAGGTTGAATGTTTTTATGACCACAGAAATAATTTTGTTTTTACTGTGCAAACATTAGATAATCATTTTGTGGCTACCCCTTTTTCCCCACGAGTTTTTCCTATCCCTGTGTGTGGAATAGGCTAAATACATATATGTGAACAGAGTTAATGTCATTTGCAAAACGAGTTTTCATACTGTTTTTTTTTTTTGCTATAGCATAACCTGCGGCTTTGCTTGTTAGACGAGGTAATAAATGTGTGTGTGTGCAAATGTTTTAGCCATTTAGTATGTAAAATTAAATTTCATTTGACTTGGCAAACTAACTGACAAACACATATGTATGCGTACCTGATACGATACTCCTTTGTTACGACGAGCTGCCATAGTAATACCTCGTTTCAAGGTACAAGCATTTCAACTCTTAATTCCAACAACAACAACATTGGCAGCACTTGACGCGCGTTTTATTATTTCCTTGCAGGATGTGTGTGTGTCGAGGAGTGCAGTACCGTTGAACCGAGCTGCAATTGTCGTCCTTAACGTGTCTTCATTCGTTTTTACACTCAGCAGCAAGAATATATTAGCTTTGTGCAACAGTATGTAATCAGCATCAAAAGCCGAGTCTGTCTGTCCGTCTGGCTACCTGTCTGTCCGTCTGTCTCTCTGAATAAACGCTTTGATCTTCGCAACTTTAAAAGAGCTAAAGACACCGAATTTGGCATATAAGTTTGCAATGCGCTTGGGCAACACATTGTGTGTGTGTTTTTTTCATAGATATTGCTACAGAGTATCATACTTTCGAGTGTGCTCGACTGTAGCCCTTCCGACTTGTTTTTTTACAGTCATAAGCTTCCGCTTGGCTGCCTGCCTTCATACCATCTCCATCTCCATTTCTGTTTCCATCTTCATCTCCATATCGTATTTTCTTTTGACTCTTTGCTGCCGCTGCTTCTGCTGTTGCTGCCACTGCAACCATCTCGTCGTTCATTTCATTTCAATGCTCTTTGCGCACTTTTCCATCTTTTACTTTGTTAATGAATCCTTTTGTTCGCAATTCCTTCACATGCTCTCCCTTCTTTTCCTCCCTCGCGTTCAGCATTGTTTGCTGTATTCTTTTTTGTACCAGCATGCATCGTTTTTACATTCCCTTTGCATGTGTGTGTGTGTGTGTGTGGGGTATATAACACTGCCAAAATAAAACAAAACTAAAATGAGCAGTGAAGTATATTTTAGCTAAAACAAATCAAAATAAACTGCAGATATTCCCCAAAATGTGTCTATGGAGAGCAATTTGCTATAGAAAATCTGTAGTAATATATTCTCTGCTCAAGTTCATAGATCTAAAGTTAGTCCAAACGGAATATAGAGTATTTCCCATGTTGCAATAGTAAATTTTCCGCTTTCAATTTACTCTTTGAACTGCGGGCGACGCAAGTGGCAAACCGCTCATCAAGGACACTTTGCGCTAGTCAATTTTTTTTGTCGCCTTTTCGTCCCTTCCTATTGCCATTGTGTCTCGAGTTTTCTTTTTGCTTTGCCCAATTGTGAAATTTGTTGCTGATTGCGTTTTTGGCTTTGCAATTTGGCAAATGCATTGCGCATACGCACTGTGTGTGGACGCGGCAAAACTTAAAAGTCAACACATTCAGCCTGCTGCCAAAAATGTATTTTCTTAACAAATATTTAGTTAGCGTTTGGCTTTAGCGGTTTAGACGCCAAGAACAAATGAAAAATAATAAGAAAAAACACGAATTTGCAAATCTAATCCTTTTAGTTTGCCATTTGCATATCCATTTGCATTTCTACTGGAAATGCTGTTAAGCAGTTTGCCGCTTTTCATGCCAATGGGAAAACGAATCGTAGCTGAGCTTTTGGTCAAATGCAAATTTGTCCAGAGTTGACTTATCTCGACAAGACTGTGGAGTAGTTTTATGTGCACATTTGATGAATGGCAACTGGATGAAATGATATTAAAGTGTCCAGATACCACCCAGACCATGACCATATAAATCCATAAGCTGGCAACACCCAATTATTTGCAGAGCATTCGCACATAAATCTCGCAACCAGCGATATTCACTTGACATTTATCGCAAATGTCTGCGGCGGCCACTCGACTTAACTCCAGTCAACTTGGGGGAAAGCTCTACAGACTGAGGATGTGGATGTGAATGAGGATGAGGATGAGGTTGTCAGCTATATATATATATATATATATATATACATAGTTATTTATATCTATTTTATGTAGCAACAAACAGAGCAAGCGAACTGCTTATTGCTTATTGCTGGCTGATTTCTACTGGCAACCAGGACATGCAATGCTTCTTTCCAAGTTTAGATGTAACAAATTTGTTGCTGCTGTTGCTGGTGTTGCTGCTGGAGGGCAACACATGTTGCTAATGTGTCCACTGAGACTTGTATCGAAATTACAGAGGTCGCAACTGTCGCTCGGTCAGTTTATGCAACGTCTCAGTCGTTGTTGTTGTTGTTGTTTGTTTGTTTGTTTATATTTAGGTCGCCCTCATAGCCAAAAGTTTCTGTCTTTTTATTGATTTTGTGACAGTTGTGCGACTGTCTTGTTCTTCATCTTCTCCAGCTAACTCTGCTTGTTGTTGTTGCAGTTGTTGTAGTTGTTGCTGCTGTCGTTTAGGCCTTGTAAAATTCAATTCAATCAAGCAAAACAGTTTTCCAAGTGTCTCCAGTGGCGTGTACTTGATTCTTGCCGTTGTTTTGCCACAGAAAACTTTGGGCGCCTGTCTCAAAGCCCAACTGTCAAACTGATACGCTGTCTACACACACAATGTCATTGTCTTCTTTCCTCTTTCCAGTCTTATTCGCTATCTCCATCCCAATTCGTAGCTCGTATGTGTCATATTTGCATGTTTCATGTCACGCGCTGATGTTATGAACCAAAAACAATTCCAGACTTAGCCTCAAATTAAAGTGACAACGGCAGCTGGCGTTCATTTTGACGTTTCTGTGATGAGAAGACAGTCACCAGATTGTAGTCACTTCCTCAGTGAAGCAATAACGGAAGCGGATTTGTGGTTAAAATACTTATAAGAGAGTATCGATCAAAGACACGTTAACAGGTGTTAATACTTCAAATATATTATTAATAAATATAAGTATAATTTAGGCAGTCACTTGATACATAAAATATGCATTTTATGGTTTGAATATTGAATATTTCAATATTTTAATGTGAATTTAACACAATTTGCTTTTAGTTGCCATATTAACCCTGTTGAAAACTCAAGTATTGTCTCCTAATGCTCTTACAATTTGTCGCAAGTCACATACGAGTTATTGAAATGAATTATCCGCCTTTTGACTTTTCCAATCAACTTTCTCTTGACGTGATGCCCTGCGCATCCCTGTGATCCCCACACTTAGCTGTGAGTCGCCATTGTTGGCAGTTGCCGCCTGTCATAAATTGCTCAGTTACCGTTTGTCTTACTCTTTCTTTCTTCATCTACTGCTACTTTTGTCGTTTGTCTGTCTGCTTCCAAGCCGTTTCCTGTCACCGCCCAACGCTTGCCCTCGTTTTCAATGTGACCAAAACGTGCGCCTGTCATGTCGCCATTTTTTATTTTAGTTTTTTTTTCCTTTGCGTTTTTTCCTGATGATTTCCGTGATCCGCACCCACACACACACAGACACACACACCCACAAGTGTGGCGCACATGCAGCTGACATCAAAATAAATAAGAGCGTCTCTAAATGACAGTTTTGCATTAGATTTTTGTTACGAAAGTTGGCAAACGGCTGCCAAAAGTTACCAAGAATTTAACTTTGGCATTTCTTTTGCATTTTTTTTGGACTTATCCTTCAATTCACTTTCATGCAGCTGTTGTTGTTCTTGTCCGTTCAGTCGCATTGCATTCTTCGAGCTTACACTTTTGTTTGGCGTATTTTTCTTTATTGATATCAAAAGTTTAAGTGCAGCTTTGGTAGCGCTTACATTATGCTTTGACTTTGCTCAGCACGCTTATCCCCTGCTTACAAACTTGAAGACTCACTCGCATGCGAAACCTAGCACGCAGGGACAGAGTATCGTAGAAGGGAAAGGGAAGGGATATAACTTAAAAAGCTCCTGCCAAGTGGGTTTGTTGTATCCGCTGTGCCTGTGTAATGCCATTCAGTCGAAAGTTTTGTGACTCACTGCAGAGATTCGTAAATAGCTTAAGTAGCATGCTAAACAATAAGAGTGTAGAGGGGGCAGTTAAGACACCAGGGAAGCGGGGAAACTCAAAACGTTTATGATATGATATGTCTATCTGTGTGTGTGTGTGTGTGCGTGGAATAAAATGCCTGCCTAACAATTATTATACCCAAGAGTGCATTCAAGCAGAGGGTATTATGATTATGTCATCTAATGTGAAAGAGAATACTATGGAGTATAATTAGTTAACATATAATATTGGAACAGAAGAGTTGTTAATAACTGGAATTTTTCATATCTGTATAAATATATTTAAAAGATACTTACATTATCTAACAGGCAAATAAGAATAAATAAGTGCTCAGACAATTTCTAACTATATTACATAAGTATATGCAGTTGAACTATATTTAGGATACAAGTTTACCTAAGGGAGTTCAACTCATCATGCTCCAGATCTAAGCACAGTTAGGGTATTTAATCTTTGGGATGCCGAATATACTTGTACTTTCTTGTCTTAACTCAAATTGTGAACAGGAAGGGGAATGAATACAAATAAATTTCATTTTATTCGAGTGTTTTGCATCCGACAGTCGAACAGAAGATTTGATTGTATTGAGGAAGAAACTTTCCGCTTTGCCGCGTTGTTTATATTCTGTGCCTACATTTACATACATACAATACAAATGCCAGGCACGTCTGTGTGAGTGTATGTGTGCGTGTGTGTGTTAGTGTGTTGTTGGCAAGCAACCAGCATTTATGCCATTTCAAGTTTTTGTCTAAATTGATTTTCTGTTACAATTTCGATACGTGTGTGTAAAAGAACGATTCAGTATTTGATTGTTTCACTTGGCCCTTTGGCTCTTGGCCTTGTTTTATATTTGTAAATATACTTGTATACATGTATTCTTTTGTACTATTTGCCGAAACGCGTCTGGCATAAAATCTTTTTTAATTTTGCAAATGTTCCAAACTGTTCTAAGAGGCAGACACATCAGCAACAGCAACAGCAATAGGCATTTTACGAGGGTCGTTTACTAAGTAATAAGTTCATTTATGCTTTTGCGCTCGTACTGCTGCTGACTTAATAAATTATGTTAAATAAATGTTTTTGTTTTTGGCATGCCATATTCATATAAACAAAAAAACAACAAGGCAACTAACTTAATTAGATTTTTCTCTTGTCTGATGAGGTCAGTTTGTGGTTTGCAATTTGAAAGCAGTTTTATAAAAATATATATAGCATACTTTTTGGAGCAGTAAGCAGAATGCTTAATATTAATATTATAAGTAATTTAAGTTGATATATTGATAATTTAGAATATGATTAGTTATGCCGAAATAAACATGGTTTATTTAATTTGTCTGTTAACTGCAATTCGACCCTCGTATTTGGCTCTTCTTTTCAGTCTCTTCTGAGGAAATGGCCCTTATAGTGTTTCCTGGTTTCTTTACTTGCAGCATGTTCTGATATTTGCCCAAAAGTTTTTCAAGTTGCAGTTTGGCAGCCAAAAGGCAATGAAGGCAATGGCAACGGCAAAGGATGCAGCAATTCGCAGCAGCAGGATAAGCAACTAAAATCTGCTTTAGTTTGTTTTTTCCTTGTGCTTGTGCCACATTTATTTGCTGCTGCTGCAACCTATCTTTCTCTCTCTCTCTCCCTCTCTCTCTAATGGTTAGTGGTTCTTGACTGCTGGTTCTTGCCCGCATATAAATATTTGATTTGATTGTTTCTTGGTTATACGTGTCTGTGTGTGTCTTTCAGTTGTTGTTCTGTCATTGTTTCAAGCTTGTTTTTTTGTGGGCGCTGCATGGATTTTAAATGGGAGGTGCAAATGTCCGAAGCGAATTGTGATTGAGACCATTTAAATTATAATATTGTTTAGTTTCAACAAAAGCCAGAATTAATCTAATATTAAATTTAAATCTCGTAATACAATAAATGACTTTTGTCGCAGTTAAAGATCTAAATCATAAGCTCCGATAATTGTAATTCATTTTTAATATATGTATGATGAAAGCCCGGATACACTGTTTACTTTTACGGCGCCATTTAATTGGATTTTATCATTGTAAAAAGCTGAACTATACCATAGAGAATGTTTTGTAGTAGTTTATGCTGTTATTATTATTACATTTTTTTGTGTTGTGCACTAGAAAATCGTTAAGCGTTAACATGGCCATTGTTATTGTAGTTGTTGGCCATAGTTTTGATTGTTGTCGGCGTTGTTGTTGTTCCAGTATCGTGACTGTCGTCATTTTTATATTATTTTGTGCGACTTTGAGTGACCTGTGCTGTTGTTATTTTTTTTGTTGGTTGACCCAAACATGCAACAACCAGTGCAAGTGGCACATGGTTCAAGTATTTTCTATTGTCCATTGTCCATGTAACTGTGCCACAAATATTATTATGTATTGTATATGTTGCAAGTAATATCGAAAATCACAATATAACAATAGCCTGTCTGTTCATATAAAATGAACCACACTGCGTATGCGTAATTATAATTTATATATTCTAAGCTAATCTCTAATTTGTCGCAGTGGCAACGACAACGACAACAGCTGTTAATGAAATTTATGGACAGAGTTCATGAACTCGCCCAGCGATTTCGTAGCAACATTCGACTCTAGGGGCCAAATGGCAGCCATGTTGTCTGCCTGACAACCTGGAAAATTTGCCACCTGAGCGGCGCGAACAGCAAACGACAGCAAAGGCAGCAACAACAACAACAACAACAACAACAGCAGCAGCAGCAGCAGCAACAACAATGACAGCAATGCTTGCTGCAATGACAATGCCTGGCCGAATAAATTCTCATTTATGACACTTAAAAGCCGACAACAGACAGCAAAGAGATGGAGAAGGAGAGGATGGGAGAATATAGGACTCAGTTGGGTTGTTTGTGTATCCTTATGGATGTTGCTACTACTACTGCTGCTCGTTAGCTGCTGAATGTGTGCAAGCTTTGCATTCAATACACAATTTGCAACAGCAACAACAGCAACTTGTGGTAGATTGCCATGCCTGCGGCTGAGTATCAAGCTGAGCAGCGGCACTCAACTGTAATGGCAACAGTCAGAAATCGTATGCATTGCGACAATTGATAAGAAAATGCGTTACAAATTAGCAACAGCAGCAGCAGCAGCAACAACAACAACAGCAACAGCAACAGCAACTTCATAGGGTATAAGCTTTGATAAGTGAAGCACTTTTAGATATATATTGCAGCTATGAGAATACAAGTTCTTCAATTGCAGGTTAAGCGTATGCTATCTCTGTCTAGTGTCAAGGTATCAACGATTAATTGAAACAGAAGTTTACGGAATAATAGGAGATTATATAACACAGTAATCCGGCTGGATAATGAACAAGTTGTCCTTATTCGACAAGAGGCTTAAATCAAAACTAAATTTGTATTAAACCCATAAGTGTTGCAACTATGAATAGGTTAAATTTTTGCTTGAATAATGAATATATTGAAAATGTACAACTTATGAAAAACGTTTTAGTTTTATTAAAGTTATGGGATATGGAAATTAGAAAATATTTAATTTCTACTAACAATGGAGATAGCCAATAATAGAGGCAATATATAGAATATTGTTGAAAATAATAATAATTTAAATTTACATACCGAATCAAATTTAAAACGACAAATCGATTAAGTTTTAACAAAGTTACGTGAGTAGAACGGAAAATAGTATTTTTATTTATTTTGAAATGTATGCAGAATTATTGTAACTATTTATTTTTAATGCTGCTAAAACGTATACACTTTTTGTAGACAGCAACACAGGGTATTTCAAGCTACAGTTCAATCAACTATAGTTTTTCTACCTTTATTTTTTTGCCCGGCAGTCATTAATGACATCATGCATGTCAGTGCATGTAAATTTCTCGCTCTGTCTCTTTTCCCCTTTTACTCTCTCTCTCACTCTCCCTCTCTCTCTTCCCCTATTGCTCTTTCCCTCTATCAACTGTATATGTTGCGACTCGTTTTGGATTACAGGTGCTTAAATGTGCGCGACGGCATAAGTTTAATTGACTTTTTGCCAATTTAAATAAAACAATGTGCTACAGTTTTCCATTCATTTTTCTTTTTGGCTGTATTATTTAATTTTTTTATATTAAATTTTATTTGCTGTATTTTAAGTGGGCTGAATTTTTGCTCTTGATTATTATTCATATTCATTTCGTTGCATTTCATTTGGCAAGAAGTCGTCTGCCATTTGTATTTGACATATGATAAATTTAATTGGTTTTTCACACAGTTTTGTGTCTTTCCTTCTGCCTGTTGCATACTCCGTCTTTTGACAATTGCAACGGCGAATCAATTAACCATTCAGTTGGTTCAATGAACGCTTCTTTTTGTTGACCCACTTACTCTTATGCGGCAGATTGAGATTGATGTGTTTTTATGAACTTTTCCATAAAATAAATTTAACTTTTATGAGCCACAGACTAGCCAAAAGAAAAGAAACACTCGTGATTCCATCTCTTATGTAAATGTAATCATTGAATAGCCCAATTTCTTCGCCGAATGAAACCAATCTGACACATCAGAATATTAAGTGGAACCAGACCAAAATCCAAATCCAAAGCCCTGAAAGCTCTGATATGTTATCGGGCTTAAGTAATTGTAAAATGCTAAAGCGATTTGCGTATGTTTTAGTTGCGAAAGCCAAATGGTTAAGAGTATGTCGACTGAGTGTGTGTGTGTGTGGCAAGAGGAAAAGGGATCAGGCCAACATTTTCCCGCCTCTCTCTCTCTCTCTCTCTCTCTCTGACAGTCTAGTTTTTCATGCCAAGCCCAAACTAAACAGAATTCATTTGCATGTGCTACAGTATTTTCGTTTTTTACTTCCTATCTCTGCCCATGCTTCCTTTTTCGTTTGATTTTTCATTTAATCCGTGCGTTTACATGAAAATCCCCCACATCTCCGCGCCTTCCGCATTGACTGCGTGAGTGAGTGAGTGAGTCAGTGAGTAACTGAGTGAGTGTGTGAGTGAGTATATAACGATTAGGTATTTGTTTTTTTTTTCCATCTTTCTGTCTATTTTTTCTTTTTAGGACAAGCTTGCTTTTATATCCAAAAGGCAGCGCACAGTTCGTTTAGCATGTGTGTGTGTGTGAACAGCTCAGAATTTGAAAATGGGTGAAAGCCAATTTTCACACTCAACTAAATTGGGTTAGTTGAAATGTGTGTGAGTGTGTGTGCGTACGCGGCAGACTGTGTGTGTGTGTGTACAGATGCAGGTGCAAGTTGCACGTTGCACATTGCAAATGCGCTAAAAATAGGTTTTACTTTAGTTTTTCTCTTGTTGATTCCATGCACATTTCAATATGATTTATGACGTGCAAATTGTATGCAGCAATATTTGAAATTTCTTTTATTTCTTTCTATTTTTTCTTTTTTTTTTTGGAATCTGTTTTGCCCCATTGACAGCTATGCAGATAGGCATGAGTTATGGGAAGTTTCGAACGTGAGAATGGGAAAAATCAAAAATGGTTTATGACCAATGTCTTGGACTTGAATTGAAATTGCCATGAAGCTCATTTATGATCTTTATTCTAAATTTTATTGCATGCAAATGTCATAAATTGTATTTTTAGACAGTGAAAGATGTCTTAGCTTTCCACGAAGCATATTTAAGTTTTTCACAAATAAATTTATTTGTTTTTAGCTTTTCCCTATTAAATGAGATATTGTTTATATCTACAAACATTTAAAAGTATTTAAAATATTTATTAAAACACATATTTTAGAATTCTTTATACGCTTACATTCATCTATGCGAAAATACTTATAAAACTTACATTTTCCTTTTTTTATTTGCAGGTAAATACTTGGTCCAATACTTTTAAGGAAATTCTACAGAAGTTTGTGAGTTTTGAAAATAGACAGCAATTTTGTTAAATCGTCTTGTGGTTCAATTAACTCTTCAAAGTCGAAACGGTTTTTGTTTTTGTCTTTTTCTTCTTCTTTGTTTATGACAAGCAGGCAGCTGGTCCTTGTGCGGGTTAGATTTACTTAAAGAGAATGGTCCATTACGGCAACACTTTTCAAATGGCGAGGCCTAAAATGAGGGCTAGTAAAAGCCATAAAGGCAAAAGGGTCTTATGTAGCAATTTGCTCCTCACGCTATGGTCAACAAACCGAATCGTTACGGCGACGCGTAATGAAAATTAATGCTGACGATCCGTAAACGGAAAGTATGAGGAAAAACAAAAGTAAAAGTCGACAAGGAACGTAGGCAACAGCGATATGTTGGTAAAACAGGCGAAAATTTAACGAACCGTAAAGTGATTCAACCTTGACGCTTGTCGCACACATTCCACAGCCCCATTAATACACACCAACTGAGCGAGATAGATATAGAAAGCAATGACGAGCGAGAGAGGGAGGGACGTTTGGAGTAACATAGACAGGGACAGAGACAGGGACAGGGACTGTATGGCTCTTGATGAATAAATTATATGGTGGTAATAAATTAAAATTTATCAAAGTTTAACAAATGCTACGGCTGTTGTGTGCATGCACGGGCTTTAAGCCTGGTTCGTGCTGCATTTTTAATGCCCCAAAAAGTGTGCTATGGCATAATACAATTTCATGCGTCTGCTAGCCTTGAAGCTGTGTCTGTGTGTATTGTGTACCCTTTAGACAAGGTTATTTTCTTCTTTTTTTATATCAATTATTAATGTACATATTCATTAAGTTGTAAGCCAACAATATAACTAAAGTTTTCAACAACTTTGCATGGATTAATATTCAATTTTTTACCTTTAAACTGCAAGCTGTCAGAGTATATTAAAAATTGTTTGAAATTCTTAAATATGTTTAAGCAAAAGATGGAAGCTTGCTTGACACGGCCGTAGCAGGTGAAGGGTTGTTTCTAAAGTCGCTTGAAACACGCCTTAATCAGCGTGAACCTTAATTAATTAATTGGAATAGACAACTTTATAATCTCGCCTGGGTTCATAAAATAAAAATCAAGTCAACTGCCTATCTATGAATTTGCCATGCTAGTCTTATCGCAAACGGTTTGTAAACTTTTTTTTATTTGGGATCTCACTCTTTGGACATTGCCGCCTGATTTAACTTGAAACTTGGCTCATTTGTATTAAGTTCGCCACTCGCTGCGGTTAAGGCCGCTAAAAGCAAATGAGTGCGTTGGCCAAAAAGTTTCGCGATTCTCTTGGTGTTGCTGCTGTTGCGGCTGTGGCTGCTGCCACATAAGCTGTAGGAGGGACAAGAATGAGTCGCTCTCTCTCTCTCTCTTGGCTACAGGCAGCTCTGATCAAATAATCTTGTTTGATGATGAGTTTACCCACACACACACACACACACACACACACACACTCGCACAGCTGGCGTTGCAGATAAAACTCGAAAGTTTTCATTCTATTTGCTACTTTGGAGGATTTGTGTTACATTTTGTTAGGAAAATACAAAAAAAAGTTAAAACTTCTGTTTGAAGTTTCACTGTCTGTCTGTCTGTCTGCTTGTGTGTGTGTGTGTGTATGTGTGTGTTTTCTGTGTCTATGTGCAGCATTTTGATTTTTGTACTTGAAATTGGTTTGCCATAAACCATTTTCGTAGATATTATCAGCATTGCTTCAAACTTTTATTCTGTTTTTTTTTATTCTCCTCTGAACTTTGTATCAGTTTATAAACAAATTAAAATTGTATTAAAATGTCGGTGCGCGTACATGCGATTGCAGAGTTGTACGAGTCGACTGAAATTGTGTTGCCACATGCCACCGGGCTCACGCCTCACTTGCCACATGCTCAAACAGCCACAAGCACCACCGGCTAGACATGTCCACCAAATAAAAAAGCAAAGCAGTAAAATGCTGCTGTAAAATACCCTGTACTTTCAATGTATTTATTGATGATGGATTTATTTAAAATAACAACTGTTTTCATTGCTTTCAGTTAGGTTGTGATATTAACTATCATTCGGGTAGTGAATTTGTGTAACTATCTTCAGTTGTGCTCAAACATACCCTGTACAGACATGCGCATTGCCGGTTAAGTATTACAAAAATGAGTTGGGGTAATTGCAGCGCATGTCTGCGGTAAGCAGCCCACAGGTTCCGAATACATTCAGTCGGGTTAAATCTTTATTATGAAAATTTCATTTTAATTGAGCGAGTTGCTTTCGCAGTTGTTGTTTCAGTTGACACCAAACTTTAGCAATGAGGATTTTTATGTACTACTTACCTTAGCAATTAAAAATGGGTATAAATATTCCAGATCAGCATTTATAACGGATAGACTAAAAGATATGCAGCAAAATCAGCAGCTGTTTTGTAATTTTCTTTGATTTCTGACAGCTGTAAATATAATATATTTAAGTTGTTTGATGTATTTAGAGCAGTGAACATCCAAATTATGCAAGTAAGCTCTTCAGAGAGCCACTACGTGCCCACTGTTGGTTTGCATTCGTCATTTGATAGAATGACAGTTCAATAAAATGCAACTTCTGTTGCACTTCTTATTTTTCTGTCTTATTTTTGTCATAATTATTATTTTTAGACCCTTTACTTTTTGAAAAAAAAGTAAAAAAGGGTCTATTAAGTTTGTCAAAATGTGCGTAACAGGTCGAAGGAAGTCCGGCAGACCCCATAAAGTATATATATTCTTGATCAGTATCACCAGCCGAGTCGATATAGCCATGTCCGTCTGTCCGTCTGTCCGTCTGTCCGTCCGTCCGTCTGTCCGTCTGTCCGTCTGTCTGTATGAGCGCCTAGATCTCAGAGACTATAAGCGCTAGAGTCACCAAATTTGGTATGGTGGTTCGTCTATGGGCTAAGCAGATCAAGTTTATCTTAAAATTTTGACACGCCCCCTTCCGCCTCCGTAAATCGAGAACAAAAATTTTGAAATCCCATAAAATGAAAAACATTTAAGCTAGAGTCCTGGATTTTGAAACACAGGACGGAAATCAGGGTCCTAACGTATCCTGAAAATTTCATCACGATCAGATAATAATATCGGAAGTTATTCAAAAAAAACTTAAAATCCCATATAATGGTCAATTCTAAAACTGGAGCCTTGAATTTTGGCACACAGAACAAGCATCGGGGTCCTAATGTATCCTGAAAATTTCATCATGATCGGATAATAAACTCGGGAGTTATTCAAAACTCAATATTACCAAAGGAAGAAGAAGAGCATGTTGACGTAACAACGCGCTATGGGGTACTATATATTAGTCTCACTCTTATTTCCGTTTAGAAGAATAAGTAAAGGGTCTCTCATAGTCGACTTCGACTGTAGCCTTTCCGACTGGTTGTACTTTTGGATGTTTAATTTAAGAAACAGCAGAAGTTTGTTTTTCTAAATGCTTAAACACTAAACGAGTTTATATTCTGCTTCTCTCCATCTATTTCTCACTCGATTAATGCCACTTGTTGGAGTGCAATTGAGCTTTACCATCTGCTAGTGGTAGATCAGTTATAGAATTTTCATAACGAAATGAAAATTGTTTGGCATCTGCCCATTTGCCCATTTCCCAATGAAGAGTTGTCGAGCTTTACAACTTGTCGGGTCTCTGGCATATCATAAATAAACAAAATGGAAATAAGAGCATTTTCAAATGCCACTTGACACCATATGGCGACTATGCAAGCTGTCAGGCATTGCCGCTTTCCCTCGTACTGTTTCTTTCTCTAACTGTCGTTCTCTCACTCTCTCTGTGTATATCGCTTTGTCTCTCTCTCTTTTCATTGTCAGCTGCACGCATTAAAATGCAATGATAACATGCAGCTTCAACAGCAACAGCAGTAGCAGCAGCAACAACAACTTTAGCTCAATAGTTTTGCCAGTAAAAGTTCTTTGTTGTTTTGATTTAACTGAACAAGACAACGAAGAAGAAGAATATTAGGCGAAAGTGGCTTGGAAAATCTAAAAGCCGCAACAACAAGCACTCAAGTGCTGCAGCTCATCTCAGCTTCTACACGAGTTGTGGCAGCTCCGGGGCACGGTTAGAGAGCAGCAAACAGCCACTTGTGATGTCAACGCCATCAGCAGCTGTGGCTGTGTCGAAGTTCGCTTGTCGCCAAGCACCAATAGAAACAACAGCAACAACATTAACAATAACAAAAACAACACTTGCATATTTCATTAATTTTGCATAAAATCGGCAACAACATTTTTGTAGCTACTTCATTTTTTTTTTGTTTACTGCGGCGTGCTCAAGTGGCAGATTCTTCTATTCGAAAATACTTATATATGTATATATATATATAAAAATGAAAATACAAAACAAATTGCTTAGTAAATAAATTGAATTGAAACTGAAAATTTACTGAAGTGCCACTAAACAAGAAGCTTCGAGATTGAACGCTCATCTCGGCTTTATGAATTGTTTGCCAGCAGGCAACTAATCAATTGAATTAGCAAATCTTCCATCTCATACTCGCATATATCGCATAGTTTCCTCTCACATTCCCTCCCTCTCTCTCTTGCTCTGTGTGTAATCAATGACAAGCAAATGAAACTCAATGTTGGAATGTGGTTAAAAATCAAATGAAATTTGAGTAATTTGATTATGAATTCCAAAGCTTTTAAAGTGATTGAATTGAATGCTTTGAGATAGTTTAATGAGATTGTAAGTTATTCCAATTATTCTGCTGTCAATTGCAATACATTTTTATACATAAATTTTTCCATTTTGACACTTTAATACATATTTAAATTGCTGGCGAATTCGTAGCGTAATGAATTCCCTCTTACAGTTCTTTGAAGCTGTTCAAATATATATCAATTAATGCCATTTGAAGGTAGCTTTTTGTGCAACGCTGGGGAATTGTACGTGTATAAGTATGTACTTAGCAGCAAGCTTTATGTGCATTTTTTTTTTTGGCTAAACAAATGAAATGCTGTAAACTTAATGCTGAGCCCCCAAACAAAATGGAAAGAAAAGAAAGAAATTCAGGCTGGCTGTCAAGTGGCAGCCAGCTCAGGCATAAAAAAGGCGACACGGCAATTGCCTGGCAAGCAGTTGGGTAAAAGGGGGAACGCAGACTGCCGGGGGAGGGTAACAAGGGATTAGAGTGAAGTAGAAACGGGCGTCAAATCGATAACAAGCGGAAATGGGGTCAGTGCACCCAAATGCCCAAGCAAAAGCAATCAAAACTCATTGCCAAAACGAGTAGAAATAAAAAAAAAAAGCAAGGCGAAAAAAAAGTTGTTGTTGGCCAGTTGTTGTTGTTGGATGGTTTGTGCCGTTTACATTTTCAATGCAACAAAATGGTACAAAGGGCAAATCGCACCCGTATTCGAATGCGGATTCGTATTCGCAGGCAAACACACAAACCAAGCAAGTGCTTCAATTTTCCGCCCTGCCAACTTGCTTCAAGCAGATGGAAGCTGCCAAGCGTGCTCACAATTGCTGTCCAGGCACAAAATCTTGTGCATTATCAACGTTTAACTGCAATATCAGTGGCTATTTCTGCTGGTTTTTGCCGTTTGCCGTGCGCACTTAATCAATATTCGATTACAACCGCTGTTCCATCCATTCCATTCACTCATATACACAGTTGCCAGTACCACTCATGTACTTATGCACTTGTACACACTCAGTTGGCAAGGCCAACACACACACACAGAGAGAGAGAGAGAAATACACATTTTATACTAGTAACAAACACATACATGTTGGCAATTGAATCATGTTTCGATACCTGCCTTCCCTCTGGCAATCTAGATGCCTTTTGTGTGTTTATCAATGCACTTTTTGCCCAGCAGTTAGCTGGCATACTAGTATTACTCCCACCGCCCCCACTCCTCTCTATGCTAGCAATGCGGCACGCTTGATCTGCTCTGCTGCCAATTACAGTTTCGATCCCGGCCGAAAGTCAAATGCCAAGCAGACCATTACGTGTAGTAGCAGGAACAGCACTTTATTGGTCAGTGGCACCTTGATTGTGTACCACAGGTCGTATGAGTGTTATGCAACTTATTTATGCCTGTAAGGCTACATATCAAACTGCAATTTAATTGCTATGTAGTATATAAAAAAGACATTGAAGATCAAAAGAAATAGCAGAAATATTCTATTTTTATTATTTATTAATTTATTTCTTATTTAATTATTATATCTATATAATTTTGTTATATTTTTTGATATTTATTATATTTATTTACTATTATTGATATTATTATTTATTTGTTTACTGAATTTGCCAGAACTAAAAGAGTTTTTAGCAGTTGCAACATTTAATTGGCGCACCTGTTTGGTATTCTGTACCACTCGGCGTATGCTTGTTGTCTGTGTCTTATTTCATTGCATATTGATTTTCATCTTTTTGACTCAGAAACGAAGCACATTTCCAAAATGAAATATTTCATAATATTGCAGTTTTACCTTATGCAATTAAAACAAACTCAAAATGAATTGGTAAACAATTTGAGAAATTACTATAAAGAATTCGACAAGAATCTGATTCATTTAATAATGGCATTCATTTGAATTTGTTTGCATTAAATATTTTCCATTAATTAACAGTTACAGCATTCATCTATTTCAATTGAAAGTAACTGTCCTGCGGTTGATCATCTTAATTTCAAATTGTATGTATGACATTTGACAATTTTGTGGCAAGCATCGAATGCTGTTTAGTTGACCTCAGGCAGTAACAATCATTTGTTGTTTATTTGTGTGTCCAAGTGAACTTCAATGCCAATATGCCATTAATTTATACTAAATTATCAACCATATTTGTTGTTCATTAAATTGCATTTCAATTGTATAACTTGAATGTGTTGCAAGTAGCCCTAATCACTGGCCAATATTCTCTGTGGTCACCCAAGTATTTGTCAATGTGTGTGCGTCTGTGTGTGTGTGTGTGTGTGTGTGTGTGTGTGTGTGTGTGTGTGTGTACATTTTACATAATAAATCACGTAATGTTTCAAAATGCTGTCATGTTTAGTTGGTTAGCCAGGCAAATTCCTGGTCAGGCAGAGGCATTAGAGACAACATTAGATGGCTAACCTCTGGTAATTTGGCCAATTGCATTTGTTGTTTAAGCAGCTGCTGTTGCATAAATTGACAATTAATGAAGTATATAAGTTTAGGGGCATAATAAGCTGTAAGAAATGATTTCATTTTATTTATCTATACTCTCGATTTAGCTTTATTTTTATCTATCTTACATATTGCAGGGTATTGCATAGTTTTCTACTGTGCACATTGTTAATTTCTTATGTGTTGTCCGCATGTCTTGCCAGCAATTTAAATGAAATTGTCAGATTGCAATGTGTAACATGCTGCCAGGCCACAAATTACGTTGCATACAATGGCTGACACACACACACACACACACACACACACACACACACATGCACAGCACCTCCACATACACGTTAACAATATTGCATATGTGCATGACACGAATATTTTACTCTTCATATTCTGCTTGAATTGTTTTGCAATTTAATTTTATGACTTGTTTATTTCAAATGCCTGCGTAAGGTTAAAAGATAACACGCACATTGCGTATATAAGTATATATATTTGCAACATTTTCAATTAATATGCCATATAGGGATATAAATAAGTATGTGTTTATGTATATACCACTTGTATACGCTTGATACATGCGAGTTATTCGTTAGATTCTCTTTGGGGCCTAATTAAGCAGTTGAACGCTCTGCACAGACTTTGAACCCATAATTACTCAAAAGCGCGCAGATAAAGCACGAACTCCAAGGCAATTGCTATTAGAGAGCGGCAGCCTTAACGCCCCTAACGCCTCATCGCCTCAATGGCCATGTAATTAAACTTTGATTACGGTACTTAGCCAGCGCAGTAAGCTCCTCTTCTTCTGCCTTCTTTTTTTTTTTTTTGTTGCAACTTCTTTACCTCAGACTCTGTCTGTTACAACGGTTGCTGCTGTGTCCCCTTGGTCTTTCTTTTTCGAGTGTTTCAACTTGGCGGTTGGTGGTAGAGCTTGACTTAAGGATATCCTGTATTTCAAAGTCATTAAAGTTGTGCTTTATAAGGATGTTAAGGAGTGAATGAGAGAAAAATATTTGAAATAAAACGAGCTGTATGTTTATGTGTGAGCTTAAAGCTGGCAGGTGCTTTTAAAGCTGTTTTCTATATAATTTTTAAGCAGTTTATAACTTTTAGCACGCTTTCAGCTGCTTTAAAGGCTATTTTCTACATCAACTACTGCTGGGTATATATATACGTTTTTATAAGTGAGTAAAGCTATGTGTTTTCATGTGCTTTTGAGCTAACCTAGCACTGGGTTGTAAAGTAAGCTTAATAGTAATATATAGTAATATGTTAATGCAATTAAGTCCGCATAAAACACACACACACACACACACACACAAACATCTTTAGGGTATAGAAATTGCCTCATCGCAATGGCGCAACTTGACTTTACGAGTTCTTGCCGCATCCTTCGAGGCTTCAGCTAATGACACTGCATTCAGCGGAAGACATAAAAACGCAAGCAGCGCATAACATTGTCTACAAGTAGCTGCCCCATCTATGTCAGCGTCTCTACTTGTTCTTCTTCATTGGGTTTCTCTGTTTTTTTTTTTTGCTTTTACAACAACGTCTCAACACTTTGGGGCATTATTTTTAAACAGCCAACGCATATTCCTTTTTATTGTTGTCTGCAATATGCAATTATATTTATGACACTTTTATTTGATTTCCTAAAGATTTCTTGTGTTTAGCATAACATACAAGTATAAAGGAAAAAAAACAACAGAAATTTTTGTCTAAGTACATTTATCATACGCTGAGCTGCCAAATTGCCCAAACACACATATCGCACATATTTATGCATATAAAATATATATAGGGATATAAATATACATATATGTGGAATATCATCATTTGCTGTTGCTGTGGTGTTGGAGATTGGCAATGGAGCTGGAAGCTGGGAGCTGGGAGCTGATGTCGGGTCTTGAAGTAAGCCCACAAGCCATATAATGTGCCATAAATATTAAAACGTTTTGACTTTACGCGCTGCTGTTTTGTGCCTTTGCCGTTACCACACGCGCCTCGAGGATAACCAGTAACCAGTATCCAGGCAGAGGACCAGGAGACGACGGACCCGCTACCGGATCAGGCTCTGCTTGCTCTGCCGCCGTAAAGCGCTAGCAAATTATTTGCATTTTTTATATGCCAGAGCTGAGACGTCAACGAAATACAACAGAAAAAAATAAGAGACAAAAAAAAAACAACAGCAGCAGCAGCTAAAGTCGCTTTGAGCATAAAATGTGAAAGTGCAAAGGAAATTTACCCCGCTCCTCCTCGTCTGTCACAGACACCCAGTCTCTCAACAGCAGCAGCAGCAGATCGGAAATTTTTTATAAAAATATATATTTTAAGCGTGCTCGCTGCTTGATTGGAGGAGACGAACAGAGCCGGGAGGGAGTTGTGGCAAGAAGACCTGATATGCTGCAGAGACTGTGCTATCAACGGCGGCTCTTGCGGTACTTTGCGGCTGCTTAGCGTTGTCACACCGCCAGGCAAATTGTGGTGTTGGTGGTGGTGTTGCCTCAATGTGAGTGTAGATGTAGATGTTGTAGATGTGGACATGGCCGGATGAGGAAGCCAGAAAAGCAAAGTGGGGGGGGGGGGTAGGAAGCAGCAGCCATGAAATGAGCATGTTGCAAATTACGAAAAGCAATTGAATCAAATTTAATAATAAATCGCATTTATTTAGCAATAATTTGCATTTATTTTGCAAGGAAGCTGGCTAAATCCAATGAGTCAACAGTATATAAAATGTAAATTTAAAGAATTTCTGCAGTTGTGAATATTTATCTAAGCCTTAGGAAATGTTATGATATTTTAATTTTAATATAACTAAAATTATTCTCTTGCTCTGCTACACATTCAAATCCAATTTAGAAAGTCTAAGCCCTAAGCTACACAAGCTTATGTCTATTATAAAAAAAAATAGAAACTCATTTATTTGTTAAGACAGAAAATTAGCTGAAAATGTTGTGAACAAAATGTTGCTATATTATATAACTTTTAATTAACATACAGCAATGAAATTTATGAAATTTGTTTGCCTTGTGTTTTTCTCTGCATGAAAGTATACAACAAATAGATGCAACCAAACTTTTTAATTAAATATCAAGTTTCGCTTGAAAGTTCTATTGAAAATAATATAATGAATAAATATTTTTACAATTCGCATCATAAAATCGTCGGCAAATATGAATATGAATATGAGAAATGTGTATATTTTGTGGTAATGGAAAAGGAAAAAGGATGAAGCAGACCAATAAACATTTTGCCAATTGCGGTCACAATCAGCTGTGGTGAATGCGTCATGCGATTGAGAACTCTCTGGGCATTTGGTCAATTGCTTCTGATTTGAGGCACTTAGCCTTGCAGCAGGAGCTTTCATAATTGTGAATCAATAGTTGATCAACCGGAAGTGGCTGCCAATGATGAAAGGAGATAGAAGCGTAGAAGTCTCCTGCTGCTGCTGTTGCTGCTGCTGCTGTTGTTGCTGCTGCTGCAGGCAAGTGTTAAATGCTTCCTTCCCGCTCTCATTTCTCAGCCTTGTCTCTGCTGACCACATGTCAAAAATGCAAATTCAACATGGCCTAATACCTTGAGCGTTGTCATGTTCCTGCTGTCTCTCAATTGGCAACCCATCTACATGCTCTTCGATACTTTATGACCACCACACAATGAGGCGTGGCGATGTGGCATGCGGCGTTGCGGCATGGCATGCGGCATGGCATGTACATGCTTGCATACATAGTACATGCTGCCTGTTGGCCATATAATGAATGTTTAAATGCTTTGGCACGTGAATTATTGTGGATTTAATTGTGCGCTATTAATGACTGAGGCTCAACCTCTGAGCCAATGCCAATGAGCGCTCATTAAAATTAAATTTGTTGTGCGTGTGCACAATTGTTGTTGTTGTTGTTGTTGTCGTCGTTGTTGCTGCTGCTGCCTGTTGTTGGCTGCTGTAAGGGCCGAGTGGCACTTGGCTTAAATAGCAACGCACAACACTTGAAATGCTGCACAGTTTGTTGCAGCAATTGCTGCTGTTGTTGTTGTTGTTGTTATTTTGCTGTTGCTGCTGCAGCTGTCAGTGTCACATAATTTTGCACTTTGGACAGGCCACAAGCACTCGAGGCTTTCGGTTTGCATGTCAAACACACTCACACACACGCACGCACACACACTCTTATAAAAAGCAGCAGAGTAAATGTTTTTTATTGCATACTTTTGTGCGTTTGCAAAATTACAAAAAAACCCAAATAGTTTAAAAATAAAATGGAAAAAAAGGCTGTGATTCCAAATAATATTATGCAACATTATTTTTATTATTTTCGTTTTCGCTTCCGTCAAATTCTGAAAGCATGAGCTGAGGTTGTTCTCCCTGAGCAATTTGCAGCCAACAAACAAGTGCAATCAATGTGTATAAAATGCAACGATAATTCAATTTATATTCAACTCGAAAAAAATATTGCAAATATGTTTGACATGTTAAAAAAAGTTTGTTTTTTCTTTTTAATTTTTTATATTGTTCACTAAATACGCAGTTGAATAAGCAAATTAGTCAAATTAAATAATAAAAGCAAATAAATATATGTATTTAAAACAACAAATGTGAATATTTGTTAAGCTTTTAACAGAATTCCAACCAAAACAATGATACACGTTTTGATGATGAAACGAAATACAAGAGAATATTAAAAACAATTCAAGTATCTAAATTACTTTTCAGCCAGTTCTTAGATACACACACGTACGTTTAGATTGCTTACACTAGTTGAGTAGAATCTTCACTTTATACATTTATCATTTTCCTATGATTGACTTTCAAGGCACGAGCGCTGTTTTTTCTTTCGTTTTTCGTTGTGAATTGTTTTATTAAACTTCTGGCGAAGAATTTCGTCTAAGTAAGAATGTAATGCAATTGCTGAAAAGTGAAGAGCGATTGTTGAAAAGTTGTAGCTGCCGTATTTTCAGCTTAACTTCACAGATTGATAAATGTTCGTTCACCCATTTGCCGAAAATCACGCAACACGCAACCAAGAACAACGCAGAAGAAAGTACAACGAATATTTGACACAAAACCGCAGCACGTAAGTTTCAATATTGCCACACATGGGAGAGTGTTGTGTGTGTGTGTGTGTAGGTGTGTATGTGTAGACTATAAGATTTCTTTATGTCGTAAACTGAAGCTTAAAGACAAGGACGCTTTCAACTGGCGCGCGTACGTGTTGGCTGCCTTAAATGTTTTACAAAATGGCGGCATTCGCGCCATTTTATGTGTTGTTCTCTGTGTGTGTGTGAGTGTGAGTGTGTTATATATAGCGCTGGGTGTAAGGGATGAGTGTGAAACTATTCGAGCGTTGAGCAGCTGTGTTTTGTCAAAAGTCAAAACCAAAATCCAAAAATGCGGCTCGTCACATATGGTGCTGACGGTGGAGGGGGTGGGGAGAGGTTGTGAGGTCGTCGGGCACATAAAACATGCAACATGCAACAGCCGCCATTTTTAATTTGCTTGTCGAAACTGATGCGTGTTGTTGTTTTTGTGCATTGGGTTGGCCTGTTTCCGTTTCCGCTTTGAGCTGCAGTCGCTGTTTAACCTGTTGTTGTTGCTGTTGCTGTTGTTACTTTTACTGTTGTTGATTTCCCTTCCTATATGCTTTTTTTTCTGCTCTCAATGTAAATAACAAAATGTATCACTTCCGTTAAACGTTGTGAGTGTGTGTCAAACTGCAGATGCAACGCATTTGCCACTTGCCACATTTTGCAGCCATTGCAAATGGCGTGCGATAACAAAAATGGCCGCTCGTTCAGTTTCCGCTTTGTTTGGTTAGTTGCAGTTTGTAACAACAATTTTGGCGTGTTTGTGTGTGTGTGTGTGTGTGTTTATTTTTGAGTTGCCTTTTGTTTTCATATTTGACGATAAAGTAAGACTGCAATTGTTAACTTTGTTAACATGTGTAGCAGTTTATCGGCCTGCATTGTTGACTTGCCTGCCCGCTCTGTAACCCGCTTTATCACAACCTTTCTGCTCATCTGCTTCTTTAGCTCTTACTGCTCTGTAACATTTCATCAGCAAACCCGCACAAATATTTTCCATGTGCGCACTCAAATATGCAAATATTTATGTATATCCATTTTGGTTTCCTATGCCGCTTTGAGCTGCTAATTAAAATCAGACTGCCAAATATGCGAGTACTAGAAATAATGTTTCCATTTCCATTTACATGGCTAAAATCATTAGAAAGAAATACACGAAAATAAAACATGATTAAATAATTGAATTTTCAACGATGAGCAATGAAATGGTATTTAGAAATGGATTATTATACTTGTTTTATTATTTAAAGAGTAACCTAACGATAAGAGTCGTCTGTGTTTAGTTGCTAACATTAAATTTCATTAAATATTCTATACATTTGACACGCTGAAACATGCCTTATCTCTTTTCTAAGCTTTAACTTTAATACATTACTCTCTCCCAAATATAAGTCAGAGAAATAAAAGATTAGATTATTCTATACAATTTATCAACGCATTTTTGAAGGTCTTTCGCTTGACAGCAGCAAATTGTGCAATTTACAAAAGTCCTGACACTTACTTTTTGCTACTACCCGTTGGCCAAGGCTTTTGTGCCGCCTAATTGACCATTAGTACAAGTAAATTTTGCTAATTGCATTCTCACAGCTGACAATTATAAATTGCTTTTGGCATTTTCAACAGAGAGAGAGAAAGAGAGAAAGTGTAGCCTGAATGCAAATGCGTTCAAAAGGTGCAACAATCAAGTGAACTAACTAAATTGAGTTACTGACAATGAAGAGGTCCTCCCGGATCACATTATTACGACAAATTCCAGGGTCAAATTGACGGCCGTTTAGAATCGATTTGTTGTTAATTGCACAAATGTTGTTTAATACGATGACACGATTAGTTAAATTACGTATGTACATATATATTGTTGTTATTATTCCTGTGTTGTGTTTGCATGTCAAAAACCAAACAACAAATGCCAAAACTGATTATGCAAATTTTTGTGTATTTAATATTTGACGTTGGTTTTGAAAAATGCATTGCGGTTAGTATTCATTACAGCCACAACACGAATATTTTATGCATTCCTTTTTTATTTTTTTGTTGTTAATATTTGAATGGGAAAAAAATAATAGAAATAGAGATTTTAAATGCATTTTGGGGCACACACACACACGGCGTATGAGTGACGCGTGTATGCATATCAATTGCAATGTTAATTGCAAAAATTGTATATAAAGCGGCAATCCAGGTGCATTAGTGTGTGCGTGTCTGAATCATGCAAATTAGCACGCTTGCGGCATTTGACGCGCTGTGCGACTTTCTAGCTGACTGACCCATAGAAGCGTCATTCGGCGGCATTCCCCTCGACATTCCCCTTGACGCAGTTTCGCACACGCAATTAAGAACTTTAACTCTATGATTTAACTTTAAATAGTTTTCAACAGTGGCAAAACTTTTAGAGCTTCATCATCATTGTGTGTGTTACTACTGTGCTTTTGTACATTGTACGTATATTTGTCGAAACTAGTTAACGTATATATCAGTTAATGAAGTATATGTTTGTAGTTGTAGAAAATTTCCAGGGATTGTGTGTAGCCTGACCGAAAAGCCATTACAGTATGGCCTGCTGATTAGAGACACGATCCGCAATTATGGCCTTTACAGCTCGTTATGCTGCAAACCCAATGATGGCACAGGCATTGATTAAATTTCCCAACTAGTAACGTTTGAAATCTACTGCAAATGTTTTGAATAGAGAATTGCGTTGAGCTAATCATATACTATTAGATTACTTCAAAATGAAATGAAAATACAAATAGTAGTATAAATTATTCATCAATGACAATTTTCAGCTGTTTGGGAAACAATCAAAGAGACTAGTTAACCAATTACTTGATATAGTTCAAATTTCAAGTTATAACCAAAGGCAAATTACAAAAATGTGCTTTTCAAAGAGAATCTGAAAACTGCATACTTAAACAATTAAAATGGCAACAGATTGGCCATCAAATCTAAAGCTGTTCCATCGATTAGGGCTGAAACAGTAGAGATACCTTATCTTCTGCCAATTACAAGCATCTTCCATTTGCACAAGCTTAATAAATAGTACTCTGGGTAACAAGAAAAAAATCAAAAAGGGATTTCATTAGGCAACATGCAAAAGAAACTGTTGGCATCGGTAGCCAACTCGGCATATAAGCGTCAACATGGCCCTAGAGCTGGGAAAGCTGCCTCCTGACACAATCCAGTCAATTGAAAAGTCTCTTCATGGGCTGTAATGCTTTCTGCTCTGCATAGAAAACACCTGTATGTTCTTTCATTTCATTTTGTGTTGCGTAGCAACAAAAACATTTCGATTTCCGCTTGAAGTTGCATCTGCAGCATACTATGTAGTAGCAGCTTTTCTTTTTCCAACTTGCCACACAGCAACAAAACAATCATCAAGTGCGAGCGAGTTGTAGTAAATAGAATTTCTCAACATATTTCTTTTTTCTCTCTTTCAATTCATTTCATTTCCTCCTTTGTGTAATTTTATTTTATATATTTTCTTTTTTCTTACTTATGTTCTATGAGTTGTGCGTCGTGTGTCCTTTGTTTTCACAAATTGAATTGTTCGCAAAGAAGTTTCTGATTTCCTTTCAAGCTACACACAAAAATGGAAAACAATTCCCAATAAATGTGGGCTTGGTAAGGGGGCGAGATGTTGGTCGTTTGGTATCCATGTAAATCAGCCTAAAAGCTTTTTTTATAATTGAAACATTTTCGATCAAATGAAACAATTTAGTAGCAATTGGTAAAATAATGAAGTTAGATCTCAGCAATAACACAACAATGGCGTGTATTTGTTGTAAATTAAACATTCCAGTTTTACTTGTATATACTTATTGTGTTTTTAACCTGAAACTAAAACTTTATTGACTGCAAATAAAAATAATAACTTAAAGTGATTACAAAACTGAGTTATTAAATGTTCTTTAGTGAAAAACAAAATTGGTTTGCAAATTATAAACTAATTGAAAAGACTATAAAGAACATTTTGTCTTACTATAATATGCTAGCTAATATCCTATGGATTTTCGATGTAAAGTAACCATGACATGCAATATTACGCATACGCCATGTTGGCAGCTGTCATTTGACATATTTGTCAAGCTATGCGTCAGTTTGACAGCGCCACAATGGCTGCCAGCACCTTTAAACACTAAATAGACATAATGAAAGTAATGTTTGACTAAAAAAAACCCTGTATTCAGTAATAATAATTGTTTTTTACATGTTAGAGATACAAATACCAGTTTGGTTGATGTTGTCAAACATATATTTATATTTAATACAGGGTATTGAAATGTTAGTTGTGCTAGAGTTTGGTGTAGAGTTTGCGCAGTTGCGAACTTCATATGTGACATGAAGCTAATCGAAATGTAAAGACAATGAACCATTGACAATATGAGTATCTGACCCCTTAATGGGGTACGTGCATTGAACTGGCGGCACATTTGAAGTGCAGTGCACGTAGAATCCTCTCGAAAAAACGTATTGGTAAATATTTAAATTATAAAACAATTGCCCACTGCCCTGATGTTGTTGTTGCTGTTACTGTTACTGTTGTTGTTGTTGTTGTTGTTGTTGTTGTGGAAAAGGTCAGTCACTTGTCAGGCTTCACGTTTGGCATTGTCAATTATGCGAAAACTTTTTCGGCCCGAAGCCAGTGCAAAATACTAATACAACAATAAAAGGAAAACAAACGGGAGAGACGGGAGAGGAAGAATGCGGAAAGGACGAACGCTTTGCAATGCAAAGTAAAGTTTTAACAAAATGCGACATAAAAGGGTGAACAAAAATAAAAATAACCAACTGCTTGGGTCGGCGTAAAGCGGCTTAGAAGATTTTTCAGTTCACCTGCTGCAGTTAGAGGGAGTCTCTGGAAAAGGGTCTATAAAATTGTGCGCACGACGTGGCTAATAAACTGAATCAAAATAAAAGAAAAAAAAAAGAAAGGAAAATAAACTCAATTGTGTAGGGTTTGCCGAATATTGTATACTCTACGGAAAATGTATGATTTAAGTTTAGAAAACTAAACGATAGACATTTCTATATTGATATGTGCTAATCAACAATATATATACCATATACATCTATGTATTTACTTAGCTAAATGTGTTATACTCTGACAAAAGGGCAAGGCTCTCAGTAAGGGTATAAAAAAGGGGCGCTACAAAAGCAATTTACCTTTAAGAAAATGCTTATGCAACACAACCGACAAAATGAATGACTGACAAACCGACGGACAAAAGGCAGTTGGCAGTTGGCAAAAAAAAACACTGCCAGGCATTTATAATTAAAATCGCAAAACCTTAAACAACATTTTACTTAAGGCAACAACGGACGACAACGATGATGACGACAACAAGTTGCGAGTGAAAGAACAGGGAAAGGGAGGGGAGTTAAATTGTCAGAAGAAGGGGCAGGGCAGACAGAAGTCAAACAATAAAGCAGACAATAATAATTTCAACAATAACATGACAAATTGTTTCAGGGCATACAAGAAAGTGCCTACCTACTGGTTAAATCCCCAAGAAAAGGTTGCAAACTTGCAAAATCCTTTACTTATTTATTGTAGGTGTTGCAAAGTCGTTTCTGTTTGCCACCAACAATGCTCCTCCTTGCAACTCCTGCAAGTCGTTGGCAAGGCAACACTAATGCAAAGTATACGACTTTGTTATATTGATAAGTTGGCAACATTACAACTGTTGCAGCTTTGGCTTTGGCTTTCACTAACTACTAATTAAAACTTAAGTATGAGATTTAAAATGAATGAAATGTAACTAGTATTCACTTTATATAGAGAATATAATTTAATGATTATTTTCATTACCACTATAAAATGTCGTCAGACCAACCTTGACATTACTTTTTGTAACAATGATAAATTTGATTGCAGCATGCGCAAGTGGCAGTTGCATGTGCAACATTAGCTTTTGCCCCGTTCAGGCGCACAAATAACTTGGCAGAAATGCATATAATTTTAGTGGACGCATAAATCAATTTAAATGTTCACAAAGGAATGCACGTAAATGCATGAAATGTGAAATGTGAAAGAGAAAACAAGTGGAACGCGATACTCGTAACTTGTATAAATATGACTTTCAATGATTTATTTGCAAACGTTTCAAGTCCAATTTATAGCGAAATGCAAAAGGAGAATGAAATATTAGTGGCCAGTTTTTACTTAGTTCATATTTTAGGCAACTGCATGGAGTTCCATCTAGATAAAACTGTGGCCTGCATTTAGCATTTAAATTAGAGACCACAGTGAAATTTCCTACCATTAAATGGAAATGGGGAAACTCTTAAAGTCAAATTGTGCTGGGGACTATTTTTAGTTTGTTAAATGTCACTTTCATTCATACGAAATGCTTATGGGGCTTTGATTTTTACACCATTCTGCAAAAACAAAGCGAAAGTGCGAAGGGAAAACAATAAAAACAAAGGCAAAGTGAAAATGAAATGGTGGAAAGCGTATTAGGAGAGGGAAATGTAGTGAAGTGTGTGTGTGTGTGTCTGTTTGCGTGTCACTCGTTTGGGCCGCCTGTCGCACATGTTCAGCTTGAAGGACATTCAATGGCTCTCCGCATTATGCTAAGCCTTTTCAAATGACCAGCATTTGCAGCAGCGAGTGACAGTTCCAGCAGCAGCAGCAGAAGACGAAGAAGCAGCAGCTGCCACAGGCGACGCAGCTTAGCTTTCTACACACACAAACACACACACACACAGTCACCCACATATATGATGTAACAGTGCGTATGTTTGTTATTCGTGTAATATCCTGTAACTAGTGTATTAAGTTGTATTGGCGGCTATGTGGAATAGTTTGCTTGAAAAGCCAATTTCAATTTGTAGTTAACCAGAAATAAGATTATACAAATATATAGACAATTAAATTTAAAAAAAGTGTATAAAATGAAGTCAAATTTGCTTTTATCCTTACTGTGGTATACAGTAACAAAACTGTTTAACTATTAATTAATATATACATACAGATACAAATAGAAAATAAGTATATGTGCATACAAGTAACTCAACATTTTATTTCATTGTTATTTTGAATAATTCACAAGTTATTAAAGACAACAAAAGCTGGTATACTGAGAAAAGTGTTCAAATTGCATTAATAAAATGAAAGAGACAAATAAGAATATGTCTAAAACTATTTTCCTTGATAACAGGCAAATATTTAATCTATTATAATTGATAAAAGCTATTAAATTAAATAGAAGTCTTTGGATATTTAATTAATTTATATACTCCAACTTGTTTGACAACTAGCTATAGCATACTTTTGTGCTGCAGTGATATGTCAACACACTTCTTGTTTATTGCTGTTTTATAGGGTATGTTAAAGCTAAGTAATGCTTTAGCAAACACATACTACTACTTGTTCCTATTTTAACTGGCGTGTTTTTAGCAAATGCTGTAAGTGTAAGTGGCTTTCATGCAGCCATTTTGTGCTGCGCTTAAGCAAACAATAAAACATAATGAAAGTGTAAAGCTGTTGAGCCAGAACCGAAAACGAAACGAAAGCAAAGTCTGTTGGCTAACCTCAAAAAGGGGGTCAATTGCCAACTCGAGTGCCACAAAAATGCACATAAATGTGATAGATGTGTGCGACAGCAAATGGAAGAAATGGAGAAGCTGCTGTTGGAATTCGCAAGAAATATTTTATTTTTCTTTTTTTTCTAAACTTAACTTTGCAATCACGACTTGGAACATATAAAATTTAATGTCAGCTTTTGTCCAGTTTGCGGTTGCAGCGACTATTTCTGCTATTTACTTGTGTCAGTTGCATGTTGCGAGTTGCCAGTTGCAAGTTGGCCACAAAAGCATGAAAAATGACTGGGTTTTGTGGCAAAGCATGTCGTTTGTTGCATGTTACTGCACTTGACGCTTCCATCTCATTGCATGTTGAGTGAATTTTAACATTTAATTATGAACATGTCATTTTGGTAAAAGGTTTATGAAATAAACCAAAAAAAAATATATATATAAAAAAGAAGACAACAACAACAACTATAGATAAAAACTCAACCAGAGGAAGGGTAAACAGGCTGACAGGGACTGAACAAAAAAGTATGAATGGAGATTTGAAAGCTTTTTCGATAACTTGCCGCAAGGTACAATGACTTTGTCACGAATTGTGCAACAGAATATTACATTGCTGAGTGGTATAAATATATTTAAAAGTTTGTAAAAATTAAAAGGTATATAATATTCGACAACATATAAAATATAAGAAATTTTTGTTAATATTTAACGACCAAAAAGTGTAGAAATAAAGTGTCAAGGCTTATGATATAAACATAAAGGCTTGTGGAAGGAGTTGGTTCAATTTTAATGGATCTGCATATATCAAATTAAGTGTCCGCCGCAGACATTACTCATACGCCGCATTGTGCGCCAGGTAAACCCCTGACAAACCCCCCCCCCCAACCAACCCTCAATCGCCAGGTCGTTGCCATTTTTCATGTCATGCCAATCGATAATTCTTTTGTTCATTAAGAAGTTGATAAATCACAGAATCGCCAGGTACGAGTTGGAGCTTCAAGTGGAGCTAACAACAGAAAATGAAAGGAATTTGATAGTTTAACTTGGGCCAAACATTGCAAACTCAAACTCAGCTGGATAGTGTAACTGCCAATGGGTGTTGCTTGCTAGCTGCTAGTGTGAGTAGAGGCGTGACTAATGTACTTCAAATAGACTTTGGACACTCACACACACACACACACACAGTGATCAGTGTGGCACTTCATGCCTCACCTGTTGGCACTTTGTCCAATTGAGTTGGAAATTAACGCATCGCTAAAGCTGCAACAGCTAAGCTGATTTACTGTCTACAAAAAAAAAAGGGAAAACCACATAAAAGTGCTGCGAATGAGAAAAAAATCAAATGTGCAATAGGCTAATTAATTAGTGAATGAATAGAAGTTTATTTTGTATTACTTTTTTAAAGCTTTCATTTGATTTTTGGAAATCAATCTTTGCCCCTACACTCCCTCTCTCTCTCTCTTTCTCTTTAGATACTTAAATGTTCAGAGATACTTTTACTTGCCATTGAAGCATTTTTTGGCACGCAAGATGGATTACATTTATTTATGGTTAAGTTGTGTGTTAGTTCCTTTTTGTGGATTATTTGCTCTAAGTCCTTTTAACTGATTAGATTGCGCTAAGGGCTCTCCCAAAAGTTACTGTCAAAGTTTTTCCATAAATAATCGTTGAATCGTTGGCTCGCAGTTGTTACTACACCTGCTGCGAAGTATTTAAACATTTTAATTGTATTTTAATGAAATGGCTTGCTGGCTGTTTGCTGCTGGCTGCTTGCTTGCCACATTTTGAGCGCGTACTGTGCCCTATAGTGCAATAAAATTATGTTTAGCATATATTAAGGCGACATTTGTGGCACTTACAGTGTGCGCGCAGACGTTGCACAAATTAATGAGAAATTATACGCCCACGTAGTCGCACTCAGACGGCCAACTTGCCGCACCGAAAAGTGTGAGAAACGGGGAAGTAAGAGAAGTTTCTATAAAGCAAAACTTGAGTAAAATGCGCAATCGACGAACAAATTGTGATTGCAGTTGGCAAAGTGTGTTGCATACTTTGATATTGCTATTTGCCTGGCTTCTAGTATATCTTTTACCTACTGATAGCTTTTGTTGTGGCTTAGTTTGGGGTGTTATTCTTGTTTTTGTTGTGGTATTGGCTTAAGTTAGTTACAAACTGTTTTTAGCCAGTTTTTCGTATACCATTTTTGGGGTGTGCGTGCGGTAAACAAGTTTTGTATTAAAAAACTTTTATCTTCTCTTCTACTTTCAGGTAAATGACGTAAATTTTTAATTACTAACTGCAAAACTTGTTCTCATCGTGGTCGTCATCATTGTTGAAAACTTTTCATCATTCAGTCGCTGTCAAGTGTCAAGTGCCTGTCGGCCAGGCCAAACCCAAGACGTAGACGAAGGCGACTCACAATGCAGTTGAAGTTCCCAAAACAACAGAGGATAGAACTGAAAATGTTGCAACACAACACAAATTGTAGAGGCTGCTACGTTTTGGACCGGGGGGCAGTGGGAGTGTTAACATAAAAAGAATTCCAATGGGAATGGCCAAAAAGAGCCTGCAGTTGTCAGCAAATAATCTAAACTTGTGTACAGGATAGCTACAAAATTGCTCCCATATCATTATGCCTGGATTGAGGAGTTTGCGTGTTGCACAATCCGAGTTTTGTTTGGATTATGGATAACCGCAAAAGTTGCCACAATCTGTGCTATTGCTGTTGCTGTTGCTGTAGCTGCTACAAATTAGCATTCATCGCATTCATTCCACTCATTCTGGCTTTACTTTCGCTTTGCGTTTTGCATTTGAAAATCCAAAAGAAGCTGCCGGAAACGGAAATGTGCTTGCCAGACGAAATTATCATGGGAGCCAACGCGGCAAACGTTGGCGCAATGAAAGGAAGTGCTTGCTATACTCTGACTATGCTGTGGCGGAAGATGTAATTAGGGTAAAAGCAAAATGGGAAAATAATTAACACTTGAGCATAATTAATTGCACGACAAATGACAAGTGTCAAGGGGACGAGGTACGAACATATATACATATATATGTAAAATATATATATATAAAAAAAAACCGACAAGTTATTCTCACTAATTCCCCAACTTATTCCCTGTTATTTCCCGCTGCAAATTGAAATATTGTTCACTTCAAAGTTGTGTGGCTAAGCGCATTACGTTTGGTCCATTTTCCATTGACCAAAACCGAAATAAAAGTTGCACAAAAACATTTGCAACATTGAAAGCAACACTTAATAGTATTTCTAATCAGATTATACGCATAATTGATTTCAAATCAAATTGCATGATCAAATTCACACACAAATTCAATGAAAGAAAAATCAAAGTTATTCAATTGCATTGGACAAGCCAAAGTGCTTCGATGCATAATTTGAATACATACAGAATAAGAATGACAACTTTTGCAGCATGTGCACATAATTCCATAATGCCCTGGAAAAATATATACATTTAAAGGGTCGTCCTAATCAAAGCTAGTGATTCATGATTACTATTTATGCAGTAGTAGTCTGTAATAGCTCTTAATGTTATAGGGTATTTCTTAGGTCAAAAACTGTATTCATTTACCTAAACTTCTTGTCCATGGAGACTTTCTGATCGATTTTGACATTGATTGTATTAATTGAAATTAAATTTACGGATAAATTGAAATGCTGCTCAACGCATTTGAGTATATATATAAAACAATCCATTGCGGATTTTCATTTCCATTTACGAGTATTTCATTTCAACAGATTTCTGTTAATAAATTACAATAAACTTTTGCAATTCCCATTTGTATTTCGTTGGTGTTTGCACTTCAACGCCTCACATTGTGCCACAAAGTCGAAGCAATGTTTTCAGCGACTTTTTCTGGCTTGTTTCGATGTGAAGAACATTTTCCGTATGGAAATCTAGCAATTGGGAAAGCCATGACAACCAATTTAGTGAACATCTCTACACACACACAAATGGGAGCAGTGCCAAGTGTTGGATTGCAGTTTTCATAGCTCAGCTCAAGCTATCAGTGTGAAAGTGTTTGATGAAGTAGAAAATGACCGAAACCATGGCCAAGTTACAGAACATTTTTGACTTGGCCAAGAGCATAGTTGGATCAATGTTTTAATTGCATCTCAAATTCAGAAATATATTATATATAAAGTTAAAGTTTTAATGAAACTCAGAGAACCCTTTGAAAAAAAAAAGATGACGAGCAATGACCTTCAGTATGTTTTGGGCTTGTTAAATTTTTGGTGTTGGATGGCGTTTATAACGCTCAGTGCTTGCCTATTAACTTGAATAAATGAAACAAATATTTATGTTGACGGGTTTTTACCCTCTTCTTCTTGTTTCTCTCTTCTTCTTTTTTTTAAATTAAAAATATACACACAACATTTTGATGATTTTTCGCATTGTCATCAGGGCGACTGCTCGGCCCAATGTGGGGAGCGTTTGTGTTTGCTTTTCGGAGGATTTCAATCAGTGCCAAGGCATCAACAACAGCAGCAGCAGCGGCGACAACAACTAAAGCGCTTCTCATTTAATTTTACTGTAACTTCTCTTTCAGTTGCCGGACAAAGGAGCACCAACAATAACATGGCGACGTGGCAGTATTTAAGTGATTTTCATTTAGCATTGCTCTCCCCTATTCCCTTTTATATGCGAGAATCTTCTGTCTGCTGGGGTATCTCAGGTCTGTCCTATCGTCAGAGTCATCATCATGACCATTCACCAATCAATCGTTGCTGACGATGATGATCCTGATGACTGCTGTCCGGTTTCAGTGTCCTTTTGTTATGACCGCTTCGATGACCAATGAATGCATTTCTTGTACGTGAACGTGCCTGTGGTTGCACAAGGAATTGCATTGTGTCTGTGTGTGTGTGTGTGTGTCTGTGTATATCTGTGTCTCCTGTGTCAATGCATACGAAGCCGGATTATGGTTTTCGTATGTAAAGGATAATGCACGAATATGTGGCTTTAAATTATATGCGAAATTGAGTTCAATGAATTAAGGCTTAAATTACAATCGTGTTACAATCGACAGTATATAGTAAATATATTGTCATTAATACTCGCATCATCTGTGAAAACTCATCGGGGCAATCAAATTAATCAATTAATATGATATCTTATAGATTTGGTTTTGTTCATTATTATTATACAATTAAAGACTTACTTTGTATACAGCTTATAGTATGTATGTAATAATACAATACGTTACTCAAGTGGCAATGTTTGCTGATTAAGCTTTTCTTGCTCAGTTTTTGTCTAATTTGCATATCGATACTCTTGAGTTGCCAAGTTACGAGACACACAAAGCATAAGCTAAAGCAATTATTTTGCAAATGACAAAGCCTTTAAAATTGTTGACCTCCTCAGAAATTCTAAGAAAAAAAAATAAAGAACAAATGGTTCAGGTTTATTTTTGCACAAATTGTCAAACTGTTTGCAGAGAATACACTCTGACAACACACAAAATAAAATAAAATAACAATTTTGCTAACAACAAGCTAGAAAAAGGACATACAAAAGTATGAGCTAGTCACAACTTGTATATACCCTGTATTTGGTACTGAAACACTATAAGATATTTTATGGCAATATAAATTAATTCATGCGGCTATCAACCCTTCATTTAAAAATTGTGTCTATAGGGTATATACAAAAAACAAGCAACTTGCATAATTTCTTTGCTTTCATGCTGCCACAAAAAGCCAAAAAATTTGTGTGTATTGCAGCCAGGGAAAGTCCCCTCTAGTCCAGTATTGTGTGTTGGCATTTTATTACAAAAGTTTACATGACTATGCAGCCCTTTAGGCCATTGTTGTCATTTTGTTTGGGTGTGTGTGTGTGTGCGTGTCTGTGTATCGCTGTTTTTGTCATTTTTATAAGCTTTAAAACTGGTCTAAAAACTCTTTTACATAAAATGCCATACGGACTGAGTCATTGCATTTGAAATTTATAAGGTGCAGCGACAGCAACAAAACAGCATACTAAAGTTTTTGGCATCGTCTCTCTCTGCTCGGACTTTGCCATTTGCAGCGTAAGTTAAGCACAATTTGTGTGTGTGTGTGTATACACTTTACTTTTAATGACATTTCTGTTGCCTACTTTTGCGGGCCACGTCAAGAATTTGCCACTGCTTTTCATGCTCATAAATGTTTTGTGCCACAAAACTCAATGTGGCTGCCAATTGTCCGCACTAGTTTGGCCAACAGAGCAACATACAAGCTAACTGTAATTGGTGACTTTGTGAGTGTCGAATATTTAATACTCTATCTTATACATAAAGTTAAACATATAGAATCTTTGATTTACTGATAATATAAGCAAACGCTGTGAATTTGAAGAGTACGCTCAGGAAAATATATAAGATATATAAGACTTGATGGAGTTCTCTATGATAATGTTACCAAATGAATAAACAGTAAAGGAAACGTTGACATATAGAAAATCAATATAACAACAAAACCGGATACTATATAGAGCTGGTTTATTCGCTTTATCGAAAGATTACACTCATATTTAAGTTATAGAGTAGCCCATAGTATTTTTCTAATTTAAGGGTATAAGAAAAACCTCACACGCTACAAACAAAGTGCATTAGTGAGGGACATTCAAAAACTATCGCAACTAAAATTGAATTAAAGCAAAAAGTTTTCAGATGCTTTCACTGGTTCCGCTATCGCTTCTTCTACTACACGTATTTTTTTCACTCTACACCCTCTCTGTCTCTTTTTCTCTTCCCTCACTCTCTGTCGGTTGTGGCTTTCACTTGACCACGAGTAATGCATTACAACAACGTTATACAAGCTACAGAACATGACCAATGGCCAATGTAATTAAGCAACTTACAAGCAAGCTGGAACACACACCAACACACAAACACACACATATATGCAGGCATTCATTATTAGTCATGCAGGGAAGCGAACGAATATAGTACCATATTTAATATGCGATTTCTGACACCACTTTTATGGCACATAAAATGTGGCGTTGTCCATTCGATGGCCAAAAAGATAAAGGACCGTTGCTCATTTATTTGACTTACGCAAATGGACAGACGGCTGTGTGAGTGTGTGTGTGTGTGTATGTGTGTGTGTGTGTGTGTATGTGTGTGTTTGTGTTTATATGTGTGCGTGTGTTGGCCAAATAAATAGCAGCTCATAAGGCTCGTCTGGCAGCATACACACGTACGCACCCACGTACACACTCCCATGTCATATTTTTAATGAAATGCTGTGTGGACTTTGGGGCCGAAATTGCGGGCGAACATTGAAAGCCATTGACGCTGAGCAAAATGCAGTCAATTTTTGCACGAGTTTTAAGACGACACGAGTTAAAGATAAAGGCTAGGAAATGTGATGAATACTTTTATAAATTACTTGCAAAAGGTCATGTTATGAGATGAAGCTGTAATGTGTGCGTGATTTAAGTGACCATTGAGGACCATGTGGCTGTTGATTATGAATAAATCAGGTATAAATAGGTTTTATTATGACCGGGAAGGTTGTTGCATAGCAAGAAGAAACAAATGTAAGAAAAATGCCCTGGGAAATGTAATGAGAATATCAGTTCAGTGCTTAATTTAAACTAAATAGATACATGTTGAGCAACAATTTAGTCTAGTCTAGTTGAAGTTACTTAAATGTGCATTGTTTCACACAATATTCCCTTTACAAAATCCACTTTAATCTCTGCAACTTTTAAAATTGTCCAATTTGTCACTTAATTTCGTGCAGTGTAATTTCCTTTTTTTTCTTTCTGCGCACTGTAGACTGTTGAGCTGCAATTAATGCGTTTTAAAGCCAATTTGAGCGCACAAAAGTATGCAGCTTGAAGTAAACATAATTATAAGCCTCACTGTTTTTGGCCGAATATAAAACCAGTTAACATCAATTGCACTGCGGCAATGGCAATGGTCGGTTGTTGTTGCTTGTTGTTGGTTGTTGATTGTCGGTTGTTGACCATTAAATAAGAATCGACATTTCATGTTACAATTTTTGGCATTTGCGGTTGAACGGTAGAACATTAATGAGGCCTTTTGGCCCTGTTAATTCGCAGTTTACTGTGACCGCTATAACTTTGGCTGTCCAATCAATAATTACACACGCATACATGGATTACAGACAGACACACAGATAGACATTGCTATGCATTTAATAATTGGCTTTGTGTGTGCTCCCGAAACTATCTATAATCGGGGGTCATCTGCTGCGGTTACAGTTCATATATTTTGTAAAAGTTGATTGCTTCCCAATGATGTGATTGATGTCAGTTAGAAGCCAAAAGTCGAAACTAAATCTACACACTGTTACTGGTGACTTCCGGCCACAAGCAGCCACGCAAAATGGCGGTGGCGGCGACAGCGACAGCGACGACATCAGCGTTGACAGGAAATGTGCAAGCAACGACGCCATTTTATGTGACATTTTGTGTTGCTCACGTGCAAAGCGTCGTGCGTTTGAAACCATTTTGCGGTGATTTTTAGCTCGTTATAGATATGTATATATATACGTATATACCAAGAAAGGCGACGACATCTCGCTGACTTAACAACTGAAACTATATATACAGTGACTACATCGACAAATCGGACAGCCAGGCTGGCGGAAAACCGGGGAAATGCGATATTTACGTGATGCAGCTAAATGTCAAATATTTTGTCATTCCGATACAGCAAGCAGCAACACATTTCGGCAGACTTTTCCAAAGACTCGTGCAAGTCGATTGCAATCGCATTTTCTTGACAGCTTGACGAACGACTTTTCGACGTTGCCAGACAAAATGCTATGTGAAGTAACTCGGGATATTGTGAGTATCATCGAGTATTGAATCGACTCTGAGATGCGCTGCTTCATTTTGCAGAATAAATAAATACGAAAAATGTTATAAAAATGCAAAGTAAATGCAATATAGTGACATGATTAATTCTATTGTAGTATAAGTATATATCGAAGAATATAACATGCAATAACTTTAAGCTACGTTTGTTACTTGAAACAAAATGAGGAATTGCTCTTCAGTTGCAATAACTGAACGCAGAAAATGACTACTGAGTACCTGCAATTATTTCCGAATCACACATTTCGCTGTGAAATATTTACGGAAAATTTTCAACAACATTCGGCGCACACGTTTAGAAAGATGATGTCAACATTCTGCTGCCAGACAAGGTGGTGAGGCAGGTATTTGGGCTATATTATCCAGCTAATATGCCTAGGTTACAATGCAAGCCCCAACAAATTGTTGGCTGTAAATTTTGTGCTGTAGGTGGGAATTGAATGCAGACAAGTGTCATTTGTTTGGCAGCTGGTTTCAGGCCCGTTGTCAGGGCAAGTTGAGATAAAAGCGACAGCACGTGGAGTCAATTTCAGGTGTCGCTCGGACATAAATTACAATTTGAGTGGATACTCAAGAGAGACAGAGAGCGAGGGAGGAGGAGGAGTGTTAGTGAAAGTGTAGAAAGGGGATAGAGCACAGGGAAGTCATAAACAACAGCTGGCGCGTTATAAACTGCACTTGGCTTACATTTTATGAGCGTAAAACTATTTAAATTGCAGCTGCGTGTTGCGTTTGCTCATTTGCATAAAAATAGCGCTGTCAAGTGTCACACACACACGCGCGTTATGATTTACTTGAAGTGTGTGAGTGTGTGTGTGTGTGTGTATGTTTGGACCTGGTTATTTCTACTGGCAACACGCAATTAACAACTTTTTGATTAGTTGGTCAGCCGCGCGCAAAACTTTTGACATCGTTTTCAGTCATGTTGCAAAAGTTATTTTAAGCACTAAGCGTCGAAATTTATTTAAGCCAAAAACTATGCAACTCTTTACACTGTCGCCCACTCTATCTCTCTCTCTCTCTCTGTCTCGCTCTCATTTACAGTTACAGCTACACACAGGTACATATGTATGTGTGTGTTTGTATTTTGCACAGTTATTTGTGAAGCTTAAAAGTTTGTTATCAACAAATGCGTAAATCCACCCAACCGAAAAAAGCGCAAACTTTCCAATGTAACAAACACTCGTATACTGAACTGTGTGTCTGTGTGTGTGTGTGTGTGTTTATAGAGCTGTCTAACTTTTAGACAAAATATTTATGATAGCCAAGAAATCGTTTAACAACCTGTAAAGTGCATCGTTGTGTGTTTGTGGTAACAGTGCAAAGGTTGCAATATCCGATTCAATTTTGGTTTCATTCAACTATTGCCACATCATTTGTCGATATAATAAATACATTTTGTTGCAACTTCTTAGCCAATTGATATAAAACACCTTCTTTGTCCAGGTTTCTGGCTAAACCAAATTGATTTTTATTAATATTTAATAATGAAAATACAATTTAAAATAAAATTAGATAATAAGATTATAAGATTAACATTTTAATTATATTATATATCTTTTTCCATCGTAATTAATGTTTGCCTGGCTTTTTCGTCTTTTTTTCCAATTCACCGTCTTCGTTCGGCCTTAACACACAAAAGCTTTGAGCCACACACAGTTCATATAGTTAACTCACTCGGACCTCGCTATTTTGCATATGTCAGCTTACAAATGTATAAGAAACATTCTCGCTTTGTCTCTTTCTGTGTATGTTTCTCAACACTTACAATGTTCTCAGCATAGTATGCTCAAATGAATAGTTTATCAAATTAAATCTTTCGTTTTGTAGTTTTCTTAAAGGATCAACCAGTGTTTTTTTTTTGTTATAATTTCACTTTCTTTCAATATTTAAACTGAAACTCAACCTATTCCCAAGTGTTGAGTCTTTTTGTCCTTTTGTAGATTGAATCGCTATCTAGTAAATTCTTTGGAATTTCTAATTTTTACCTTTTCTTGTTGATTGTTTTCTTGCTGCTGCTTGAACCACATTAAAGTTTAATAAATGACCATAAAAGTTTGCAGCAAGTCCGGTGAAGCACAACTAAGTGGCTAGACATTACCGCAGACGACAGTAAGTACAGTAAGTACTCGAGGAGTGAGCTGTCACCATTTAACCGTTAAGTGTCGTCTTTAGTTGAAAGTTCCGCCTACTTAAAAGCAGCTCCTTGGCAGATGCCTTGGTCCAAAAGTGTTGGGCATGTCATAATCAAAAAAAAAAAAAAGAAAGCGAAATGTTCGTTTATTATTTTCGTAACGAAAAGTTTTTCAGCCTCGACGATCGCCTTGGGGGCATAAGTTGGTTTGTAGTTGGAGTTGGAGTATTTTGTTATAATAGGAAAGTATGTGGGCTCAAAAGTGCTTGGTACTTATTATCGATTATCCATCAGGTGAAAATGTGATGCTTTTCAACGGTGAGTTTTCAATATGCTGCGCACATGCTAAGCTTTTCGCTTTGTTACAAAACTTTGTCAATCGAAGCCGGCAAAGGATAACAGCGTTGATGTGACATTTAAGTAGCATACACACACACACACACACACACACACCCTCACACACACCTAAAGCTAAACCTACACACCCTTAAAACTGTTGCCGTTGGTGTGCCATAAAACTTTATCTAAATGGTTAAACCAAGCGCACGCTCATTCATTGAGCATGAGGCACAGAGGGTGTAAGAGAAGGAAAAGTGTAGGATTGTGGATTGAGGATTGAGGAGTGTGATACAGACTTTCATTACTTTCATTATTTAGCGGTGCACACGCAACACAGCGCAAACTGAGCGATTTAGTTTAATTGAAAGGCATTTTGATGAGATTTTAGTTGCACGCATTTGAGGCGCTTAACAGAAGATATTTATAAAGAAAAAAAAAACAAGACTGAGACATCCTAACACTTAATCGGATTATATGCATTTTCCTTTCAAACTTTTAGTCATTTTGTAAGCATAACAATTGCAATAAATGAATGAAAAATAATGCAATAATTAATATGCTAAGTTCTTCAATAGTGTTGATAAAATGTACATTTTAAACCTTATTAAGAGTTATACAGGTTTAAGTTGCAGTTTATGCTGATTTCTATCTAGGTAAGTTTAAAAACTCAGTGACATAATAGAGCTTACGACTGTATTTAGTTTTAGAACTCCTTGGATATTTAAAGTGGCATTAAAATAGATAAATATGACATTTTACATATATTTCTAGTACTCAAGCATGCCCATTTTATACATTCAAAGGGTAAGCGCTAAAAAAAAATAAACAGAGAACCCGCTTTTAATTTCCATGAATGGACCCCGAATAATTATGCAACACTTTTGGGCTTAATTAGGCAAACGAAGAAGAAGCCGAAGAAGAAGAAGAAGCAGCAGCCACAGCAGCAGCTCAAAATGAAACTCAAGAATTCATCAGCATCAATTTGTCAAGTAACTAAGCATTGTTGTTGTTGATATTTTTTATTTTAATTTTTTTTGGGTATAGTCTTTGGGTTGTCCTGTCGCTTAGCTGGGAGTTGGGTTTCTGTGGGGAATATTGGATTTGTTGCTGTCTATTTTGGCACGTCTCTTTGCTCGTTTACACGCCTCACGGGCATCGCACGCGCTTGTTTGTCTTGTTAAGAAAGCGTCGGCATTTTGTGCGTTTTAATTATCAACTCAACGCCTGGTCAGAGGACAGCAAAAAAAAAATAAAAATTACTCGACGTTAATGTTTTCTTTTGTAGAGTTTCCTGTAACCAAATTATAATGAAGGCCAATACAGACGGCAAGTAGCATTTAAACTGGTGGATGCCAGTTATTTAGCCGGAATTACATTAAACCCTAACCCTATACAATTACTATTTATGGATTCATCTCTACTCATTATACAACTACTAGTAGCTTCCCTTACACAGTAGCTGTGTGATCGGAAACCTTTTGCGTTTTTAACCCTTTTTGCTTTGACAAGCTTTGCTTTTTAATGAGTTTCGATGTTTGAGCTACTTACGCGCCGCTTTTTCGCAGCATTTTGACAGCTGCTGGCTGGCAAAAAGTTTTGTGCCAAAAATGCCATTAGCATTTTGCCTTGACCAAGTTAAAGTTTTAAATAAATATATATATAAGTATATATACAGAAGAACATAAACATTGCAAAACTAAACAAGTTTTTGGCAAGATATTTGCAGAATTTCGACAGTCTTAAGTTGCCTTTAGTAGTAAGTATTTGTTTTTCGGTGTAAAGTTTTCGCAGTCAGCTTTAATTAAGAAAATTGTGCTCGTACTTTTGTATGCTCGTACTTTATGGTCTTCTTGCCTTTGCCGTTTTGTAATTATATTGCAACATTCAATTGCAGTCCGCAATCAGTCACAGGAATTCGAATACGAAATAAGTTGGTAAAATGATCGAAGTTGGCGAACGGCGAGAAGACAACTGGCAAATAAAATTGTTAAGCAAAGGCGACAACGGCAAATGGAATTTTAATTCAATTTGTATGTGTCGTGGGGCAGCGACAGTTCTCCTTTTGCTGTCTCCCTTACACTTATATGTTCTCTCGCTCTTACTACTACCTCTTTATTAACGAAGACATGCTGCGGGCGAGCAGCGAGACAGTTAAAGTCGAAGTTCTGTCTGACTGTCTGTCGGTGTATTTTTATGTCATTTTGCCTGATTTCTTTGTTTTCACATTGGCGCCATTTTGTGTAATGTAATTTCATTAAGCGAGGCGACAGGACGCACAACGCACAAGGACATGCCTTGAATATATGCTTAATTACTGGCAGAAAATGTGAAAAATACTGCAAGCCTTAATCAATTGTACATTTGACAATTTTTAAATCAGTTGTTGCCAAGCCAAACCACCTGCTGCTGCTGCTGCAGTTGCAGTTGCAGTTGCAACTTGCCAATGCAACTCGCCAGTGCAAAGCATTTATAGAAGCTGCTCCCACAGGCACAATTGTGTCGCCTCCCGCTGTCAAGTTGCAAGGTGTGAACGTACATGGGTTGTGCCACTTGTCTCTGGCAGGCACTAACGGACGGGGGAGCCGTTGGTTGTGACGCCTCCAGTTGAGAAGAGTGGCAACTGTCAATTGTGTGGCAGCGAGTCGAGAACTTAAACTCATTAGCTGTCGCCATGGGGCTTTAGCAATGCAGCAGGCTTCTCTCGGGTTGCCAGACTCAGGCTCAGGTTGCTTTATGAATTTTTTAACTATTGCGATGCCAAGTAGCATGCCACAAATTTGGGTCAACTGTAGCGCTTGGCTAGAGAAGAATTTCTGCAATTCTATGCAAGGCACAAGGAGTCCCGGTTGTGCGTCGTTGCACTGCAAAATTGCCTTGTTTCGTCTTTTTTTTTTTAGAAAAAAAAACCGAGCTAAATCGCTTTAGTTGCAAGTGAAAGCGCAAAAAAATTTCACATATTCTGTGAGTTTTCATGTGCGTGCTTAGATTTTTCTACGCCCTCCTCCTTTTTTCTCCTTTCTTTTTGTGCAGAAAATTTAATGTTGCATACTTTTCAGTTGAAGACACACACAAGCGACACATTAATTTTGATTTAGTCTTTAAACAATTGCCCTCAGTTTGTTTCAGTTTTGTGCCATGTGAAAAAGCAGAATTTGTCGCAAGGAGAACAATACTCGTAGAATATCCTTAGCTGCCTTACATGCAACAACAACTATTTAGTACGTAGCTTAATTGTATTTTATTATACCTTATATTCCCATATAGTGCAATGAATAAACAACAGAGTGCGTGAAATGTGAGTATACCCTGTAGACAGGTGTTGGCACTATTTGAACAAAGATTTTTGTATTAATTCTATAAAGTCATGGAGTATTTGAGAAGATAGGTTCTGTTCTCCCTTTATATATTCCATTTATTTGCCTTTAATTACCTAAAGCCAACAAGTCGCGATAATCTTGGTTCACTGTAGATGCTTTATCGTCTGCATACACTCAACTTTAATGCGTGCACGACTTTGTAGGCCAGAACTTGAGTTGCCAAAGGTTGTGCAACTTTGGGTTTATCGTGTGGTAAAAACATAAAGTAGGCACATTTAAATAAATGCTAAATACATATACATATATATGTGTGTGTACACTGCAAAGTCGGCACAAATTAATGAGAAATTATGGCCCCCTTCGTGTATGTAACTGCACTCGAGTTTGTGCAAATTAGTGCAGAATTCTAAAGACCAAACAAAGCCTTTTTTTGGGGACTGCACTTTGTTGGCATTTAATTTGTTAAGGCTTTTGCTTTGACAACATATTGAAAATGTGGGGAATTTTCGAAGGTAATTGCAAAGAGAGCTTAAAACTTAAAGTCTAACATGCACTCGAGACAGAGACAAAATATCGCAACACAATATGATAACCAGCTCTTCGTGTTATTTCTATAAACAAACATAGGCAAAATCTAAGACAAATAAGCAGCAGACAGAGACAGAAATTAGAATATAGAACATAGAAGAAACTACACAGTAGACGACAAAACGACAGACCGACGACAGACGTAAGAAACAGACGACAGAAGAGTCAACAACCCACACACGGGAATCTAGCAAATCAAATGTAAACATCTAATACGCACACAAATAGCACACATAGCATTAAGAGAGCAGAAAAACTTTGCAGCTTACGAATGAGAGTGATGAACAAGAAAATACCCCGTAGAAAATAGTAGTATAAATATTATGACTGCAAACGTCTAGCATTTGAAGGAAGATTCGGTTCGATGGTTTACTTATTGAATATCGAGTGGTAGATAGTCTTATGTGAAGCTAAAAAATCTCTAAAATAGACCGTGTTAAATTTCTGCAGTTGCTATTTAGCTGCAATTTAATATACCCCTTAGTATTTTGGGTATGCAAGCAACAGTCTAATGGCTTCAACAATTTCTGCTGCGCAGTTGCTGTCGAGTCGTGGAATTCCCATTGCTGGCTGTGCGTGGCAAGTATTGTGATACATGCAACTTGCAGCACTCTGCCTCCGTCAAGGGTCTGACAAATAGCAAGAAGAAATGCTTATTTTATTTGCATATATTGCTACATTTACCACGACAGATACAAATGTATGTAAGCGTATTTTTCCCAGGCTAAGTTGAGAGTGCACATTAGTGAGAGATGAATGCAGCAGGAAATGTAAGCCGTACTTTGAAAATATGCTCGTAACTCGTATTTTGCCTGTAAAACAGGACTTGTTTGCAACACACACACACACGCACACATACTCCATATTTATGTGTATGGGTGCCGACATTTCCATGTCAATTAGTTGAAATTTTCCAAATGCTTCTTGACATCAAATGATAAGAAACATAGAAATTGAATTGACAGTCGCTGAGACAAAACTTTAGAGCGAGAAGCAGGAAAATAGAGGCAAAAAGTTAAAGAAAGAGAGGGGTAAGAGGTAAAGTGTTAATGTGACTGACATTACATTGAGTGCAACTGCCAACCAAATGCAAACAACTTGAGGCAACTGTAACAGCAGCTCGTGTTGTTGTGCCACTTTTCTCATTGTCTTTTGTTGGCAAAACATTATACTACACGATGTGTGTCTGATGTGTGACAACACGGTTGAAACACATTTTCATCATGTACATAATAGTATGCTACACTTGCTGCTGTTGTTGTGTCTGACAACATTTCGTAGCATACTTTTATGCGCGGACCAGGTTCAAATTTATAGAGCGTGTCCGATTACCTAGTAGGCTGACTAGCAGCTGTCTTTGTTACTTTACTTCTCTTCTTCTGTCTATCTATCTCTTTCTCTGTTATGTGTTGGAAAATGCAGCTACAACTGTGTCCGACTTGTGGCACAAATTTAGCAGGCTTTGACTGCAATCAATTTTATTCATTTCACGCAGAGCCACTGCAATTATAGCTGAGTGTCGACAGAGTGAAAGGATGGGGAAGTGGGAGTGTTTTACCCCTGGGCAACTGCAGCCACTGACGGCTTTTGTTACACATCGGCAAAATATTTGCCAGCTCTTGCTGAAAATTGCAAAAAAAAAAATATATATATTTAAAAAAAGGTAAACTTTCATATGTAAATTTCACAATATTCGAGATGAAGTTGAAGCGAGTGTGTGTGTGTGTGTGTGTGCTTTAAGTGCTTGTGTGTCAGATAAAAGTGGCAGATTGAAGTGAAATTTGTTACTTACTACCTTTTACCTGTAACACAAGCATGGGATGATCATCAGTCATGGCAACAGTGTCAGCATCCTAGTAATCGATCAATATTCAATTACAATTACAATTACCATTACCAGAGCTGAAAACTGCTCGAAAACTGAAGAGGGTGGTAAAGCAATACTTCCCCTTCCCTCCCCCCATCCCCACAAATTGAAAAACTGTACGCGACCTGTTTCAATCTGCCGCTTGTCAGGTGCACAACTCAATTGCAGTTTTGTTCTTTGGGGTTACAGGGCGTATGAGCAATGCCCAAACTGAGTTTATTTTGGCAGTTGCCCCATTTACCAATTGCATTCACTTTCTCTGCTGCCATTTACCAACAATTTCTACAAAAAAAAAAAAAAAATAGAACAGAAAATTGAAAGAAAAGTCAATTTAAATTTACGCAATGTGATGTTGCCACACAACGTTGCAAGTTTATGGGCCGCTGTCATGTTTGTGTGCCGGCTGATTAAATCACCAGTTTTGGCCCACCCTGTGGCAAAGCCATTTTTAATGAAATTTTCAGCTTTGCTGAACTGAGCTCAGACAGGCGAAAAACATTCTCGGAGGCTTACAGAGAACGACAGGCGAACTTTGCCATAATTACAAGTGAGAGTAGAACTTTGCACACATTAAAGACAGACAACTTATCCCCGAATAGAGGTCAAGTTACAAACATCGTCAAGAGAATGTTCTTCACATTTTGAAGCTGTGAATGAAAGCTTAAAGGAAAATCTCTATACACATATTAAAATTTTGTTCTGACTGATGGCTGGTATTTATTAAATGATCATACATGTATGTTTTACACATATCTAGATAGTAAAGACAATATACGTTTATTTACAATTTCCTGTTACTTTTCTGTATGTTTTATAAAATAAATAAATTGATTAAAGCTGTATTTTATGACTTTTGTTCTCTTTTAAGTATTAAATAAGTTTAAAATTGTATTAAATCACTCTGCAAATACTTTGAAAATTGTAAACATTTTATCTCTGATTTTGCATTGCTTCTGTTTATGTTAGAAATGTTTAGAATATGCCTGACGGAATGTTTTCATGTTGTGAAGTATTTCAAGGAAATTCAGCAAAATTACAAAAATATTTCTCTTACTCAAAGCTCCATTCATTATCCCGACAGCTCTTCTTTACACTTTTTCTCTTGTGGCAACACATTTGCATCTCTAATTGCATTGCCCTGGATCTATGCATAGCCGTAACTTAACTAACTTGGCTAGTTAAGAGTTGGTAGCATTAGGAACAAAGCCAATCATTGCCAGTTTTCATAACATGCTCACAGTTGCACAGCACTTCAGTGACTGCTAATAACAATTTTTCTAAGCTCTGCTTGCTACACGCATAACTTCATTATGGTCGAGTTGCCACATGCAGCAGATTGAACGAATGTGTTGGCAACAGGGGCCATCATGGGGTAATTGTGGAGGGTGTAAGTTGTATGAAGTGAGCAGTTCTCGCGTTTTCCGCATCCGCGTTGCTCAATGATCCGTGTAAGCACAGAAAACTGTACGGGAAACCGGAGATAAACAGATATAGAAATGCGAAACGTTCACTTCAACATTTTCTCTCCTTACTTTTCTGGCCAGTATGCAGTGTGCAGTGACTGGTTACTGGTTGCTCGACTCTGGCTGTGGTTATGGCCATGGCCCAGACACGCTGCCAGATCCAGAGACAGTCGAGCCAGAGGGCAGACCAGAATGAAGCTGCAGTCGTGTATTGATTGTGATAAATGTCCTTCGGCACGCTTTGGTGGCTCAGTCAGCCACCGCAAACAGTAAAGTTAAAAAGAAGACAGACACAGGGAAAGACAGAGAGAAGAAGAGAGAGAGAGAGAGAGAGAGATGGAAAATATCATGTGGCTCAGTTGCAAACGGTTGCATGCATAAATTCAAATCAATTTCTGGCATCGAAATAATTTCTAAACACAACTCATTAAATATTGAGCACTTGTTGTGCAGTCACCCGTATATTTATACTTGGATTTAATTACATATGCAATTTATTGGCATACATACACACCCCCATACACTCACACACACACACACTCAAACACTCACGCCTTGATGCTCTAATGAACTCAACAAAACAGAGACCAATTTTAATTAATGGAATCAAATAAAACCCTAAAATACACATAAAAACACACACTTCACTGGCTCATGGTGTGAATTCTAAGCTATAAACGAGCATATAAAATGGAAAAATAGAAAATAATAGGATTAAATAACTTGGAGTAGTACAAATGAGAAGTTTAGACTACCAGAATACTCTGGAAATGTGCATAGTTACTTGTAAATTATTTAGGTAATTGTTTAGATAATTACAATCATTTATTTGTTATTATTTCGGTTTATTTTACTAATTTAATATATTTATTTAGTGGTATATATTCCCTCTCTCTCTCTCTCTCTACCAGACTACAGGGTATAGAAATGAACATCGTACACACGAAGTGCGCCACAAAGTTTTCGCATAATTAATGCAAAAATGTTTTAGCGGAGCTCGTCGCACTGCTCATTTTCCCATTTCCACTCTCTTTCCCTTTCTCTCTCGCTGTGTAAGTACTCAATTTACCTGCTCAACATATTAATTAGTTTTTTTTTTCATATAGAAGTTTTGTTTTTTCTTCATTTTATTTATTCATACATTTTTTTTCTTTTCTTCGGTTGACTTAATGAGCAAATTTCGCATTTGACAGTTGACTTTGGACGTTACCTAATTCCGATTTGAGTCCGAACATCAATGGTTATTCATAGTATTCCCTTGGCCCGTCAACATGTCAAATAAAAATCAAATTTCAAATGAATAAATACCCAAAAGGAAATGCGAACGCAATGAAAATAAATTATAGAAAACTTTTGTAATATAAACTAAACGTGTATTGGAATGATGATGAAGATAATAATGATATAAAAAATAAAAATGAAGCTGAGATGATGACGGCCACTCGAGCGTTTGCTTTTGATTTTGCAAGGAAATCACTTGCACAATTCCCGAAACTCCCAAAACGAAATGAAATGAATGACAGAGAAAATGAAAAGTATAAAAAAATGAATAATAAAGAAAAAAAGGAAGAAAAAATAACCATACCACCACACACACTTTAGCAGCTTCTCGATTTTTTTTCCAATTTTATTGTAGTTGCTTTTGCCGGCTGAATCTGAAGTCTGAGTCTCAGTCTGAACAATTCACTTGTGTTTACTTGGGATTTTTGTTTGCCCTTGGTGTTAGCTCATTTCATGGCTTTGCAGCAGACACTTTTGCTAGTTGTTATTGTTGCTGTTGTTGTTGTTGGTGCCAAGAAATATATTTACCATAAATCAACATCAAAATGTTTGATGATGCGATAAATAGCAAAAGAAAGCAAATGGCGCCCAGGGCAAATAGAGAATAACAACGCATTCGAATTCATCAAATACTACTTATCCTTCATATAATATACATATATATATATACGTATTTCTATATCAAAGAATGTTTGATTTACCTTTAAGACAGCTCCAATCATCCCAGTAACTTTTAATTACTAAATGTGTCATAATTTACATAAATTTATTACGTATGCTTTAAACTTTTAATTAAATTCCAACCTCGTTTTCTTCGTCATGTTGATGTTGTTATATGCCTGGAGCTAAAATTCTGAATACTCTACAAGAAGTAAAGTTTACACGTCAACTGATAACTTGTTTAGACTATGAACTTGATAAGCTGACTGTTACTTTAATTTAAATTTAAAGTGCTGACAAACCAGTTTAATTGTTACTTTTAACTTGGATGCATCTACTCTAAGTAGACTTAATTGTTACTTCACGCATTTGACAACGTGTAAACGTCGTTTATTTTTGGCTCAAAACTTTCAACTGTCGCTTGAAGCATCGTACACGCCTCGTTCTCTAATTAAAATGTTTCTACCCCCCATCTGAAGGCAGACAAATGTGCGCTAGACGTGTGAGCATGTACCAGTTGATGTCTCAACACGGTCACACACATACATACCTCAACGTTTCAGACATACACATGCTAGTATGACATTGGCAGGCTATTAATTAGGTAAACGCACATTCATGACCTTTAGACAAATTGACACGCGCGATAATCAAAGGTGAATTGTGTTTGCTTTGCATAAGGACTCACTAAATTACAATGTGAATTACCTAAAGCACTACGTGTGTGTGTGTTGGGACTATAAACGCACTGTCAAATATATTACCATTTTAATATCTAAAATTCCATTTGTGTTTTGTCATTTCAATCAATTTCAATATTTGCATAAGTCAATCAATCGGCATAAATAATCGATAAAACATTTGAGTTTTATTTAGCAATAAATTTCGAATTCCAGCTCAATATAAAATAGATTTGACTAATACCCAAAATTGTATAGACATTTTACACTTTACTAATAAAAATATAAACGTAAATGTTGCCCTGTGGAACACAAATAGAGAATTTATATATAGTTGAACCGTTAGCAATGTTTGCAGGGTATTTGCTAGTTGATCACTAGTTTTTTATGTCGAGTTTTTGCAATTCGTTCGAATTTGGACAGAGAAAATATGTTTGCTGCTTGTAATTTTTATGTCGTTTACTAAACATGTTTGCAGCATGTCGAGTGTGCGTGAGAGTGCGTGAGTGAGTGTCTGTGTGTGTCTGTGAGTGTCTGTGTGTTTGTGAGTGAGTGTGTGTATATGTGAGTCTGTAAACAATAACAGCTTTAGCATAAAACGGTGTTAAAAGTTGGGCGCAACTCGCATGCATTTACAAGTGCAAAACTTTTGAGGTTAAGACGCTGGAAAATAAAAAAAAACACGAACACACAAAGAAACACTAACCGAAACACACACACAACCAAAGGAACACTAACAGAAACACACACGCACATGTTCACGGATGAAGTAACCGCTTGGATGTTAGCATAAACTTTTTTGTAGCATACATTTCAGCGCCGAAAATTTTTAAAGTTCGCTTATTGTTTCCGTGATTTGTTGTTGTTCTTGTTGTTGTTGTTGTTGATGATGTTGCCATCAAAAACTTTTAAATATGCATCTTTAAACGTATGCCGTAAACAGACAAAAACAAGCAAAGCTAAAATAATAATAACAATATAAAAACAAAACTGCAACCAAGCATGGCAAACATATACATATAAATATATATATATCTACCCCATTGTGTGTATGTGAGCTTGTTGATTGCACGCGTGTGTGTCTGTGTGTGTGTTTGCGTGTATATGCTGTGATATGCTAATTGCCAACTCATTAAAACAGCTTCGTCTTCATGCACTGACAGCAAACGTTGCCACAGGACAACGTCTCTCTCCAATTTCCACCCACTTTTGGGCGTGTGTATGCACTGCATTTACATGCAAATAATGCTGTGTGCGTGTGTATGTGTGTATATGTATATGTGCGCATTCTAATTTAATCAGACTGCTAAATAATGAGCCAACACAACAACAACAGCAACAACAACAACAATGGCAAAGGCAACTGCTAGAGAAAACAGGAAGAAGAATATTCCACTTTGCCAGCTGTCACACTATTGTCTGCTATCGTTCGTAATACCCTAGAAAACTATTTACAAACTGTTGATATATTACAATAGTCTTAATATTGTTTAAATATTCTTTTGTAAAGATTATCTTAGACTTCATTAAAGCAACTTACAGGGTATTTTCCTAGTCACCTACTCGCTGTCGACAGTCGACAGTCTCTGTCTGTTGTTATGTTCTTTTTACTGCCTCTCGCTGACTGAATTTCATTCTTGCTTAATTAAATGCACTTTGTTGTGGCCAAATATTATTTTACCAGAGCAAAAGTTGCCAGAGAATTGCAATGACAGCAACTCCTTAAAAACTTGTTGCCAAATAACAACACTGACTAATTTGTACTCTCTTTCTGTCTCTCTGTCTCATTTCAGGTAAGCAGACGCTGCTGGCTACTGGCATAAAAGTTTGTTAACAACACAAGCGTAAATACCCAAAAGGCTTAGCACTTACATTATTTATGCCTAAGTCTTATCAAAATATACACACACTCTACATGGGATATACAAGTATATAAGTATATATATATATATAGGGTAACTCCCTCTTAAGTTGGCAAATCTTCTATAATCGTTTTATAAATTTATGCGAGCGCCACAACAAAAAGTGCTGGGCACATGTTTTGTGGCTTCTAAAGTTGCGTTAACCTTATGGGCCTTAAAGTTATCTCTCTCTCTCTTTCTATGAGTGAGTGTGTGTGTGTATTTGTTAGCCACTTTGTAGTGTGTCATTATCACGGAAAAAGTAAAAGGACAACGCACGCAGTAAGCAGTTATTTACGATTAAAAGTGAAAGCTCTTAGCCTTAACAAATGTGGGTAGACATATTTTTGCAAGCATTTTCTCATGCTTAACTTGAATATAACACTTGTTAAATGGCAAACAAACTGACCTGCAAATAGCACTCAAGCCTTAGATTAATCTTGCAAATGAGATATGTGAGCTTTTCATTTATTAAACATGATTGATAAATCAGTGACAGTAAAAAACATAGATGAAGTATATAGTAATATTAAAACTTTATATAAAATGCTTTGAAGGCACACATTTTTAAATACTCGTACAATATGCTTAATTGTCATTAAAAGGCATTTTAGCAAATGTCATTAAAGCTCACTTTTAGTTGTGTTTTCGCCAAACAAGCTGTAATTGCTTATGTTTCCCTCTTCATTTCCTGTCACTTTCAGCAAATGTCATTGGCATATCAGCAAAATGTTGTCTACCAAATTTTAAATTTGTTTTTCTTTGGCTCGTTGCCAAATTTGCATTGCACGCTTGCATTAATTGCTGATCTGTCTACGTGTCGAGGTTTAGGGTCTCTATAAATTCACATTATACGACGCATGCACTGGATACTTGCACCTAATAAAGAGGGGCTGGCTATCATGCATGTTGGGGCGTGGCAGTGCGTATAGTATAATGAACTCAAACCAGCGAACTGAACAGGCCCTTAACTTAATTAAAAATGACATTCTGTGCGCGTGGCGTTTATTTCGTTACTGTAACAGGGGGGCAGGACATACGCAGACCATAGAGAAGAGGCGTGGTAAAGCCCCCACCACAAACACTCACACACACACACACACACACCCTCACACACACAATGTTTTGCCAGCTAAATGCGCGTGTGTGCGTTGAGTTGGAGTGTAGGTTTAGATTCTTCACATATTTTACCGTGAAAATATTTGCAATTCGCTGCAAGTTGTAAAATTTCGTTTGTTGTTTATGCGGCGCCACTTAGTTTTCCGCCTGGCTAAAACTCATTCTCTTCATCCTTGTCTATGGCCGTCGTATTTTGGCCAAGTTCATTGCGTTAGCTATGTTATTTGTGCAGACACAGCATTGCGCATACGCCACGTTAGCAGCCACATCAATTACCAGTCACACATAGTATCAATTAAAAAAAAAAATAAAAACACACAACAGCAAAAACAAGAGACGCAAACGAGAAATTAATTACTTGTGTTATTATTATACTACTATGTACATTGCAAAAAGGGCATAGAGCACGATTTATGCATATCAATTTAATTAAATAAGTTATTATAAATTTTAATTGGATTTTTGTTTATGCTAAATTTACACAATTAATTTGTATACCCTGCATTTATTTAAAGTAACGTTAGGGCAATTATAAAAAGCTGAATAGATGTTGTTTATTGAAATTTAAATACTGCGGAGTATCAAGTTCTTTTTATTGACATCCTCAGTTTAATAATATATAAAATGAATGAAAGCATCGTTGTCTGTGCTTAATTAGCTTTTCAAATCAATACAAATTAAATACAACAGAACTTAGGATTTTATTTATTTAGATATTTAGCATATTTCTGCATTTTGCAAATAATAATCCCTATTTCGTGAATAAATAAATTTCATTAGTATCTGCTAGTCGAGCATTCTTAGTTGCTTATCATTTCTGCAGCAAATGCGGCGACTAATTAAATTCTGAACTCTCAACCCGATTTATGACATTAATTTGTGTAATGCGACACATTTGGGCAATTGAATGGTTTTTCCTGTTTCTGTTTATATTTACATAAATCAGTTGACACCTCGATGAAACAATTGATGGCCAATTACAACGACTAGAGGAATCGTTGTGCAAACGCGATTAAAGACAAACTAATTGAATAAAGGTTAAGCAGATTACTTAAATAATTGCTAGCAAAGTCTATATACTTAAATTATATTAACTTACTGTCTATAAGCTAAGATACATTTATCTGCCAAGAAACACACTTACTTAAGCCCGTTCCTTGATTGTTTCGTCCATTCGAAATATGTGACCATGTGTTGCATCAAATGCAACATTTAAATGAAGATAATTCTGTGGAGTTGCAAGTTAAGACAACTTGCAGGACCACCTGAGAAATTGAAGTCGTTTGCAGTTGAGTTTTGTCAGCTGCCGGATATGAACGTTTAATCAAATTTAATCTTTGCTCTTGACAGCAACTAAATGGTTAAAGTTTTAGTCTTTGATTTGCTATACCCTGTAAATGAATGGAATTTTATTAAAAACAAATCGAATCAATAAATGAATATTAAATGTTGATTAAATTACTATAAATTAACATTAATATTTTATATATTCAATTAACACTTTGAGGGTATTTTCTAGTCGAGTAATCTTGTATTTTCAGTTTAATAATGTAAAATAGTTACTCAGGCGAAGCATTTCTCACAGGCCATAGTCTATTCAGTGTGTCTCTGTGTGTGTGTGTGTGTGCAAGACAGATACACACACACACAGAGAGAAGGACACGAGCTTAGTGTTGGTGTAAAGAGCTAGTTAACTATTTATGGAACTCTGTCTGTGTTTGTCCAATTTCCATTTATTGCAAATTAGTTTTCAGCCAATATTCGCCATGCAATTGTCATTTTGGGTGCCGTTTTATCCAAAACATTTATGCAAAATGCAAAATTTATGAAAATACGCGTTGATTGAATTCGACCCAAAACATTTTGGCCAATTCAATTTTGGCTCATTAATTTTGCTTTTGTTTGATAACTGCATAGAACAGACAGTCGAGATTGAAGTTTTATGAACTGCATACGACGCTCAGTATTTCGTATCTCTATCATAGTCCTTGGCCACATCCTGTTTCCTGGTTTCAGCTCTTTTGCTCTTTCTGCATTCGGCCATACTCTTTACTGTTTTATTTTACCCACTTTGCACATTGCACAGCAATTAAAATTGATTTATGCCGTCGAGACAGAAACAGAACAGTTAAATGCACTCTACGAGTGGTCATATATCTCGGTAAGAGTCAGGCAGTCAGGCAGGCTTTACTTTCCCTTTTTTTTTTGTCTCGGCCTGGTCAAGCCTCCCCCCAACCCCTCCCCCTCCCCCTCATACGTGAGTGTTGTGCATTTATCAAAGTCGTCTTTTGTTGTGCTCTATTTCAAAGCTTCTGTCAGCGTCTCTCTAGCTGCTAATTAGATGAAATAATTTATTTTTATTACTTGGCCTTAGGCAAATGTTTCTGAGGCCACGAAGTACATATGTGTGTTGTGTCCCCTTAGAATTTACATTTTAATTACAATTAAGTGAAGTTAAAGTTTGCCACAGGTATTTCTTGATTTCCAAAGCTCATTAAAGCTGCTTAACCTTAAGCTGTTTCCTTTTTCAAGTGCCACGCACCTGTCAACTGTCACGCCCCCATTCTCCTCCCTCGCATCTTTTTACACTTCTCATAATTTACAGCTAGTGACAAAGTTTAAAAATGTAAAAAGTAGCACACAGAGAGAAATAAAATAAAAGAAGATGAAAAGAAAAAATAAAACAACGACAGCCAGCGGAAAATCATTAAAAGTATTAAGTAGATGAAAAATGTAATTTATGGCCCAAATTAAACGAAACTAATAGGAAAAGCCAAGCGCACAGAGTCCAGAGTTGTCCTGCGTCTCTGTCCTTTTGACAGGCACCTTCCGTTGCCGTTGCCGTTGCCGTTGCCTTGTTTTATGAAGATGGACACTTGTAATTCATTCTGCATGGCGCGACAGGCGCTGAATAAACGGAAATGAGATGGCAACGAGACAACTTTTTATCCAATTGACTTTGTTATTGCTGCAAATAAATATGTATGTATGTTTCTTTACACTCTGATTTGTTGCTATAATCTGAAGTTTGCTAAATGTGTTTTACATATACTTTATGATTTGTACTTAATAGGTTTTCATTCATAGCCCATGCTTATTGCTGCAAATAAATATTTTTTATTGGCTTTACAAAACGTTTTGAATCGGTATTTATGAAGCCGAAAAACAGCCCTGTCAAATGGAGACAGGGCCGTTTGCCACAAGTAGCTACTTTCAAAAGAAAACTGTAGCTGTCGCTTTTATATTTCGCCAAACAGACAAAACAAACGGCGCCACAGTTACGAAAACGTGTGGCAACCTTGGTTCAATAAAATGGCTTTCTCCACACTTGAAACTGGTAGATTTAGGTTCAATTTATAGTTATTTGATTTCTTAATTTAAATTGATTAATAGATTTAATTTCGAATATGAATTGTGTAATTATATATAGACAATTGGATATTTTAATTTAAATTACGCGCCACGTTTGTTTTAAAAGCGCCATCTGATGTAGAACACTGAGATTTAACAGCACACTAACATTTGATAAAAGTTCGATTGCGCTTGTAACTTAACAGTTGAATTGTCTGTTAAATAGTAGTTGCCAAAGCGACATCTGCTGCATTGCGTTGGCAACTTAACAGAAGCTCAGCTTGGTTGCTGGCTTGGCTTACGTTTGCAATAGCTTTTGTGTATGCTTGAATATACAGACAAGAGGTGCAATGTATAGGAAGTGGGTTACTCGGTTTGTCTCCTGACTGCAAGCTTATGCTAAGCTTTGTGTGTTCAGCATGCGCAGAGAGCGACCATTTTGCAGCTTCCAAAAAAAACCAAGAACAACAAGCAGCTGAACCGACCCAATTTGCACGCCCGTTTGCCTCCACTGGACCAAAAGCATTTTTGGCACCCCAGCTTTCTATCTCTGCTCCTCTGCATGCGTGTATAGATGTATGTATGTATGTAGGTATGTTTGCATGTCTGTAGATGTGTGTATGTGTATTTTTATCACAACATTTGGTGCGCTCTCTCTCTTGGTTGGCTTGGTTTGCCACTTGGCACTTGCAGGCGGCTAAAAGATAGCGGCGTCGTCAGTTTGAAACATTCTGGTAAAGTGTTCGGTTGTCAGGCGTAGCGCTTGAGCGCGTCTTTTACAGTGATAGTAGTAACAGTGACAGTGACAGTCGTTACGCTCTTGAGGTTGGAGTGGAGTGTGTGCATGTGTATGCGTGTACCGTTATTGTTGTGATAAACCCATTGGACCTGCAGACATTAAATTCGCATAAAGGCGCAAAAACAAACGTAAAGCGTTGCCTGCTTTTAGGCGCGCACTCTTAAAAACTGCGTATACTTAATAAGTAAGTAAGTATTTAAACTGTATGCAAAATGGTCACCTGGCAACTCTGTAGGTCAGTGTTACACATCGTTTGTCTGTATGTGTATGTGTGTGTGTCTCATATTTGTGGCATACTTTTGAACGTCGTCATTTCTGCCTTTTGCATTGTCCTATCTTTCAGTCTGTCTCTTCAGTCGTTTAGCCTGCCAGCTGTCAATTCAGCTTTTATTGTGGCAGCTCCCCAGTTTTCCCCGCAATCTATGTGTGTGTGTGTGTGTGTGTGCATGCGTGTGCGAACAATTTCCGCCTTTGGCTTCATGTCAAGTCTTGGCAGTCAAACACTCAGGGCCACACACACACACTCACTCAGAGACTTTTGAATTTACCTTTTAGCCTTATTTACATATGAGTGCGCTCTCATTTAACTGTCTGTCTGTGAGCTTCTACCTTCTTTTGCCTATTTCCAAAATTTTCAACTAATTGCATTGTTTGGCATGTATTTTAAATATTTGACACTCATTAGCAACTGCTGTAAACATGCACTGAGTGCGAGCCTAACAAGTTGTTAGTTATTGTTGTTCCTGTTAATTGAAGGGCATATTTATGTTGCCCTTGAGATATGCAATAATTTTACTGTTCAATTAGTTTTATGCACAAATTCGACCGGAAAATAGCCATCAAGTTTTTTTTTCTTTCCTTCTTTTTTGTTTTGTTTTGTTTGTGTTGTTGTTTTTATTGCTACTATAAACATAAAAGTTTTCCCCAACGCGCACACACGCACATCAATAAAGTACAGCCTCAGATTTGGAACACAGCATCCACATACACACACACACACACACAAGGGTATATGTGTGTGTATGTGTTTGTGCCTAGCATAATAAGTTTTGATTTGCTTTTATTTGTCGAAGCCCAAAGGCCAAAACAGTTGCCCCAGCCACACAGTACACAAAACTGCTTGACACCTTAATGGCCAAGACGCACGCATGGCTGGGCGGCCAAAAACAGCGTTAGCAAGACCGAAAGGAAAGTGGCTGGTAGAGGGAAAGACAACTGACGGACGGCTAATGAAAATGTATAACGAGTTTGTGAAGTGTCGACGTATTTATATATTATTTATGTATATTTTTTGGCATATGGCAAATGCTTGACTGAATTTGAGCCTAACAAGACAGGCATTCAAGTTGAAGATATACATATGATATGATGTGTTTCATCATTCAGCTGCCAACTTGTCTTATTGTATGTGGCTTCAAAATACTGACGGCAGAATTTCATTGATTGATGTAAACGCTGCGTATACTTGATCTGGCAAACTGCAGCGACAATCGTCCCAAGGCAGCGATTCAAATGCATTGCCTACTTTGCGACGTGTCTTTGTCGCTTTAAGCTTTCATTTGGACAGCTGACAGGCCACTTTTTGATGGCCTTGCGACACTCAAAAATTAGCCTCATCTATTATATATATATTTTTTTAATAAATTCCGATACATTTCCATATTAAAATACTACAATTAAGCTATAAATGCATATTTAAATATAAATTAATGTCAACTGGTATTTCTGTAATGTCTATTAATTAATTTAAATTGTAAATGTTCTGTCACGAATTAATTAAAGTCTTTTTAATGTTTGCAATTTACATTTACAGCATATTTCAGTTAAACTTGTCGCTTTAACCGCATTAAATGCATTTTTTTTATGTATTAACCTAGCTATCTGGCAACGCTGGTTAATTATTGTATATCTGTTGTTAAGTTGGCTGCGCTTTAGGATATTATGAATTGCAGATGTTTTTATAGGAATATATGAACTGATATAAATTCGTTAAATCAATGAAAAAGTTTTGCAAATAAAGTAAAATTATATATATTTGCAATTGCAGCTGTAAATACAAGTATTTATGGTATAAAACAAAAAGAAAGAAAAACGTTTTCAAATATTTGACAATGGCAAATAAAAAATGCAAAATATTTTCGCAGCTCATGGCAAGCAAATTAATACTATTTGTTGGCTTGGCAGCGTGTTGTTATAAAGAATTATTTTTATACATATTGACGCCCTGCCACGCCCAAACGTGTATAAACTGTAAAACTGTCAATATTTATATTGATTTATCGCTATGGGGCAGCGGGAAGGGGGCGTGACTGGATTTATCAGCTTTTAAAAGAAAAAAGACAAACTGTTTTGATTTTTTACCATTTGTCGTAAAGTGCCACCCGAAATTGGTGTCGCATATATTTTGTTGCTTTTTGTTGTACACTGCACACTTGCAACCAAAAGCTGCTGCTGCTGCTGCTGTTGCACCTCCCACTCCCAAAGAGACTGTATCCCATTGTGTCAAATTGTGTTGCCAGTTAAAATTTATATAGAAAACAAAATATGTGAAAAGAAATATGCAAAATATGTTTGGCAATACTTTCAAAATAAATTCCTCTTGTAGAGTGCCCCCGGAAAAAATGTGTCGTGTCGGTGCATAAACGTTTCGCAACTCTCGCAACTTTTGCAGCTCACAAATAAAGTAAAATATAAACGGAACTTCATTTCAATTGACAACAAACTATGTTGCTGAATAGTCTTAAAATTAAATCTGAATACAGACGATTTCGTATATACTTTAGTCGTAATTACAGTCAAACTATTTTACTTGTTAGGAACTATGATGAGTGTCTTATATGACATATGATTATATTTTTATTTAATTTATGTTATGTATGAATATATATTCTTTAATTGTTTATGTCATTTAATATATCTTAATGTTATTATTAAACTTAATTTAGTTAATTTAAATAAATATATAAATATCAAACAAATATCTTATGGCAAACAAGTTAACATTATGCAGTATTTTGCCTTGCAGTTTGTTGCTTATATTTTACAGTGCCTGTTTTACTTCTCACTTAACTCATTTCGCTTTGCATCTCATTTGCCACAATGTCATATCTTTCATTTCATCTGCCTAATGGAGTATTTTATATAAATCTACTTGTATACCAGAATACAAGCACATAGTTAAAGGCATTAATCAACTTGCCTAGCGATAGCACAGACGTAGACCATATGTGCACATTATGACGGCACAATATTATTATAAATGTAGATTACAGTTCGTTATGGTGCCAAAGACACGGTAAATGCATTTTCCGAGGCATTCAACTTTTGCCTACACACACACACAGACAAAACTTTATAAATGCCGCTCCCTCATATTAATGCAAAAGATGCTGTCTGTCCTGGGCTGTCACGGACCTGCCACAAATGCAAAACTTGGCAACTTAAACTCAACTCAACCAACCACAAAGCTGAAGCTGTAGCTGTAGCTGTTGCAAAAGCTGAAGATGAAGTGTTTATCTGAGGTTTCTTTTTTTTTTTTTTTTGTAACTGCAACGAGTGCGCGGTTATTCACACCTATGAGCAAAAACCAGAATGAATGACAATGTCAGAGAGCAAAGGCAGGAAGTGAAAGAGGAAGAGGGGGAGGTGGAAGTGGAAGTGGCAGAGTGACTCCTTGTCGAGGTTATTCTGGTGGTTTCAACCGCACAACTTTGACTTTAGCTAATCTTCAATGCATCGCGTTGAATATTTAAGCTGCCAGAAAGAGATTATAAAAATTGGTTTATGTTTGGTAAATTCACTTTTTGGCTCGTAAACTTTGTCCCACCCGTGACCGTAATGAGGTTTCACGGGACTCGCCTGAGGTTTGCCTTCTGTGTGGGGGGCATTAATTATGCAACCAGCAGCAGCTATTAATGGTTTTTTATACCCTGTAACCATAAAAAATGGGCTAAAAGTCCTATCATAAAATGTGGGTAAGAAAATAAGCTAAGAATTCCTGCTGAACATGATAAGCGAAGTCTATTTGAATCTATCTGTAAGAGTAAGAGAATTAAGTACCTAGAGGCATACATAAATATCAAGATATATAATTATTTATTTATCCCAAATGTTATCCAGTTGTATACAGAGTATATCTTTGTCGAATATTTGCAACTCAAATGAATTCCCCTTATCTTGCTTCTTAGTTTTCCCTTCATACGATGCAATTTGAATTTGTTCATTGATTTTTGCAGTTGCATAATTAAAAATGCATTTGTTTTCCAATGTCCGTTGTTATTGTTGCATTTGCATTGTTCTTAATTAATTGTTTTATGCGCTGGCATGCAAATTGTTTGCGGTCAGTTGCAAGGGTAAAATGCAAGCCTCGATAAAAATAATAATTTAAAATCGACAAAGCACTTTCCGGCTCAGGCTTTGAGCAAATAATTACGAATATAAAAAAAAAGAAAGAAAATTCTTTGAATATTTCTACAAATTCCAGAATATTTTTATTTTCATTTCCTTTCTTTAATTAATGAAATGAAAATATTTGCATATTGCCAAGACGCAAAAAAAAAAAATATCAGCAAATAAACTTTGCATTTTGGTGCAAATTAAAAAAGTTTTCGTCATGGTTGATACGAATTTTTTTTCTTATTTTCTTATTTTATTTTAACTCTCATCTTATTTACAGAAATCTGTGAAACCTTCGGCGGTAGCGCCCTCATCGTCGTCGTCGTCCTCCTCCTCAACATCAGCGCACCGAGATGAAATTTATATCGATGATGAAGGCACTGATGGTTCCGGCGGACGTGGCGGGGTAAGTTTCATAGCATTTTCAATTCCAAAACGTCGTATTCAAATTCGAATTAATTAAATTGAGAAATTCATGCATCAACTCTTGACCAGAATCAACAAATTACATGTTTGTGCTGATTTGATTTAGCTGATTCAGCTGAAAACTATATGGATAAAGTAATCAGAGTCCTAATGATAGTTAAAGACACAGATCATTGGTTGAAACTAGTATTTGTAGTAGTTGTAAGCTTATTTAAGTTCCGTTTCCTGTTTTTATGGCATTTGCATATTTCATGGAGTTGTGTGCATATTAAAATCCCATTTGTAAACAGCTATGAAAAACTTATTGTTATGTAAGTAAGCGGTCAGCTTTAGCATTTTAGATACACATACACATACGTACACACAGCTGCCACATTTTTTCAATGGGTTTTTTGCTCTTGAATTTAAAAACAAGCTTAAATGATGTGTATGAAAAAAACATGATAAAAAAAAGTGCAGTTTTTGATGAACGGAATTTGAGATGCTCTTTCAAAACAAACAACAAACTTCTAATAGTGCATTAATATTTAAAACTATGAATAAATCAGTGAGTATTTGAACTGTTAGACCACAGATTGTTTGTGTTTTTGCCAATAGAAAAGAGGGTAGCTTGTGTTAGCCGCCAAATGGGGGTAAGACAAAGTTGTTGTTTAGATTAGAAGGCATCACATAACTTATCTTATTGGAAAAAGAGTAGACAGGCGGCAAAGTCTAACATATCCACTCGTTAAATATGCAGAGTTTGCCTTCCTTTACACATTACAAAGTTTACAACGAACTCGTGATACTCCTGCCAAGTTTTGTGCAAGAGAGAAAAAACAAAATCTTTACGTTTTGGCCTGAAATGGCAGCTTACATAATCAAAAGTTGGCGTTGAAAACTCATTTGTTTATGCGCATGAAATGTTAATGCTACAAAAAAACAAAAAAATAAAAGGCAAAACAAAGAACACACACACCTTTTGTTGTTGTTATTGTTGTTGGAGTACAGGCTGCCACTTGTGTTGTGCGTGTAACTGAGTGTATGGGTGTGTGTGTGTATATCTGTGTGTGTTTGGCATGTGAGCGACATTTGTTTGAAAGTTTTTTGACAGCGGCTGCTCAACATACATTGAACATATACCACACACACACACACACACAACACACACACTCACACCGCGGTTGCATCAATTGTTGGCACAGACTTTTTGATTTGTTTTTAGCACACACATACACACACTTCAAACAAAAAACAAAAAAAAAGAAACTAATTAAAATGCGTTGCGCTGACATTGTCATTCGCCCCTATTCCACTCTCTCATTTGGTTTCCCTGCCATTGCAAAAAAAAAAAGCGCAAAAAAAAAGTTTAATTAAATTCTCTTTCGGTTTCCGATTTCCTTTCTATTGCCTGCGTGAATTTAATTAAACATTTTGCCAATGTCGCTGATGCTGACGCTGTTTTTGCCATTTTTATTTACTCGCTCAACTCTCGACTCAAAGAAGGGGCCACAAATACAGAAACACAAATAAAAGTTGCTACATAAAGAGCAAAAGGGAAATAAAATAGAAAAAAAATAATAGTAAAACAAACAAAAAACATAGATATATATATATATAAAATGTGGAATGGCGCGTAATTCAATCTGTCAGCGATGCGGGGCACGTTGCATGCTTTTGTGCACCGCTTCTGTTACTAAATCAACACGAGTCTCCTCCTGTCTTCAATGTGCCTTAACATGAATTTGCATAAGCCAAAGTCCCCCCCCCCAAAAAAAAGAGCAGTTGAGTTGAGTGTGTGGCATATTTAGCTATTTGTTCAGAGGCCGAGATTGGGCAAAAAAAAAAGTCCAAAAGCAGGCAAAATAGTTGCCAACTTTTGTTGTTTAGAGCTGGCCAAAGCCGTTGTCAAAGCGTGTGTCAGTCGTCGTCCAGTTGACTATCTCTCTCTCTCTCTCTCTCTGTCTGTCTGTCTGTCGGTCTGTCTGTCTCTTTCACTTCACATTTTCGCACTGTGGCATTTTCTAATTTCCCCTCCGCCTGACCGCCCTGACGTTTTTCTTTCTTTCTGCGCCATTTCCGTTGCGACGCTGCATGTCCTGGCTGAGTTGGCATGTCCTGCTTCATATGAGTTGGCATTTTTATGCAACTGACAAACGCCAACGTCGCTAACTCATGTCTCACTTCCCAACCACACTCCTACTCGCTTCTAGCCAGCATCTACTTAACTTATATTCAAGCAAATGCAATTTATTATACGCTCCGTTGCTCTTTAGTGTTTAAACTACCTCCAACAATTAGAACTGTCTGCGGTTTTTTTTTTCCATTTTTCCACTTGACACTCTAAATATTAAGATATGTCGTCAAGCGAAAATTTTAAATGTCAAGAAATGCTGCTATTTTACTGGTATTAATTGTCGAAGTGAGACAAGCTGATGAATGTGGCGAGATTAATCCTGTGGAATGAACAAACAACAGCAGTAAACTCTTTAAAAGCTCAGAAAGAAGTATGGTCAGACTGTTACACAAAGCTCTTTAAAACAATTATCAATAATTATTTTTCATTAATTAATCATTACACTATTCCATTATTACAAAACACTGCCAAGCTGTGAAGCATTCAATGATTTAGTTGTGCGAATGCTGTTTAAAATTCTAAGCCGCTTTTAATTAAGCGTTCCATGTTCCTTATTTATATTTTCATTGTTACACAACACTGTCAGTGCATGCTGTTCCACTTTAAGCATTAGCTAGTGTCATTACAAAACTTGTAGCGTACGTTATTATTAATGATTTACAACGAAATGCTTTCTCTTTGTCCTTTGGTATTTGTTGTCTCGCGTCTGTTTCTAAATTATGATAAATTTTTGGCATCCCCCTCCCTCAACAGTGTCATTCTACTGTTTTATATATATATATAAATATATGTGTATATGTATATTAATCAACAGAAGTTTGAGTTAATCAACGCATATGCCACATGATTTATGATTGTTCTAGTTGTAGATACTCTGTGTGCCACATTTAACACATGTTTATCTTCATATAGAGAGAGAGAGAGCCTGCTGGCCATTTTTGTGAGGCGTGTCAACAAGATAATGAGATTTTGCTGTGGCTGCTGTTGCTGCAACTAGGCAAATATGCAAATATCTGTATAGTTGCGTTGCAAAGCCAACGCAACCTGCAACATAATCAGGCTGGGTGCCAGCTTTAGTCCAGCTGCAGGCAGAGTCAAATCCTTGTTCGCCATTGTCCATGCTGCTGTGATTGTTGTTGTTGTTGCTGTTGCCTGTTTCTATTGCTGTTGCTATTCCTATTGCTATTGCTGCTGTCGTAATAAGCCGCATTGCATTGCATTTGTAGCCACAGCTAGAACGTTGGCAGCACGTTGCACACATAGCAGCTGCACAAAGTCGGTAACTCTTTCTGCTGCTGTTGCATGTGGCATGCACAATTCTCTGACTGTCGTCCCGTTGTTGATTAATAACGTGTACATGGCACACGTGTTTCGGCAAAGGCAGCGACTGTTTGCATAACACACGATTATACTCAAATACACATACATATGTACATATACGCACAACAATACACACACACACACACACACACATACACAATTCTATACAAATGTAAAAGCTGGCTGCTCAGTTGGTATTTGTGTCACACATTCCACACATTTGGTAAATGCGCATTGACAATAAATTAACATCGATTGACATGGCCAACACAGGAGACGCATTAGCCTGGCATAGAACTAACGCCGAGTCCGTACACTGCAAGAAAAGTAAAGCTTTAATAGATAAATACTGGCAGAGTGATAGAAATATTGATAAAGTGCGATTATTTCTTTAAGTGAAAAAGAAAAGATATAAAAAATAACATCATTAAAAATACATAAATATTTTCGAATGCAGAAAACAGATACGAAGATTTTCTATATATACTATAATAAAATATCTACAGTCTCAGCCAAAAATTATAAATAAATAATTATGTATATCGTTTTTCAAATACAGTAAAAGATATAAGTGTTGCATTTTATGCTGTTTGTCTTAAATTGATCACAGAAAACACATAAATATATTTGTAAATGTCGTTTTCCCTTTTCCAAATGCAGCAATAATAATAAAAGCAAATGTAATAAAATATATACATTCTATCGGAAATTAAAGTAAATGAATATTTATATGTATACCCTTTTCCAAAAGAGAAACAAGATTGAAGAGTTGCATTTTCTAGCTTTTATCATTTATCGATGTTAAAGAAAAAGTATAATATTTTTGATTTTCTCAGTGTAACACAACATATGTAGAGTTGCACAACATACACCCACACACACACACACACAGACACACACATAGTTTGTGTGCTGACCCAACGTGTTTATGTAAACAGCGGGCATCTGTTTTGTATTGACGGTGTGAATGTGCTCCTGAATGTGCTGCTGTGAATGCTGTGAATCCTGTGAATCCAGAATCCTGTGCTGCTGCCTTTGCTGCTTTTAAGTACGTGCATATAATTTTCAACGTTGTCGCTGGCTCTTCTACTCAGGCTGTCAATATCACTTGCTTACATGGGAATTTATTGGTGACAGCGCACATAATACATAATGCATGCCACTCACAGATACACACACACACACACCATCAGTTGTTGAGTAAGCTTGTGGTGTTGGGCATTTTAGAAGCTCTACATTCGATAGACATTGAAATTTATTGTGATTGTAATGTTAACCAAAGCAGCTCAGCAAAAATGAAATGAGTTTATGGCAGGCAGCAAGCAGATGTGTGTTTCTTTATGACTTTGGCATACCCTATAAAAATGGTAGTAAATACTTTTATTTCTGTCGAGTATCTGCCAGTTGAGCATACTCAATTAGTTTATTCTTTATTTTTTTGGGGGTTTTTCTTTGCGAGTTATTTGCTGAGCTAGACTTGACACAAAGCTGCCTACCGCTTACCGCCCAGAATTCATTACTCAAATTCTCTGTCTCTATCTGTGTCTCACTTCTCATCTCCATCTCTATCTGTGTTCGTGTCTCTGTAAACAAATGGTTTTGCTGCATTAATATCAGAATCCTAATTCCTATACACATACTGGAGGAGACTAATCCAAATGAGACTGCATAGCGAGATAACATTAGCAAACTGGATATTTCGTCTGTTTTTTCTGGCAGCTGGTACTGTGTGTCCGTGTCATGTGGCTTATTGCGCATACGCCCTGTTACGGCCACAGAAAAGATGTTGCGACAAGCATGTAGATTGAATTAAAGACACAACAACAACGAGAAGACCAACAACATCGACAACAACAAAGGCCATATCATTTTTGAAGTCAAGCGAAAAGTCATTGTCAAAGTTGTTGGTGTTACGCGTTGTCGTCGTTGCCGCCATTTTGCTTGTGACTCACGGTATCGTTGTCATTGTTGTTCTTGTTGTTGTTGTTGTCAGTTGTCTGTTGTCTGTTGTTCTTCGCTGTTTCTGTTTTTTATGCGCATTGTTTTGGCCTGGTTACTTGGCTTGGAGTTCCTTAAGGGGCGCTTTCTTCTGCATAATTTATGGCAATAAATTCGCTTAACTTTACGACAATTTGTTGCTGCAAAGTGTGCCATAGAATTTACAAAATTCAAGACTCACGACAGCAGCCATAATTTGATTTTGGTATACCTTATAAAAAAAAATCAAATTGATTTGACTTTCTTCGCCTTTTTGATGAAAGGCGTTTGTTCCACTTTGATGTGGCTGTTAAATTTGCCGATTACCGTCAAATTTGATTAGAGCGATTTTGGTATTTTGTGGCAAGTCTTGTCCCATTGGCCGCTTAATTAAAAACAAACGTGGCACACTGTTTACGCTTGTTGAATGGCCGCATTGATGCGGACCTGCCACTTCAATTAGTGCAACGTTTTGTGTGCCACAGCGCCCAGGCACTTGAAAGGCCCAAAACTCAAATTGCAGATGCACTTCAAAGGCCGACAACGTTTTGAATTGCAAATTTGCCAAAGGCAGCAGACAAACAGGCAACTAGTAGGCTGGTTTGCCAGCGAATCAGTCAAGTGCACAGGTAATTCCCTTGGAGAGGGGCAGAGGCAGGTTACAGCCAGAAGAACTTCAATTATGCCAAACGCGGCAAGGACGAACTGACAGCTACTTCGACTTCAACTTCGACTTGCCTTCACTTGGAGTGCAGTTCAGTTGAGTTGCTGCCACGCTTCTTGTTGAGGCAACTTGGCTATCGTCGAGGCTGTTGCTGCGGTTCTGGCAACAATTTAAAAGTTCAAATACCAACGATATTTCTTGCAGCATTTTGGCCACACCCTTTAGATGTTGGCATAGATTGGCATATAATACTTAATAGCAAATAAATGGAAAATTGAGAGTAGTATTTAATTAAGAACTACAGTACTACTACAGTAACTACAGTAAAACTATCAAAATACACTTTTTATAATATTTTAACCTCAAAATTAATTACACATTTAAATATATTTTGTTTTTGCCAAGTTAAAATTGGAAATCTTCGATTTATCCTTGACAATTTGATTATATATTTTTATCTCTAAATTATTTCAGCAATTGTTTATTTTTTTAAAGTTTACAGCCTTGATCTAAATGCTTCTATAAATGTAAATATAGTTAGTTATACATATACATGTAGTTATATTATTCTATATACATATTTGTAGTATAGTATCATACATACATTATAGGATATGTGCTAGTCTTGCATCTTGCCCGATTTATGGCCTTCTTAGGCATTTGTCATGCATATAGTTTAGACAGCAGCTCGTTAGTCAATGCTTCGGGATGCTATGGATGCCACTCGTCCTGGTTGTGTGCATCCAGTTCTGTTGCCACTGGGACACGCTTCCTTTCCCTTGACGACTATTTCTCTGGCTCAGTGTAATACTTATTTCTTTCCTTTTTAACTCGCATTTGTCGTTTGTCAGCGTCGACGTCGTCATCGTCGTCATCGTCGTTGCCGTTGCCGTCTGTTGCCTCGACTTGTAACCGCACACTTGAGTACGTTGCATGCTTTTAGGCGCAACGTGACGCAGTTTGTTGAACCTGCTGCCATTTTGCTTCTTAAAGGCAAAGCCTGATGCCTCAGCTTCTGCTTCTGTTTCTGTTTCTATTTCAGCTGGGTCAAGCAACTTGTCTTAATGCCATGAATAATTCAGCACAGTTCGCCCAGCTGCAACATGCCACAAATTGTTGCTATGGCTTGAAAGTTAATTACATTTGTTTCATACGTGCACTGAGCGTTGATTGCATGGGGCATACACCTACAGCTGTTGTCGCCCCCCGGAGATGCTGTTCCCCTGCATTGTGGCAATCCATTTGAATGCAACCTCAGAGCATAGACCAACAGCACTAACGTTGAATATAAGACCATTTATTTTGGTTTCCATAATACACACACACACACAGAGAGAGAGAAAGAGAGAGAGAGAGAGAGAGAAACACAGCTGCCACAACAATGCGGTTCACATGAATCAGTCAAACAATGCGCTGTCAAAATATTTACTTGAATAAATGATATGTGTGTGAAATGTATGGGTATTAAATGCATCAATATGAATTTCAATTTCAATTATACATAGTATTTCAATAAGTTCGATGTGCGGCCTAAAGGCTTAGATTTAATATTCTATGCTATCTACGTATTAAAAATATATTTAATGCAAAACACGAACTCCGTTAACTTTAAGTGAAATCTAACCGCTAAGAGTAGAAAAGCTAATTTGTTGATGGAATGATAGATTTCCTATTAAAAACCTAATAAAAGTTACATTTAAGCGAAGAAATTCTTAAATTCCATTGGATATGTAAGTTTCATAGCAGTCAGCTTTGAGCTGCAATTATTTACACCTCATCTGGCAGTCGAAAGAACATTTCTAAGCGTTTGTGCAATTGACTGAGCAACTGTCAAAGACACGCCCAAACCTTCTTTCACACTAGCATATCCCTCTCTCTTTGTGTGTGTGTGTGTGTCTGTGTGTGTGTGTTCACTTGAAGCTGCAACGAACATTAAGTCGTGTCTCTGATGTCGCAATTAAAATGCAACAACAGCAGCAGACTAGCATCCTTGCCCCGCCCATAAGCTGCAAGTTTATTGCTTAGCTTAACCCATCAGGGGAGATGGAAAAAAGTGTAATAAAAATTTTATCTTATTAGCTGCAAAGTGCACAGCTTGCTAAAAAAAACAAACTTCTGTGCCACACCTCGCTCAGCGGTGCATGCAAATTTTCTAAGCATCCAGCTAAGCCGCACTTAACCTCACTCTTGAAACATTAATCGAAACTTTGACGCCTTTAATTATTTTTGATTAGCAACACGAAAGGGCCAACAGAGGGCCTCAAAAAGGCCTCAAGGCCTAATCCTGTAGTTTGTATTTTGTGGTTAGCAAGCTGGAGCATTAACCCCTTAAAGAGGATTAATTATGCCGTTAGTTTGCAAGCTGGCAGCTGTTGCCACAATTAGTGCTGAGTTAAGAAGTTGAAAAGCTTTGGAAAAATGCGGCGCATAAATTGCATTTTATACTCTGACTGCAATCAAGCGCGTGGCATACTTTTAGGCGCAGCCTCAACATTACTGTGGATTGTGGATTGTTTTGTGTGTGGAACGGGAGTTCGGAGTTGGAGTTGGAGTTTTGGGATTTGTTTGTTTGCTTTACGGCGCAGCTTAGTCTGAGCCTCGAAGCTTTTACCCATAATTTGCGTTCATAATTTGCTGTTTCCTAATGCTCAATGCGACGCATAAAAAAACAACTGACAGTCGCTTTGTTGGGCCCAAAAGGAGGTGCGAGGGTAATAGCCAAAATGGGAAAATGGGCAATGGACAAAGCAACAAACATTGAACAAAAAAAAAAAAACAAGAACAAGAACAAGAAGACTACGACTGCTGCCTGGGTGCGGTTATTGATTTTTTTTGTTCACCCGCAAAGCAGCTCATAATGATGTTAATGATGATGACGGTGATGATGCTGCGTTGGCAATTTTTTGGGTGTGTCCAAGGGGAGGTCGAAGGCAACAGAATTGTGTCAAATACGCTGGTCGGACGAAATTACGTGGGGCAACACGAAAAGCGCATTAAAAGCTTAAAGCAAGCGATTAAAGCCGCAGTTCAAGTCGCAGAATTAAACGTTGGACAAACGATTGGGCAAGAGAAAGAGAAAAACTGGGAAGAGGGGAAGCGAAATAAATCAAGTCTGCAGCTCATCAGCAATAAGCCAAAGTTTTGCTGTCAAAAAATGTTTGCACGTGATAAAGGTTCAGAAGAAAAGTCGCATCGAATGCTCAAATTTACGTATTTCCGTTTTCCGGTTGACGTGCACGCCAAACGAAAAACATAATGCAATGGCGTGTGCTTAAATTTACGAAGTAGAAGAACAAACAACAAAACATTAAACTGAAACTGAAACGGAAGTTGAACGAGAAGAACGAGCAGCACAATGCTGAATTTTCTGCATGCTGACAGCAGCCATGAGCTTGATAAATGTTCATGCCTTGTCTGCAGGTTCGAGGGGGGCGAAAAGCAGAGAGAGAGTGAGAGAGAGATGCAATGCAAATGCAAGAGTAAAAGCAACAAACTGCCAATTAAGTGCGAAATTATGCCAACAACAATAACACAATGACAGCGGCAACAACAACAGTATAACAGTAACTACAGCAACAGCTACAGATACTTTTTGTTCAGGCAACCAAAACCGAACAACCATAATTATCACTTGACTACAAAATACCCAGCAGAGCAGAATTCAATTTGCAATTGCGAGCCAGTCCAATTAAAAAGCAAAATCAGTTCCAGGATAACACAAAAAGTTAATGAATAGTTTAGATAACGATTCTAGCTAACAATTGAGAAGCACTTAACAAAGCAAGTCAAGTTTAATAGAAATACTGATTTCAAATTGAATCACTTTTTTCTCTTCTCTTCAAATATATAGCTGAAGCTTAAGTCCGCATAAATCACAGCTTGTTGGTGTAGATAAATAACATACACTTATCGCTTAAGTACAGGGTATAACAAGTTGCAAACTGTGCGCTTAGAAGTATGCCACAAACTATTGTAGTTGCAAGGCCGTGACAACAGCACTTGCCACAACAGAAAACACACTTACAATCCACTAAAATGCATATTGTTATCGCGACTGAAGTAGGAAAAGTAAAAGTTTTCCATAGTTTGGACCAAATGAAAAGCCAGCGAACTTGTATAACATGCAATTGATATTTAGGTGTATTTCTTCGGCCACAAACTTGGCGAAAACTTTTTCAATTTACTGCGCACATTTAAAAGGCAATTATTTACACTGAGCAAACAGGGCAGAAAGGGCAGAGATTGTGTAGCCCAAGTAAGTATAATGCAAATTTAATGTAAGCCAAATGAGGCAACCCAAAAATCTATAGGCTTGGGATGTCTATTTATATATGTATATATATATATATATATATATATATAGATTTATACATATATGATATTCCTTCTGGTCATTTGATTGCATTACGCCTCAATCTAAATGTAAATGGGCAATTGCTAAGGAATATGAAAAGGAAAGAATAATAAGCAAGTAGAAAAAAGGACAAAAAAGGGATCAGAGAATAAAAAAAGGAGCAGGCAAAAGAAATGTAAACTGGGCCAACAACTGAACTCAACTGTAAACTGTAAAGCAGTCGAAGCAGAGAAATGTGCAAGAACGCAATTTCGTTGAGCAAATAAGCTTACAGTTATTCTTGCCACAAATGCGTTGCAGCTGCAGCAGCAAGCAGCAAACTAAGCCAAGTTGCTATGGCAAAATGCATGTAAATAAATTAGAATTTGATGGCCAACTGGCCTTGGCTATAATTGAACTGCCCAATGCAGTAAATACCAAATTCGAAGGATCAGAACTCACAGTTGGTTTGTGTGGCAAGTTTCCTTTTCTTTTTTATTTTTTGGGGCCAGCATCGACCGCACAAAACTTTTGCAAAAAGCATTTCCTGCAGCTGCAAACAAAACACAAAGCAACTACTACCAGTAACAACTGACCATTTGGACTAAACAAAATTGAAGAGAGACAACAACTGAATTGTGAAATAGTGAAATAGTGAAAATGTGGCAGTTGTTGTTGTTGTTGTTGTTGTGAGTGCAACAAATGCATGCGAGCTGCACAAACAAACAGAGAAATGTTGCAACAAGAGGCATCTTGTCAAAGCGACAATTCACTCGTTAGAAAGCAACAACTCCACAGAAAACTTGCAACCGAAAATTGACAGCAAAACTTTTATCACAAACTTTGACAAAACATTTTCCTGCGTTAAGTTTTGAAAATGGCCCGAAAACAACGAGTCGTAGAAAAGCTTTAACTTGAGAGCAGAAACAGTCGAAATGAAATCGTACTGCGGCTTAATTCGAATACATTTGTAAAGTTGAGATACGCACGCTTAGAGTTGAGTTTACGCTTAGCCAATTGAGGGAAGAAATTTGTCTATTTATGAGATGAAGACGAAGAAGAAGGGGGTTAAAAACACACTGGAAATTGAATTTTGCATGCATTAATTATGCAGCAGAGTAACTTGCCCTTAAGGGCGGTGGAAGGAAAAATAAAGGGGAGTTCTCGACAAGTACTCTCTGATGTTTGCTCAGAGCAAGGAAACGCCAAAGTAAACCGAAACAAGTAGAAGCAATCGCAAAGAGAATGAACAATTGCAATGGAAGCGTGTGCCGACGCTTTGAATTCCCTTTTCTTTTGGGTTGTATCTATAACCGAAGTGTAGTGACGAAAGCATATTCAAGCCCCAAAATTACTGATATGATTGGGTGATGTAATTGTAAAACATGCTAGGTTGATGAATGTATATATTGAAAGATACAAACTGCTTTAGCAATTGTGTTAAACACAGTTTTATTTCAAAAGATACATTCATATACTATATAATACTTTTTGATACCCTACTTTTGATATCCATTTGCTGCAGTACTACTTGTTGTTTATGCATAAGGCGTGTGCCGCGCCCACGTGCCACAAGGCTGTTGCAACGAACGCTGAACATCACTGAGCGGCGGGCTGACACAATTTGGCGCTCATTATGCTTGAAGGTTGTTGCCAGCTTTTGTTTCTTTTAGTTTTCGCTGCCATTTTTTCGTTATTTTCATTAAGGCAAAGAATTTTCTTGTACTCTTTCGTGCTTTTTGCTTGACTTGCAAAACTTTAACTTGATACAAGTTGAAATGAAATTTCAAATTTACAAAAAGTTGCCAAAAAAAAAAGATGATGAAGTTTTGTTAAACGCTTTAGATGCTTGATATTAACTTTATAGAAATGTAGAAACGTATGCTTGTTAGCATTTGCATATTTTATACTTGCACGCTGCTTCTATCATATATATGATAAATGGTGTCAAGCATACGCCACGTTGGCCAGCAGCAGTTGCAACTGTTGCAGTTGTTGCTGCTGCTGCTGCTGCTGCTGCAAATGCAAATGCAAATTTAATTCGAAAAATATTAAAGTCAGAGCCATTAAGCGAACTAAAAAGATGCCAGCTGCTGCCCGATGTTGCTTGCAACCTCACCGTGTGGCAGGTGGCAGCAACTGGCAGAGAAACGTTCGAATGACATCATTTAAATTCATGCATGACCCATATTGCAGCATCGGTTGCCGCTACGCCCACTGCTCATGTTTTATTAACAAAGCAATTTATAGCATAAAATGCACAGTTGCAGTTTATCGATCGTAAAAGTTTTCGGGCCACGTTTAATGAGGCCAGCAGCCAAGAGCCAAGTGCCATGGCCGCCAAAAAGGCGTCTAAGTAAGCGTAACCGCAACTATGAAAGTGCAATTTGGTAACTTGCAACTTATTTAAGACCAACTAACAGCGCTGCAAAGTAGGCAACAAATGTGCCCCAAAAGTGCAATAGCAAACCGAGAGAGAGAGAGAGAGAGAGAGAGGGAGAGAGAGGCAAACAAGGCAATTAAAGTTGCAACAGCCACGTGAGCAACACAACCTCAGCTATCAGCTCTCTGTACAACAAAGGCAGCCCCGCCCCCTCTTTGCTAATTGCTGCATAAATCAAGCGGCAAAAGCGACACAAAGTCGTGGCAAAGCGAGGCACGACCGCGGGGCATATGGAAGTGGTATAAATGCCGTTTGAAAAGCATTTTAAATAAACTCTGCAAAGATGTGAGGCAAGAGCAGGAAAACAGAAAAAAACTGGGAAAAACAGGACAACACTCAGCGAGGCAGTGAATAAAAACAATGTGGCTAACATTCAGTTATGCTTTATGAGCCACTTTTGACCAAATGTCTTGTATAAAGTATTGTCCAAAGTGCAGCAGAGTTGTATAGATATATATATGTATATATATGTGTGTGCTTGTGGCACACATTCAATTTATGAGGGCCATAAAATTGTGGCCCGCAGTGTTACGCAATAATACAATTTTTTGAAAAGCAAAAATATTTTAATTAAATTTGGTAGCAAACGTGCAAAACAAAATGAAAAGAAAAGAAACCAAAACACGAAACAAATTTTCGCCATCAGCGTGTAAAACGTGCAATTTTGGTTTGGTTGTTGTATTATTTTTAGTAGATTGTGAAAGCTTTAAAGCCGCCGGCTTGTGTGCTTTCAATTTACCAAAAGTGTGTGTTGAGTGTGTGAGTGTGTGTGTGTGTGTGTTGGTGTATGTGAGTTTGGATTGTGCGTCGAGTGTGTGTCCAAAACAAATTACAATGCATGTGCCTTGGCGCTTGACTGGCTGCCAAAAATAAAGTACATTTAATTAAATGCTCCTTTTCCCCACTCGCACACTCTGTGGTAAATTGGCTTGAAGACAATGTTTTATTAATGAGATCGGTGGAAATTTTCATTTACCATACAGTTACTTAGCTTTGGCAGATATACTACGTAGGGAAATGTGCTATCGACTTAACCTTGGCAAATGGCAGTCCATTTTGGTCAGGGTTTATTTGACTTAGTAAAGTGCTTAGAAACTTTCTAGGAATTTAAGCCTGAAGACATTAAACATTATTAATTTCACCAAATTATTATTAATGAAGTGTTCTTGTATTTCATGATTTATAAAGATAATCAATTTATGTTTATATAAAGAACATAATTATTATTTAAATGGAGACAAGAGTATGTTTAAAATAAAGATATTTATGCAGAAATGTGTGTATATTAAGCGAATTCAATTAGTGCCTTAAATATAATTATATGTGCTTTAACTTTATTGTAGTTTCATTCGCGAAATATGCGGGCAATAATTGTTACCACAATTTTCAACAGCTGAAAGGTTAACTGCTCCTTTTTAGCGTCCTCCTGTAAGCCTCTTATGTGATATGCCCACAATTGAATTTTTTGTAAAATTGGTTTGAAATTCAATTTGAAAAGTCAAGTACTTTTAAGGCTAAAGACTTTGAGTTCTTATTTCAAGCCATTGCCATATTCCCAAAAGATGCTTAGCTTGTGCCTGTCTTAGTTAAATACCAGAGATACGAATGGAAAAATACAGGATAAACTTGATGCAAATTCACCTTAGCTTTTCTGGGAAATTGGGTACAGAGCATGAATTCCAGTTATCCCAGCGGTTTGGGTCACACAATTGTCTGAGCAACAAAGTGGTCATTAACAGAGCAAATGCTTTCAATTTGTTTACACTCGGGTCCATAAATACAATGATGATGATGTTGAGTTTGTTGTTGTTGTTGTTGTTGTTGTTGTTGAGTCATATTTTGCACTGTAGTTTAACTCTTGAGTTTCGTGGAAAAACTTTTGAACAATGTTTGTCTACTTTAAGGATTCTTAGCTTTTTGGGGAAGAGAAGAAGCAGTAGCTCGTAGTATAGTCTATCACAAAGTTAAGCAGCTGCGACTAAAGCGTTCTTATTGCCACATTCCTAATATGGTCAATAAGTATGCGAGGGCAGCTTGTTAGTCAAGTAAATAGGGGAGTGATGGGGGAGAGATACTGCCACAAGTGTCACCCACATTCGTAGAGGCATAAAAAAAAATAAAAATAAACGTAAACATGTTGGCATTTCATAACGCGTGAACAAATTCAATTAAGTTGCTTTTGGCTACTGTCTCCTGGCTACAGGAACCCATCTTCCCCAGCCGTTGCCCCCGTCTGTTCCGTTTGCCCTGTCCATTTTATTCCCCATTGCTTGACTCGTCTTTTTGTCTTGTTCCAGTTTAATGGCGTAAAGCAAACGGCGACAAAATTAAAGTAAATAAATAAACAAGCAACGACAACGACAACTGTGGCATATCCCCTTTGCCATGACAATTATCATTGGTCACAGTTTGTTGTGCCATTGTGTCTTTGTGTGTGTGTCTGTGTTGTGTGTTGCCCAAATAAACCGCAAGAACCGCATTGAAGGCATGAAAGCCACACTCGCAATAGTCAACCGCTGGGTCCCGTCGTCAGACAATGGCCATATAAATGTGTCCCTCGAGCAGAGATGCCATTGTGCCACGCCCCAAGCATGCCACCAAATACCCACACGACTAGCTGCCACTGCCACTCCATCTCTCCTCCTCTGTCTCTCTATCGCTCTCTATCTCTATGGTAGGCCATTGTACGGTATGCTGCCAAGGACATGGCAGTCGCATAATTTTCAATGCAAATCGTTGCCATTTGTTGCGCACAAAAGCAGGCAACAGTTCTTAACCTGCTATTCTTCTTCTTTTGCGACAGAGCTCTTAACTTTTTGGTCTAGATAAAAGCGAATTGTACTTGAAATACTTTTAAACAATTCTGCAAACTGATGCTGAAGCGAAGCTTTACATGTTTTGAGTTACTGAACCTTATATAACTATAGAAAACCTTATATAAATATGAAATGTGAACACCTCGAGCTAGAGCTGTAAAAATATCGATAAGAATATGCAGCCTGTCTTTTAATAGTTGTTAAATTGTTAAAAATAAATGTTTTATCTTCTCTTTACAGATACACGATGATCTAGACAAGGATCCGGACTATTCTGGCTCTGGTTTTGGACCCGATGACGAGGACGCCGTAACCGATCATCATCAGAGCTCGCACAATACGCGAGTGCAAAACGTTGGCCACACAAACAGTAAGCATAATACGAACGACAACAACAACAACGACCTCATCTCGAGTAGAGTCAACCATCATAATCAAATCGACATCAACAAGAATAATAATAATAATAACAATAATAATAATAACAATCATCAAGCGAATAGTGGCACCATCATTGGTAGTAGCACCAACGCCAATAATAATCATAATATCAACCTCAACAACCACAACAACAATAAGAACAACAACAACAACAACGGCATCATCAGCAGTGGTAGTGACATCAGCACAATCGGTAAAGATCAAGCTAGTCTTACTACAACTATAGTCAATGCCAACGTTTCTTCTACTTCTAATAAACCCTTAAACACAACAAAAACAATCACAACAACAACAAAAACAATCACCCTAGCCTCAACCACAAGCATAGCGCCCATTTCAGATCAATATAATAAAACCAATACCAATATTTATACAACTCCAGCTATAATTATAAGTAATTACAATAAGGACAACGATGACAGCAACAAGAACAGCGACAACGACAACCACATCAATACTTTTAATTATAATTATTCAAACACAACAACAACCACATCTTTATATCCAGCAGCTCATACACCAACAACACAAACAACAATCAAATCAACCACCACCACCACCACCACAACAACAACAACAACCATTCCCACAACCACCGAACAAACTAGCACCAGCAGCTCAACCACACCAGTGTCCATCTCAAACAATTCCACTACACCCAGTTCCTCATCTTCTAATCAATCCCAATTCACGACATCGACAACACAACTTACGCCTGCATTGCCAGAAGAGGATGTTGATGATAATGATGATGATGATAATAAATACGATCTGGAAGAAATGCTGCATGCCAGCGGCGATGGCGATGGCGATGATGATAACGATGACGACGACGACGATGATGGTGATGATGATGTGGACCATACAGCTGATGCTGATGCAGAGGATGATGATGATCAGTTGATTGATTCGGATATCAAGACCGAAATCAAAGAAACGATACACCATACAGATCTGGGCAGCAGCAAACCGGCTGAGGATAAAAATGATTATGATAGTCATGGTACCATCGATTTGGATGGCAATGAGGATGGTGACGATGAGCTCTACACTGAAATCAGCGTCAAGAAGGATGGAACGCAACCAGCCGGCGGATGTCAGTGGTTTTTTTCATTTATTTATTCTTATACTTATACTTTTTGTAATCCTTTGTTATTGTTGCGTTGCTTTTTTTCTCCTCCTCCTATCGTTATGTTTTACTTTTTTGTTTTCTTTATTATTATTATCATTTGTTGTTTGCTTTGCTTTTGTCTTCTTTTATTTTCCACTCTTGTGCACATTTGTATTTTACGTTTACGTTTTCGTTTTAAGTTTCGCATGTTTTCTTTATCATTTACTAAGCTGCACTGCAAGAATGTATCACACTCTATGTTCTTGCAGTGTAGCTTATGTTTACTGTCTCTTAAGCCTTTTTGGACATTTCGTATATCAATTTGCTAGGCCAACAATGACGTCAAATTGACAATTTAATTGCATAACTTGAGGCCATAAAATTTACATTTGACACTGCATTGTTAGCCTGGCCAGTTGATTGCTTTATTTATTTGGCAAATTGCTTTTGGTATATTCTATTATTTATGTAGTTTAATATGTTTTACAAGGTATTTTTGGCTTACACGCATTTTTTTTTTTATTTCGATATACAAATTAATCTAATGGGACTGTTTAAACTATATTTTATAAATCGCATATTAAGTGATTTTATTTTATTGACAATTATTATTGAGTACAAGTTCAGTTCAGTTTAGATTTAGGCGTCGCAACGTCACGGCTGCTGCATTCTCTCTATCCCAACTCTCTCTCACTCTGTCTCTTTCCCACACTCTGTCTGTCTCTGTCTCTACGCGTTAAAACCATAGCTGAATATATGTCGCGGGTCAACTTCCCTAATTCAAAAAAAACACAATCAAAACTTTACCTACAACAACAACAGAATGTAAAAAAAAAACAAAGTACACTTTTCAGCATATTATATAAAACTTTTTACATTTATCATTCACACAATTCATCTTTCATCACTCAAATCATTCACAATCATTCATGCCGTTTAAAGCATACCATAAGCTTTTAGAAGCTTTCGACTCGTGACATTTAAAGCTTTAAGTAGGGATCCTTTCTGTTATTTTCTTTTCGGTTAGCTTAAAAAGTTGAAAATCGGGATTAATTAATGGCTATTGCTGTCATTTGAGCTGATAAGTCAACAAACAAACAAACAAACACACAAAGCAGCAAATAATCGATTCTGTTGTTGCTGTTGCGGAATGGGGAAAACCCACTCAATCAAGGAATGCCATTTCGTTGGCCTTATAGCCTTGTACAAGGTTTGCAATTCAGTCTGTTGTTTAGCTGGGGGCACAAACGAGTAAACTTCCATTAACACACACACACACAGCAGCTAAAGCAGCTTCCAATTCACCCCCTTTTCGGCAGTAGATTTACTGTCTGAACTGCTTCTTCAAGCTTCTGGAAAAGAAAAAAGAAAAACTCACTAAGCTTTGCACTGATTTGACGCTGGCATCGAGTGGAAAACACTTCACGGGGCACTTCACATGAAAAATCACTGAGTTCTGGCGTTGTTGGCAAAGCAACAACAACCAACAACAACGATCTACGCCTCTCATTCTCTAGTTTCCACACATTGTTTGTTGCTCATACGACGTGTTGGCGTTTAGTGCCATTTTGTGCGTACTATGTGACTTGGCTTTGACAATCAACATTTTGCAGAGCCCTTTAGCCACGCCCACATCAATATAGCTGGCATATCATTTACAAAAATACACACACACACACACAACAACACTCGCTTTAAAGTGTGTGAGGGAATTTTCAATCAGGCAGCAAATGTGCAGCAAAAGCTATTGAGGCCTGCAACTTCTTTTCTAGAGCAAATATTTGAAATGCGCCTTAGCCACGCCCATTTATATCTTTAGAGCTCTATTGTGAACTGATTGTTTCGCTTAAATATATATATATATATATGTACATACTCGTAGCTATTGAGAACATATCTATATCAGTCTCGGCTTATAACAAATGCCGCTGGCATTGTTTACCCTAATTAATATGCCAAATTTGACATCAATGAGGAACTGATTTGGCCAGCACAAGAGCAGCAGTCAAGTAAACAGGAAAATATACAAGATGCGAGGGTAGATCAAGTATTAGTAAACTAAATGTATTTAGAGAAGAGAAAACTAACGAGAAACTTGATAAAACTGCTCACAACTGAAGTATTTCATATGGTATAGAGTATAGTTTCTTAGAGTATTTTATTATTAATATACGAGTTAGTTTAAAGAATATTTTTACTTCTTTTCCACTTGTATGCTTAGAATAATGTCAAAATTTAGTGATAACTTTATTGATTTAATCCAATCAAATGTAGTTATTAACTAAGTAACCCTCGGATAGGTATTTGTGCTTACATAAACGTATTATGTATGTTTGTATATTTGTTTGTATATTGACGTTGAGCAGCAGCAGCAGCAGCAAATAAAGAACAAGGACTAAATAAGCAATATGTTTGTCTTAAGCTTATATCAACAGTTCCTGGAATAAGTGTAGACAACAGGAATGAGAACAATTGCACAAGAACAAAGCAAACAAGCACTCTTCGAGTGTTGTCGTTGAGGCGAATGGCAATTAAATTAATTAAAAATCATTTGCTTGACTGCTAATTGGCATTAAATTTCTTTAGTCATGTGTTTACGAGCGTTCAAAGCGTAGTAACGACAATGGGATGCAGTGAAAAGTTCAGGTCAAATATGCAAATTCAAGTCAAAATCTGCCAAGTGGGTCACATGAAAGAATGAGAGCTGCAAATGTGAGGGAAAAACTTTGTATTTTATATTGTCGTATCTTGGATTTACCTAACTCCCCGCCCCCCCCACCGCCAAACAAATTTTGGTGACAAAAGTTTTTTCATTATGCCAAAAGGAAGACAACAAGTAGAACAATTGGGGGAGCTGCTCATTAGGCGCGAAATGAGTTGCAAACTGGAGAAATTGTAGTAGTAGTTAGAGGCAAACACAAAACCATAGAAATTGTCAAATTTGTTGGATTTAAGAAGTTGATAGAGAAGAAGTTTAACTAACTAACAAATGTACTTTGTAGCAAAGTAAAAAAGCCTTGTAAATATTGCATAAACACATACACATCAGCTCATTAACACACACCCACAAACACACACATACAATGGACACTGGTTTATAAACATACGTATACGTAATATCTTTGTGTTTTTGTTGCACGTCTTTCACATTTATGGAAATGATCATAAAATACTAAACTGTGTGCAACACACTTTTTGCAACATTAATTACAGCGGGTGGCAGCGTCAGCACCAACGTCCACGAATTGGATCCCAATAATAATATCAATAGCCAACCGACAGATACGAAAATCATTGAGCATAGGCCCGGTGGAAATAGTGAGGTTGTCATCATGAGCGAGGAGGATCGCACGACAAGTTTCTTTGCGCAGCCCGGCATATTGGCTGGTAAGTTAAGGAAATTATTGCAATTTGCAGTTCTTTTTATTAAATCAAACTATGTCTCTCAATTGCAGCTGTCATTGGTGGCGCCGTTGTGGGCCTTCTGTGTGCCATACTTGTGGTCATGTTCATTGTGTATCGCATGCGGAAAAAGGATGAAGGCTCCTATGCGCTGGACGAGCCAAAGCGTTCGCCTGCCAACAATTCCTATGCGAAAAATGCGAATAATCGTGAATTCTATGCCTGAGATAATGGCACAGCGCGCAGGTATTAAGCTGAACGAGTAGATTGGTGGATTGAGTAAGCAGGAGTGGGCGTGGCAGCGGTGTCATGACAACAACAATTGACAATTTGGATTACGATAAGCGTACGATTTTGATTAACAAGCTCAGCTCAATGCAATGCGCGAAATTGCCCAGTTAAGGCAAACAGCAACAGCAAAACAACAACAACAACCAGCAACAAGAACATCAACACAACAAAACAAAAACTAACAACAAACACACACACACCAACACAGCAAACAACAACTCTTGAAATCACACAATTTTTTCGCGAGGGGTAAACGAGAAAACAAAACAAAAAATGAAGAAGAAAATTTCAAACTTACCTGTAAGTCAAATGCGGCACACACACACGCACACAACAAGCAGTGTGTGTGTGTGTCTGTGTGTGCAAACTTTTCTAATTAAGTAAGTTTTAAGCAAATTGTGTAATACAACAAAAAAGAAAAAACAAACAAAATATCAAATATAAAAGCAAAATAAATCATGCGAAATTTAATATATAAAATAAAATTATATATATAAATAGTAAAAAAAAACAAAAAACACAACAAAAAAACAAAAACAAAATATAAGGGCGGGCAAATTAAGCAAATTAATTATGAGTAGAGAAAAAAAATAACAACAACAAATTATATATACACACAAAAACAACACACACACAAACAACACACACTACAAACATAGATGTAAACGTAAAGTTGTATGAAATCAATGAATAACTTTTCGTGAATATTGAATGAATATTATTATTAATAATATATGTTAGCTGAATACACAACACAACACAGAACAGAACAGAACACTACACAACACACTTATGTAATTGGATATCACTTTAAAAAAAATTAATGAAAATAATGAAAATTAGCAACCGCCAATTTGTAAACCACATAAATGTTAATTTAAACTAATTCGAATTACCACAATTTAACTGAAACTCTGTGTGGCACATTAAACAACTGAAATTGAAGCATAAATGTTTTTAAGTTTATATATTATACATAAGCATAACTATGTAATTATTAGTGTAATTCCTAAAAAAAAAAAAACGAAACGAAACGAAAAATACAAAAAAGCAAAAACAAAACAAAACTTGTAAGAACAAAAAACCAAAACGAAAGCAAGCGTAAAAACATTTTTCTGGCAACAAAAAAAAAGATTAAGAAAACTGAAAACTTAAAACTCAAACCAACTGATGAAAATCACATCAATTTCTACTATTTTCTAAAAAAAAAAAAAAAAGAAAGTAAAAGCAAAGAAATGTATTTATTAAAAGTGGTATGAAATTATTTAGAGCAAAGCAATTTCTATAATTTTAAAATAAGTTTCGGCTGTTTTCAGTAAGCAAATCACTTTATTTATGGGAATATTATCAATAACTGCGCTTAACCTTTAAACTGCTTCCTCTTCCATGGCTAAGAATCAAAATAACGCATGAATAATTGTGCATTTATTTAGTTTTACGTTCAATTTTCGGTGTGTCTCTCTCTCTATTTCTCTCTCTCACTTTCTCACTCTCTGACAAATTGTTTATCTTTTATACAAACAAATATTTACACGCAATAGTAAAAGTTTATTATTGTTAAGTTTACAAGAAAACCAACCGCCCCTTCCTCCAAGTCCTCCACCCACGAATATTGTTAAAACAAATTCCCAATATACACACACACACACACACATTCACAACAATTAATTAGCTGCAATATTTGTTTAACTGTTAGTCAAACCAAGAACAACAAAAAGAAACCACAACAACACAAGAAAAGAACATACTTTCAATTTTAACGCTCATATGCCATATTTTCATTATGAAAAGAAAGTTAAATAATAATAATAATAATAACTACGAGTAATAATAATAATAACATAAAAAATAGTATAAAATTAAGCAAAAACTAAAACAATTGTGTGTGTAATTATAATGTATAATGCATATATAATTAATAATAATTAAATAAATATATATATAAACATAATATACATACTACTACAAGAAGAACAAGAAACAACTAGAACAGCAAAACAGCATAGAACGTCATAAACAATTTCAATCCACACACCTAACAACAATAACAACAACAACAACAAAACAAAAACTTAATGCATTCTGAATACAACAAATATACAAAATACAAACCTTTTCTACACTGTAAAAAATGCAACTGCAACTTTTTATATGGTAAATGTACTCCATTTTTTTTTAAATCTCTGAATCGAGTACGTTCTGTTTTTTTTTTTATTTCAAAAGTTTACATAATGCGTTTTTTTATTGCTATTATGTAAGCGTTTAGTTTGTTAGTTTTTTAAATACGCTGAATGTACTGAAAAATTGGTTTTGATTTGCTAAATAAAAACGGTATAAAACTAATTTAAACAATCTTATAAGTGTATACTTAATGGGAATATAAGAAAAGTGAAGGGGAAGTTACTAAAGACCCTTAATACCTGTCGATCCTCTTTGATAATATAATGGAGGGGAGGTAAGTAAATGAAAGCGACTTCCGGATGTCGCAAGTTGAAATAGCTTATTATTTAGTGAACTCATATACTATATATCTTTTTTTAAAAATGCCTTTTATTTTAATAAACGAATCAAGAAATAGATTTATCCATTAACATGTTACTCAATTTACAAGCTTGCCTTCATCAGGGGTTTGAGATAGGTCTCAAATGACTTCTGTACTGGTTTCTGGTTCATCGTGCTGCGCTTGGCGGCATCGAAGAGTCGTGGATAGATGTTGCCATCGTAGCTGCCCAGCACAGAGTTAAGAACGCGATCGTGGAAATCAAAGCCATCACAGATGGCCACGGCATTTGGTCGGAACTTTTCCAGCGACAGCTCCAAACGTTTTTGCAGAGATCTCAGATCCGCATCAGTCAGATTAATGAACTAAAGTTTGTATAGAAATAAGAAGTATTAGTGGATATTTTGCTGAGTCACAATGACAATAGCTTACTCTCAGAATATCACTTAAATTGTTGAGAACAGTCTGTACAAGGAACAATTCCAGCACATTTTCTAGCACCTCATTCAGAGCCTTGGAGCGCTTTTGAGCCTTGGCTCCAGTGATTTGTTCGATAAATGCTTGGCACACAAACTGACGACCATGGAGCTAGAGAAAGGTATTGGAATAGGTAATTAGTAATTGATCAGATGTCTGCTGATCCGAGTGTAGTTGTATCTCACCTCCGCGGCTTGGGTCAACTCAATTCCCGTGTTATTGGCGGCCATTCCCTGCGATTGTCCAGCTGCAATGCGCTGCGACATGTTCTCAAAGGCAATGCGTGTCTTGCTGCAAGTACAGAGATTAAATAACACAACAGATCTTCCCACTGAACATGCACTTACTGGGCTGCCGTGAACTGCAATGCCTTGACAATGCACTGCCAGGAATTGTCCCACTTGGGAAACTCGGCCAAACGCATAGATGACTCAAAGTAGGCATATGACGAGGAAGGCGCCTGGCCTTGCTTGAAACTAGACCAGGCCTTGACTAGAGCACGTCCAATTTGCAGCAGCAGCACCGTATTCTCACCCTCATAGGTGTAAGCAGCCACTGCGTTGCCATAGATGTTGCTGAGATTGGCGACAATGTGATAGCCATGGCCGCCAGTGGAAAGACGCAGTCGTTCAATGCCCGCGCAGCCGTCGGTGGTGCAGAGCACCTTCAGGGCGCAGGAAAGGATGTGCATGTCGGGCAATCGTTCGAATTTGCCATTGTTGGCATCCAGCACCGTCTGATCGTACATCTCCCACATGTGCTTTGCCACCAGATGATATGCAATGCCTGTGGCAATTTCCGGGAATAGTTTCAAACGCTGTGTAACATGATCAATAATCTGTGGCTCCACACCACTGCAAGGGCAAAGTTGAATAGTTATAGTATAGTCAGCATTATCAATTGAATCAATCGATAAACTCACTCGGGATCAATGGGACTCTGGCGACGCACGGCGGAGTAGCGAGTGGCAATCGTTGCCGCCTCCAGCACCAGAGTTGAGTTCAAATCGACAATCAGGCAGCGAGTAAAGACCATGGTCAAATAGTTGACCCTGGAGGCGGGACTGGCTGTAAAGGTGCCGTCACGCTCCACCTTGGCGAACTTCATGAGCATGTTGGTGCGTGGAATGCGCACATTCTTCATGCCCAGAAAGCCCTGATTAACCGAGGCCATGCCCAGTTTCTTGCCCACCTCACCGATGTCAATGCCTGGCAGTGGCATGTGTGTTTCCGGATCTCTCAGCGGTACAATGAACATCTGCACACCCTTGTGCTTGCCGGCAATGTAGAGCTGGGCAACCACCATGGCATGATTGGCCGTGTGACCCACTGTAAGAAATATAAAACATTCCTTTTAGCATATATTAACCAAGCATAGATTAAAGCCACTTACTGCCGCCGGGCCACCACTTGTAGGCCTCCAAATTGGGAGTGTTGAGCACAAATTCACCCGCCCTGGGATCGTAGTCAGCCCTCGTTTCAATGCCACGCACATTTGTGCCATGGGCAAGTTCCGTCTGTGCATAGCTGCCAATTATGTTGCAGTTCTCGGCCGCTGTGCCCCACTTGGCCACCTGCTCGGGAGTTCCCTGGCCTTTGATCACGTCCACAAACATGGTAATATGTGTGGCCAGCGGATGATTGGCGGGGAACAGGCCATGGGACTGTACACTGTACAGGCAGCCACTGTAAAAGGGGGGGCAAAGTTCAATTAATTTATGTTTGCTCATACAGAAATTGAGTTGCACTTACGGCCAAATGTCCTTGCCTCCGGGATTGAGTTTGTTTTGCAGCGCTTTCAATTTGGGCGCTGCCTCTGCCACCTTCTTCACCGTGGAGTTGTAGAGATCCTCATGGGACATATATTCGTGGTTCACGCCATAACCGTCCTCCAGATCACTAAAGATAGCACGCTCTAATAAAAACAAAGTACAAATATTGTTACTATCTTGCTATAAACTTGTTAATAAAGCAAAGTCTGATTTAACATGGTATTTTACCCTTTGGATCACATAGGTAAACATGAATCGCAGCTGATAAGGGAATGCAACTTGTGGTCAACGCAAATTAAATTATAACCCAGATTATTAATGGCTTTTATCGCGATTTTTTTGCTAGCAATCAGCAGACAGAATATTATTATCTATTGGACTTTGCCGACTTATTGAGGAACACAGCTGATTACGTAGATTACAAGCACTAAACATAGAATATACATACAGTGAGTCAAGTAACTTGTTGGACAAATTAAACAAGTCACAAAATCACACAGTTGCTTAGAACAAGTGTTTTTTTGTCAAAACAATTACTTGACTTACTGTTTAGTGTATGCTTAGTGTTAGTTCAAGCAAACATACACACATACACACATACATGTGTAGCTTGCACATTCTTATCAGCGAGACAGACAGAGAGGGAAATATATGTATATACATATGCACTTGCCTATTTCTCGTTTGGTTTTCAGCTTCTCAACACTGCCCTGCCACCAAGCAGCAAACTCTTCCACATCAAAGGTTGCCGCCTCGCGCTCCTTTATCAGATCAGGATTCACCGTTTTGGGAATTATATTCTTAATATGCGACATTTTAATGTTATAAAATATAAAATATTTAAAAGAATAAGCACAAAGTGAAAGCCGAATGAAGTTGTCGCTCAGAGCTGCACACACCAACTGAGCAGTTGGCGCATTGAGCACAAAACAAGTAAAAGCTTTGGGGGGCAAAGTGCGTTTAACAACAAAAAGCTCTAATCGCATTACGCACGCGCTGAGAGCAACTGAATGAAAGAGAAAAAGCACAAAAGAGCGAAAATAAAAGAGAAACAAATCAAATTATATTTGTTTACAACACTTTTAAGCAAAATAACAAACAAGATGGCATAGAAAGATTGCACAAAAAAGATAATACGTTACAAGGTACAAAATATAAAGAGAACTATATATACAATATTTTACATTACATGTTGGATTTCATAAATGTGGTACAAAATATGAAGAAAACTCTATATACAATATTTTACTTTACATGTTGGACTTCATAAATGGCCCCAAGTGATCGTGGAAACTCTTTGGCACTGGCTTCTGGTTCATTGGGGACTTCAGAGCCGCATCGAAAAGTCGCTCATAAGCATTGCCATCGAATGCGCCGATGGTGGAATTCAACTGCCGATCGGAGAAATCGAAGCCATCCACAATGGCAACGGCGTCGGGTCGCAGTTTGGTCAACGCTGTCTCCAGTCGACTCTGCAGTTTATTCAAATCGGCGTCCGTCAAGTTGATAAACTGCCAAGTGAATGGAAATAAGGGAAAATGAAAAAAAAAAACAGTCGCAGGCCAATGAACTCACCCGCAGAATGTCGCCCATGGACTTTAGGGTTGCATTGACCAGGTAAAGCTCCAACAGTTGTTCCAGCACACGATTCAACGCCGACGAACGCGTCTTGGACTTTGGTCCGGTTATCTCATTGTGGAATGAGTGAAATACAAAGGCACGACCATGAAGCTGTTGGAGAGAACGACATTTACTAAAACTCTGCCAATAACAATAGTAGATCACTAGTACCTCAGCTGCCTGGGTGAGCTCTATGCCCGTGAGATTGGCGGCCATCTCCTCGGACTCGCCATTGGCAATACGCTTGGACAGACTCTTAAAGGCCAGTTCCGTCTTTCTGTGGATTATAATACAATATATATCAAACAATGTAGGCAGAGAGACCTTTCCGCACTTTACTATTCACTCTTTCTGGCTTTATTTAAACTTACTTCGCGGCTGCAAACTGCATTGCCTTCACAATGTTCTCCCAGCTGCCTGTCCACTCGCCAAACTCAGGATTCGTCTGCACAGCGGCCAAGTAGCTGACGGTTGGAGCCAAGGCAGCACCGTTTTGTGCAGCTCGCCAAGACTTCATCAGGAAGCGACCAATCTGCAGCAGCAACACGGTGTTCTCACCCTCGTAGGTGCTGGCGGCGGTGTTGTTCACATAAATGTTGCCCAGATTGGTTGAGGTGAGATATCCATGACCACCGCAGGCCAAACGGAGACGCTCAATGCCAGCGGAACTGTCAATGGAGCTCAGCACCTTCAAGGCGCATGACAATGAATGCAGCTCCGGCAGCTGCTCATATTTGCCCTGGTCAATGCCACTGCTGGTCACATTGAACAGATTCCAGAGATAATCGTAGGCCAGACGATACGCCACGCTGGTGGCAATCTCCGGGAACAGTTTCAGTTGCTGGGTGACATGATCAATGATTTGTGGTTCGGGCAATCTGCGGGCGGCAATCAAAATGCATTAGATTTTTGGCATAGACAATGGCAAATGTGTAAAGTACTTGGGATTGATGGGACTTTGTCGACGCACCGCCGAATAGCGAGTGGCAATGGTGGATGCCAAGGCCAGGCCCAAGGCACAGTTGCGGGCAATGATGCAGCGGGTGCTGACCATGGCAAAGTAGGTGAGAACATCTGCCGGGCTCTTCACATACGTGCCGTCGCTGTGCACCTGGGCGTGACGCATCAGCATCCGGGTACGGGCAATGCGCACATTCTTCAAGCCCAGAAATCCATTGTTGACGCCAATGAAGCCCATCTTTTTACCGATCTCGCCAATGTGAACGCCTGGCCGCGGTTCGTGGGTGCCCTCCTCCCGCACCTGGACGTAGAACATGTGTGGGCCCTTGGACTGGCCATCGATATACAGTTGTGCCATTACCAGACAATAGCTGGAGGCGTGACCCACTGCAAGGAAAGTAGTCAGAGATTACTACTAAATCGAGTATCATTCAATGCAGACTACTTACAGCCGCCGGGCCACCACTTGTATGATGAAATCTTAGGCGAATTGAGCACAAACTCATCCGTTTCACGATCGTAATCCGCGCGAGTCTCCAGGCCACGCAGATACGTGCCGTGTCCCAGCTCCGTCTGTGCATAGGTTGCCGTCACTTCAAAGCGTTCAACTCGCTTGCCAAACTCCTCCCACTGCTCCGGCGTACATTGCGATTTAAGAGCGCGCACCAACATTACGTACATGACGCCAAAAGGATTTCCCGCCAGGTGAACGCCCCACAGTTCTGGCGCCTCGAAGAGCGTGCTGCGGAGAGTCCAGTTATGACTGAAGAGACTTGACTAAGCAGAAAGCTTCAAAGTTTACTCACGGCCAGTAATTGTCGCCACCTGGATTTCGTTCCGCCTGCAACTCGCGAAGCTTTTTGGCCACCTTAATGCTATTACTAATGCCAAATTCACTGATCTCGGCATGTGACTTGTAATGCAAGTGAATGAATTCATCTTTATCAAAGTCCTTGTACATATATTCCTCTGTGGGAAAACAAAAAATATGCAGAGTCAGCATGATTAACAGTATTATCATCATTTTAATGTTGTACAGATTTGCGATCACCTTCGGCTGTGTATTCAAGATAACAGCTGAATAATAAATACATAAATACTTACTGAAACTACGCTTAAACTTGAGTCCCTCTACGCCTCCCGCCCACCAAGCGGCGAATTCTTCGCTGTTGAAAGTTGCCGCATCGCGTTCCTTCTGCAGATCGGAATTAACTGTGCTGGGAATGATGCTTGTTGACGACATGTTTTAATTATTTGCTAATTGGTTCATCCACTTGCCACCTGCTGCTCACGACTGAAGTGCCACTCAATAAATTGCAATTAAATATAGGTTTCAAAAAACACTTTGGACTCACGCTCTCTCTCTCTCTCTCTCTCACTATTTTATTATGCTTGATAAGCGTGTTAAAGAGTTGAGCTTTTTCAATAATATTGCAAAAGCTGATACGTAAAAAGCTTCTCTATGTTACCACACACACTTACATTCATATGTATGCATACTTTATTGTTAACTACGACTGTGTATAATAATTTGTTTACGTTTTGTCCATTGGGGCAGGTTGTGGTTGATCAGGAAAACAGATGCGCTGCTCTCTTTCTTTACTTGTAATTGACGGAACGATTTGCGCACTGATTTGATTAAGTTTTTATGGCAGACTAGTCGACCAGCTGATTGGCAAATGTCGTAAGAGTAAACAAAGGCCCGAAATGACAAAATAAATATTTTTTTAATTATTAGAACTCTAATTGCAATAAAATCTTGCAACGTTCTCCATATTTCAATCACAAAAGAATATACACAAACAGCAAGTTTGGCGATCACAAAAGCAGGTAAAACGAATGAACAAAATAAGAAATCAACTGAACTAAATGAGCTACACTCATGGATGCAGTTCGTTCGCTCACTTTGGTTCATTCGAACTAGCGCTGAACGAATCGATTCGATTGTGCATCTTCAGGTGGTTCATTGTAAAATGTAAACACCGCAATGATAACAAACTTCAACATCGGCCTTTTGGGGCATGTGGACAGTGGTAAAACAACACTGGCCCGTGCTCTTAGCTCCATATCCAGCACAGCAGCGTTTGATAAGAATCCACAGTCTGTGGAACGGGGAATTACACTAGATTTGGGCTTCAGTGCACTTGTATTGGACGCGGATGATGGACGCGCGGAAGGGAAAAAACTGCAGCTAACATTTGTGGATTGTCCGGGCCATGCGAGTTTAATACGCACGATTATCGGAGGTGAGTACAAGAGTGCATGACAAAAATGTCAATGTCAATTCAATGTGATTTCCATAGGCGCACAGATCATTGACTTAATGCTGCTCGTGGTGGACGCTCAGAAGGGAATACAAACGCAGACAGCAGAGTGTTTGGTCATTGGAGAGCTGCTGGGCAAGAAGCTACTGGTTGTGATTAACAAGATCGATGCACTGCCCAAAGAACAGCGGGAGGCTAAGTTGGAGAAGCTGCGCAGCAGACTGAAGAAGACTCTGGCGTGCACATCCTTTGGCGACCAAGTGCCAATCTACAGCGTATCGGCGTTGGAGGGCGATAACATTGAGGAACTTCGTGCCGGTCTCTCCCACGCCTACTATGCACCCCAGCGGAATGTTGAGGCGCCACTGCTGATGTATGTGGATCACTGTTTCGCCATCAGAGGCCAGGGCACCGTCTGCACGGGCACTGTGATCCAGGGACGCGTTGCTGTCAACGACAACGTGGAACTGCCGCTGCTGGGGGAACGACGCAAGGTCAAGTCGATTCAGAGATTCCGGCAGCCTGTGGATAGCGCCTTGCCGGGCGATCGCATCGGGCTCTGTGTGACGCAGTTCAATGCCAAGCTGATGGAGCGCGGAATCATCGCCCAGCCGGGTGAGCTGCGACCCGTTTATGCTGTGTGCGTCCAGCTGCAGCCAATTCGTTACTACAAGCAGGCAATCAGATCCAGGAGCAAGTTGCACATCAGCGTGGGACACGACACTGTTATGGCGAGTCTGACGCTGTTCCGAGATGCAGGGGAATCCCCCGACTTGCAACTCCTCAGCAGGGAATACGAATTTGTGGAGGAACTGTTGCCAGCAGATTTAACTCCATCCGATCGCATCTTTGCTCTTCTGCAGCTTGAAACGCCGGTGCTGACCACGTTGGGCACCACGCTGATTGCCTCCAAGCTGGACATGGATGCACACAGCAGCAGTTGTCGCCTGGCCTTCTGGGGAAACATCGCCTGGCAGACGCTGAACGTCAACTACAGCCAAGAGTTGTTGCCCCAGCTGCGTGTATTCAAGCGAAAGGAAAAACAGGGCAACGTGCAACGTGTGGTCAATGCGAACGAGATCATTGTGCAGAATCTGTTCAAAAAAGACGCCAATCGGGACATGTACGTGGGAAAACAGGTGACACTCTCAACTGGAGAAACTGGTTGCATTGAACGCACGTTTGGCCAGACAGCCAAGGTGTGTATTGTGTTCCGTGGTGGACTTAATGCTGCCACGCTGGAGCAGCTGATGTCGGAGCAGGCCAAGGAGGTGCGCGTGTTGTTGCAGTACAAGAAATATGTTTTTAATAAACAGGCGGGCCTGTTTCAATGACTGTTCCCACTATTTCATTTTAAAACATTGGTTTTCTGCGCGGCTGCCAGCGCCATCTGTTGTGCCAGCCACTTAACAGCACTAGATTCATCAACCTGCCACCACAAAGTAAAAATATATGAAATAGTGTTGCAAAGCAACGTTTTTTCTGTTAAAAATTGCGAAATGGATTAATTACAATTAATATGACATAAATTTCCTCATTTCTTCACGGTCAATATCAATAAAGTCAATAAATGAGAAACCATTATTTAAAGTTTATCGCGGCATTAAGCCGATTATCGATAGCTTCTCGATATATTCGCATCACTAAGAAGAAGAAGAACCAAGCACGCAAAACAAAACAAAGCACATTCTAATGACACATTTAAAAGAAAATTGCATAAAACAATAACAAAAGTCTGTAACAGACGAATTCAACACATTATTGCCACCACAAACAACGTAATTACAAATGCTCAGGTGTGCCGTGCCGCTACTGCTGCTGCTTTCCTATGTGGCGCAATCGCAACCCGTCACTGTGGACTGCAATGAACTGCTAATGGGACAATTCATGTGCCCCGATCCCGCCAAGAACCACATAGATCCCAAGACCCAGCAACTGCGCGGCTGCACAAGGGAGGGTCGAGCACGTGTTTGGTGCATAGCCGCCAACGAGATCAACTGCACCGAAACTGGCAACTCAAGCTTTACGCGGGAAATGCCCTGCAAATGGACGTAAGTTGCGAGTGTGAATTGTGAATTTAATATTTGCCGGCTAATGCTAACTTGCTTGTTGCAGAAATGGCTATCACTTGGACACCACGCTGCTGCTGTCTGTCTTCCTTGGCATGTTCGGCGTGGATCGTTTCTACTTGGGCTATCCGGGCATTGGCCTACTGAAGTTCTGCACGTTGGGCGGCATGTTCCTTGGCCAGTTGATTGACATCATTCTGATAGCCCTTCAGGTTGTGGGACCCGCCGATGGATCCGCCTATGTTATACGTATGTGCGACAGCTCTAATTGCAGAGATTACATATTGATTTCTTGTTTCCCCCATCCTCGACAGCGTACTATGGAGCCGGCATAAACATTGTACGTAGTGACAACAGCACTTTCCGGTATTGCAATCATCTCTATTGCATGCAACAATGATCGACTCACCACCGGCCAACTGGGGTTAACAATGGAACAGCGATGCAAATCAGTGATGCTAGGAGACGTTAGGTCAATGAAAAATAGCTTATTATACAAAGCAACGACTGTTACACTTATGGTAGGCCTATTACTAACTTTAGTTATAGCAATAGTCGATAAGTTCAAAGAATTGTTGTTCGTTTAGTTTAAACTTAGTTAACTAGTGTATAAAAAACCTTTGTAAATACGCACATTATCAAATTGTTGCCAATAGAACGAAGCATTTTAAACAGTAAGCTCGGAGAACTCTTTCTCCTTCAGATGCTGCACATGAAGTGTCAGCGGATGCCAAAAATAATTGGGAAACTTGTACTTTGATCAGGATTGTTGGCTGACTCACTGCTGCAGACAATAATCAACGCAGATGACGACAAATGGGTGTGGGTTGGGGGACTCAAGAGAAGGGAATTCTTGTGCGATTGGCGTTCGTTCTGTGGGCCTTTCATCTGATTGGCATTTCCGAAATAATCAGCAACGTTGCATCGACAGCAACAGCATCGACAGCAGCAACATCGACAACAGCGACAGCGACAACAGCACGAAATGAAGAAACAACATGCTAGAAAATGCGTCGCTTGTTCGATTTAATTGCCACGGCCAATGTTGAGGTCGCGTGTAATTCAATGCGTTTTAATTAGGCACTCAATTAAGGCAGATTCGAATTTAGACTTAAAAAATATAGTATAGAAATAAAAGAAAATATGTTGTATCGGAAGAAGCACAGTTTGTGAGTCACTGGTGGACAGCAAACAAGTATGCAGTATTATAAAGCGTATACGCACTGTTGAACACCTACTATTGTTGTTTAACAATGCTAAGTAAACTGCTGTTTACAAGCCCTTTGTTCACTCTCTCCCCTCCGTCTCAGCCCCCCTCAGTCTGCTGCTGCTATTGCTCAGCGTGTGTCCAGTTTCAATTAGCCAAGTTGACAGGCAGTTGCAAGACTGTTATTACAACTAAGTATGTAGTTATTGTTGCTATTGTTATTGTGGTCGTCTGGCAGTGCACACATCTAGTTACTATGTAATTACAGCATGAGAGTTCTGCCGCCTGTGTAAACAACTGGCGCTTTGATCTCGGCCCTGACAGGCAGACGATGTACTAAGTACTTAGCCATCTTCGTAGTATTGACGCCTTTCCCAACTCAAGTGCTGCTCCAGTCTAATGATTGGTATCACTTACTGTTTTCCAGCCAACCGACTGCAGGCAAATGAACTTTGCCAAGAGCCATTAGAAACTTGATCAGCTTGTTTTCTAACTCATGTCTGTCTGTCTGTCTGTCTGTCTGTCTGCGCCATTCTTCTTGGCTGCGCGCGTGGAAACCTTGTGGAAATTGTCCAAAAATCCAACCAATAGTCAATTGTTGACACTACACGAGAATTATGAGTCGTAGTATTTTTTGTTAAGGGGTGTTTTGTGTCTATTTGCTTATGGTTTTGGTAACAATAGCTTTACCTGTGGCTAGATTTGCAATTCTAACAGAAAACACAAATTGCCAAGCAGCTACAAAGTTAAGTATAGTAAATAAAATGGCAAATTGCAAATATTTGCAGATATCAAAATAGCATCGATGCGTTGCGCAAACTGTTTTAAATATAGACCAAAAAGCGACTTGCAGTCCCTGGAGAGCTTGGGAACTGTACGTACTCTGGGTAGACAACAGGCTTTATAGACGCAATTGCGACAAACTAAGTAGTATACTCGGCAAAAGTGTACGAAGGGCAGGGCAGGCAGAGGGTTTTGCCGTTTTTCTTTATTTACATGAAGCTTAGAAGCTCAACGGTTAATTACGCTCAAGTGGCGTGGAAAATTGTGGGTTGCTGTTGCCAGTTTAACGCCCCACCTCGACATCATTTGGAGGCCTGCGGCAATGACGTTTATGCCAAATTGCTTTTAAAGTTGTTTACGGGCACAACACACACACACACACACACACACAGTTAGCACAGATAGCAAAAATAACTCTATATACAAATACAAGTATTTAATGAAGCGCAATTATTGAATTTAACTGAGTAAATCATATGCCGTAGACTGCGTCATAAGTTTCCCACATGACCAGCCAACCAATAAACCCAACAACCGGTGGTTGCTGTGGTTGCCTCGTGTTGCATGCAGCCAGCCGGCAGCGGTATTTGCAAATTTTTTCTACTTGCCATACTCTCATAAATAATGGCAACGTCTTGTGACAAAATGTGCAGCCTGGCTGGGAAAACCAAAAGCCGAAAAAAAACTGTTGAAAGTCGACAACATTCGTGATAACTGCAAATTTTCCATTTGCTGCAACTTGGTCTATAGTCAATCGTCTATGGTCTATAGTCTATGGTCTATGGTCTATGCCTATCCTATACAATGAGTGCATAAATCATCTCTTGCTGCCCCTGTGACTGCATTTTCCATGGCATTTGATTACGTTGCCGCCGCCGCTTTTCCAGCTCTTGGCTCTCTTAGCTCTCAGCATAAATGTCAAATGCTTGCCAATTTGATTTGGCGTTAGCTTAAGTATAAATTATAACAGGCAAACACCTGTTTACCTGTCTCCCCCTCCACTCCTACTCAGCCACCTAAAAAGTTGTCTTTAATTTGCGTTTAAGCCAACAATTTAGCAACTTAAGTGTTATTATCGCATTCGAAACAAATGCCATAAAAGATTTGTGGCTTTTGAACAAGTGCGACTAAGTGCTAGTTGCTGTTTTTCTTTTGACAGTAAATGCAGTTCTTGTTGTTGTTGTAATACATGTGCTGTAGCATTTAGTTAATGCATGATTTCAAATGTTATGTTAAATGGCTAAGCAATTTGTTTGGGTCAAGTCATTTTTAGAGTTGTAATACAATCTAATGAGTAGGCAATTTCAATGAGGTTTACTTCTAAATTTTTTATAGGTTTTGCAGTTCTAATCTATTGTTAGAACTTATCTCAATTGACATTCTTCCAGTTAGAAGACTCTTGCTATCTGCAAAGATGCCGCTCAATGCGATAATAATTGGTTAAGGTATTTCCCGTTGACATTCCATTGTGCAATATCAGGCCAAAAAGAAAACATTGTTCAAACGCATATTAAAATGCCAGTTGACAAATTCTAATTTGCAGCGCAGAATTCTGAGAAGTGAGTGAAAATTGAGACCTGAGATAACATTATTAGCCTGTGTTTTGTTGGTACCTGTGTGCCACTCACCTGTTAACAAGGTGTTCATTTCATACACTGTACACTGTGAATGGAATGCGCACAATTGTGGAAAATTATGTTACAATTGCAAGTGTCGAGCAATTCGAGTAGCTAAAAGAAAACCAAGACAACAGTTAGGAGTGGGAAAAGAGGTAAGAGTTGAAAGAAGATAAAAACATTTCATCATTTCTACATAGTTGGGGAAATCTCTATGAGGAGTTGTAGGCAGTAGATAGACTCTCATATGTGAGTGTTTTTTGTTTTTGTTTGGGGGCATCTTCAGTTCAACTTGACCCCAAACCATTTGCTGGCTCCGCTTAACGGTTCGAGCCCCCCAAAGCAAAGGAAAACCAATGGGCAGCGTCTGTTGCTAACAACAACAAGTAATAGCCGTAACAACAACACGCGAGCAACACTTCGGCTGCGTTTCGTTTGCCATTCGGCTATCTGCACTCTGCTCGTGTTTCACAGTTGCTGCTCTCGCTGGATTCGTCGACAGTTCGTGCGCGTTGCGTTCAGTTCTCGTTCAACAGCGCCGGCGAACGGTCAGAGAAACTTGTGGAACTGAACTGAATCGAGACGAAACGAGACGAGAGCTGAGCTAAGAAAACTGCCTGCGCAGCCAGGAAAACTACGAGTTGAAGGAAAAACGCGCGCGCGTCAACATCTTCGGTCGCTTTTGATGCAATGAAAATCAACACAAGATTTAATTTAACACAAAAAAAATAAAAAAAAACGCAATAAATTAAAAAGTATATATGGTAGGCAACCGTTTTTGAGCGCAGTTTGAGCTGAGAATTGTTATCGCGTATTGTTGTGGCGTGTGCTTGTGTGTCGGTGTCCGTGTCGTTGTCGATGTCTGTGTGTTTTAATTAATATTTAAAAATATAAACAAATTTTAAATAATATAGGTATATTTATCAAAATTGACTGCGTTCGTTTTACAAGCATTTGTTATGATCTGAAATACGTGTTTTTTTAGTACGGAGGCAGAGAAAATCGAGGAAAAAAAGCAAATAAACAATACGCGAATTACAAATTGGCGCGCAATTGGCAATTGCATGCGCTGCACCTTTTGTTGCGTTTTACATAAATTGCATTTGAATTTGAATTTCAATTTGAATTAGAATAAAAACAATAAACTAAAGCTATAAATTTCGTAGACAATAAACACGAGTTGTTGAGCTAGCCTAGCTAGCTAGCGTGCTGGGCTAAGCCGAGTGCTGTGCTGTGCTGTGCACAACGTGGCGTATGCGTAATCTGTAATTTTACACATCCTGCGGAAATTCAGCGTAAGTGCATTGTGTGTGTGTGTGTGAGTGTCTGTGCGGCACGTGGCAGCATCAAGTCGCGCGCGCGCTCGTTTGATGAATACATAAATAATTACGAGCTATTAATTAATTGCCGAAAAACGCAAATAAATACATAAAGGAAAATTGAAATGAAAAGCGTGCGTCGGACGAGTGAAACAAACAAATTGAAATTGAATATACTTATGTACTACAACATACTACAAGCCAAATAGACAGTGGACAGCCGCCGTGGCCGCAACAAAGTAAATTGAAAATGCGATTCATATCGACAACAACAACAATAACAAAGAGAGCAACAACTACTAGACGACGACTCCAGCTACACCTCCACCTCCGCGTCCATCTTCGCGTTCGCCTTCAACGCCACGAGCACTTCTTCATCCTTCACCCGTTGCTGCTCCTCGAGCCGGCAACATGTCAAGCATAATTAATTTTCGATTCCGCCAATTTCAACCCGTCTCCTCCTCCATCGTCGTCGTTGCCGTCGTCGTTGCTGTCGCCGTCGCCGCCTCGTCTACGTTCCTGCAATTGTGCTGAAAGAATCGGTCGACTGCCCCCCCCCCCCACCACCCCGCGCGTAGCCAGCTGGAAGTCGATTCTACGGGTAAACTTTGCCTCTTTACTTTTCTTTTGTAATTAATCTTTTTTTCTCTTGTTTTTGTTTTGTTTTTATTATTGTGCCTTTGTTGCTGTTGTTGTTGTTGTTGTTGTCTGACAATAAGTACGTGTAGAGCGCGATTTTGTTTTATTATAATGAGAACATATAAACGTTTTGCTATCTGCCTACCGCTTACACTTGGCCAGCCCTCACCCTCACCCTCATCCTTAGTTGTTTCAGCATGTTGCGAAAATTGTTTAATTGTTTGAATACTATTATCACATTTTATGAGAGTCACAGTCACAGACAACGAGAGACAGTGAGAGACGAAAGTTCTCTGAGCTATTGAAGAATTTATGAATGTACGTCGTGTAATGAATAATATTGAAATCACAAAGCATTATTCAAACATATGTTTGCCTTAAATCGTAAGAAATCTGCATAGCATTTTGTACACACAATTTATAAGGCGGAAATTTACAGTTCAGTTCATCAAAAAGAACCCGCAGTTTTGTTTTACGGCTATTGTCACATTTTGAAGTCATTTTGAGCACAAACTGAGACACAAGAGGCTTAAATAAGTATTACAAATCAGAAACAAGCGACACCAACGCAAAATTATTTCTTCAAGTCAGCGGTAAAATCTTTTGAAAATCATAAGCCAATTGAATATTTTAGAAATATTTTAATTCAATATATTACAGACAATTCTAAATTGTAAAAGAAACTGGCTTATTTATACATATTATATTATATTAATTAATATATATTAAAGACATTAAAAATGCATTTATTAAGAATATTAAAGTCTTAGGCAAATTATGTATTAGGTACTCCAATAAACCAAATGGCAGCATCACTTTATATGCAGGATAAATAAGACTATCTCCCAGTTAATAACATTGTAACAAGACTGAAGATATAAGAACTGTATTCTCTACTATTCAAATGCTTGTAAGAATTTCTTAAATAAATTAAAATTAATTAAAGTAAACATTACTCATTGCCTCAACAAATGGTGTAATTGAACAACTCATTTGCTTGTTCAAAGTGCAAAAACCAAAGAAATTGATAGTGAGTGTTGATAGTTACTTTATCTTAATTGCCATATGATAGTAGTATATATCAACTGACCAGAGTTTGGTATAGTTAGTATTTCACAATTAGACTGAAATCATTTGGACAAAACAATTACAAGGTATTCCACAGTTATAACTCAATCACAGTTGAATATATTGTTCTACTATTGTTGACTCTGTGTGTGAGTGTGAGTATGAGTGTCTTAGAAACTTATGAATCATATTGTTTATCTCATTAGTAATAATGTGTCAAATTTAGCATGCCCCATATGTATCTATAGCTGACTAAATATCACGTTTTAAATGCAATTACTTAGAGTTGACCAAAAACCATTCAGTTGAATTGAAAATAGAGTTGAATACAATAAAAGATAACAATTTCCTGTCCTGTTCGTATTATGATTATGTTGTACTAAAACTGCTGGAATTACAATGCATTCATTAAAGCCAACAAAGTAAAATAAATGAAAATATGTTGTTGGTAATAACTGTGTACGAGTGTTACCAGTAATATCTGAACTGGGATGGGACTGGCTATGGCTTGTAACTCTGACTGCACCTCGAACTGTGTGGTTGGGGAATTGGGGGAAGTTATAGTTGTTGGATAAATATGAATGCTGGCATTTTCTGGCATATCTTGCCAGCAGAACAGACAGACAGACAGACAGACCGAGAGACAGACAGACAGACAGTAGACATATAAAGGCCGCATAACTGGCCGGACAGTAGGCAGAGTTGGATGACAGTCAGCCGGGCTTAGACGACAACGACAATTGGACGGTGCTCTTTGGGCCTAGGTGTTGCTTTTTGCTCTTGTTGTTGCTCTGTTGTTGTTCGCTTTATGGTAAAAATGCAACCATACCTGTTTTGCCAACACACCACACACACACACGACAACAACTCAACTCGTTTGCTCAGTTGCAGGCTCAACAGTGCAACTGCAACTGCAACTGCATTTTAGATTTTTCTTTTTTGCTTCTCATACCCTTGCAGAGAGGGTATTAACATTTTATTACAAAATGTGCAGCAATAAAGTAAATGTATATTATCCTGTTTGGTATAAAGTAAAGCAGAAAACACTTGACATAATTAATTGTAATGTGATGAGAAGAGAATTGACTGAAATATGAGTTTAACATTGTAATATATTAGATATAAATATATAGTTCTTAGCTAACAGTTAGTTGAATATAGCTACAAGGGTATTTAAGCCTCGACAAAGCGTGTCAAGCTTATTCCTTATCGTTTTTATTGCTGTTGTTGTGGTTGTTGATGTTTTTTTTTTTTTTTTTGGTGCACGCACCTGTCCAAGCATAGACATGGCCAGAGACAGGCGGTCTGCAGGTGTTTTGTTTGGTTTGCTTTGCTTTGCTTTGCGTCTGGAACTGGGACTCGACTCGGTCTGGCAATGGCACTGGAACTCGCTGTCTTTATCTCTGTCTGTGTCGCAGAGTCCTCAGCATAATAATAATCCGGCAATTAAAATATGATCGCATAATAACTCGACACTCGTGTGTCTTCCTATGATTTATGGCGCAGCTTTTGGCTTTTGGCTTATTTATAGACTCTGCTTGCCATTCTCTGGGGTAATTGTGTTGTTGTTGTTGTTGTTGTTGTTGACTACTTTTTTTTACGCATACTTTTGCATTCGCTTTAAGGTAAATTGCTGTCGCCAAGCGCCAGACGCCGTTGCCGTTGCCGTTGCCGCTCTAAACGCGTTCGCCTGGGCTGGCTTGGCTCGTTTGACTGGCAAAACCCAGAGACAAGAGCCAGTGTCAGAGCCAAAAGAGTCAGCAATGCTCCTCGGCCAAAAAAAACAACTAGAAAACAAAATTAAAAAAGAAACGACACACAAAAAAACAGTGCAAAACGAACCAAAACATTTGATACGCCCCGAGACTGTGTCGAACTGCAGCTTCAACTCCAACTCCTGACTGTCTGACTGTTGCTTCTAATAAATAATTTTAAATGCTGACTACAAAAGCCCAAAATGAATGGTCTGTCTGTCCGACTGTCTGTCCGTCTGTCTGTCCGACTGTCTGTCCGTCCGTCTGTCTGTCTGTCTGTCTGACAATGGCCAGGCGCAAGTTGAAGTGTAACCCAATAGCCAAGGCGCGCTCTTAATTGACTGCGTGGGATGAGAACGTGGATGTAGATGTGGATGGTTGCACAGCTGGTAGCTGGTGGCAATAATTGCTAGCTTGTAGTAGTTGGTAGTTAATAGTTGCTGCTGCTGCAACAACTGAACTGGGCCAAGTAGCAATTGCCATTTGGGCGTCAAAAAGTGACCTGAGGCCCGCATAATCCTATTGGGGGTAGTTTTCTGCCAGTCACTTTTGATGCGGGCAACAACCAACAAGAGTCTAATGACGTCAGCTTTGTCGCCATATGTCTATGCCTTAACAACACACACACACACACACACACACACATAGAGAGAGACGTACGCACACACACACATACGTTACACACACAAAAGACATGCGTCATCGAGCAGGTTGTCGACGGCGGCGTCTGCGTCTGCGTTCGGCATATTGCAATTTCACCAGGCCCCCATTCAGACGGTCTCTGCGTCATGTAAAGCATACACACACACACTCACACACACACACGCATCTGTGCAGTGGTTGTGATAATTTCGCCATGACACGCAAAACTGAAGCAATTTGCTTGCCTGCCTTCGTTTTATTGCTATCAAATACAAACTAATTAATATTTACAAAACAATACAAAGCCAATGAAAATTCCGCCGCTCAGATAAGACTATAAATAGCAACAAATAGCAAAAAAAAATGGTGTGGCAGACTGTGCGGCGTGTGGCAGCCACATATAAATAGACTAATGCTACATATGCTATATGTGTGTGCATTTATTTAATTGTATTCACAAAACTGTACAAAACTGCTTGGTATCGAGGTTAAAAATACTTCTTTATTTGCCATATTTGCGCAGATCTTATTATGTAGATTATTCGTGTAAATAAACAGTTATCTTTTTTTGCTCTTAACTTGAATGGCAATTGCTTTGATTAAGATTACTAATACGCCGTGTGGTGCATGCATGCATATTGTTAGCTATTATTAAATGGCTGCCATTACAGTAGCTTGCCAGACAAAATGGCGACAGCATTGACAAGCTCAGTTGTTGCAACGACGCTAACAACAGCAACAACAACAACAGCAATTCATATGCAATGTAAACAAGAACATTTGCTTACAATATTTATACATTTGTTAATTTTCTAAAGCATTATTATTGCCTGATCCCCATGTTAGATTCATTTGGCATTCATTTGCAATGCAAACAATATCTGTTACTTTACTTAGTTGCTGTTTTTTTTATTTATTCATGTTTAATTCTTCATCTATAATTTAATATGCATCTTCTTCATTGCAAATATGTCACAATTTAATTATATAATATTTAAATAGAGACGTTCCAAAGTCCAAATAGAAATCAAGGCAATTGAATGGGGGAAATCTTTAAAAATGTATATGTATAAACAAAAAACAATGAAAGAAATACAAACAATTTGTTGTCGCCTGGCAGCTAACATTAGTAAGCAAACAAATTATGCCTTTGATAATGATTTTGATGATGATGATGCCCAGATGATCTGATTATCAGATGCTGATGGACTGGAGCAAAGACAGAGACTTCAACTGAGTCAAGAGTTAGAGTCTGGTACTGGGCTGGAGATGCTTTCAGTTGTCGATTGTCGATTGGCAACTGTCGCGCTATTTGTATGTAAATGTATTAATGGGCATTTATGTATTTCTTATGCATGAATGTATGAAACTTATAAAACTAAAGCATCAAAATGGAAGCAAAATTTGTGATAATCATATGTTAATTTCAAATCAACGCTCAGCAGCAGCAGCAGCAGCAGCTGCCATAAACAAACTAAATTATGTATCTATGTATGTGCGTGTGTGTGTGTATGCCCTACAAAAACATGGGCAACAAGAAGATATATATCTGGTATATCTAAGTTAATAACGCAAATATATATGAAACATTTTTATCTATACATATTGCCCCATTAAGTGCCAAGGCAGTCAGACACATGTCAATACAATGTTTAAGATGCGAAATGCCAAATAAAGAGTATCTTTTATATGAAAAAGGTAGCCAGTTATTGTGCAGACTGTTTTAAATAAATGCATAAATAATACACACATTTATAAAGTAATTACAAGTTCACAGGTAATTATGTTTAAGCAGTGGAAACTTGAAATTGTTTAGTTAAGATAAATTATGCAATTAAAATTTTAAAGTAATTACTCATCTCTCGGTGAATTTGGAGCAGAGATTGTCGGCAGGTGTAATTTAATTAACACATCAATGATGATGATAATGATGATCCCAAATAAATCGTAGACAATGTCTGTGGCAGGTTCAACGTCACGTTAAACAAACTGCCCCCAGTTGCAGTTGCAACAACAATTGCCATAACAACCGCAGCACGTTTTCACATGGTCCCTTAAAGTGGTCACTGATTGTCAGACAGACTGTTGGCTGTTGTTGTTGTTGTCACACATGCGGTCAGTTGTCTGGCTCTGGGGCAACTGCTGGTCTCGCATGTCGAAGTCTCAACATGAAATCGTAGCGTTAAGATATATGAGCACATCAACGTGAATTAACAGACACATTAAGCGATACCGATCTGTGTGCGAAGTCGTCCACAACACTAAACACTAAACACGAGACCACGACAACGACAACGACAACGAGAACGAGAGACATCTAAACACAACAACAGAAACAGCAACAAAACGGCAAACGAAAGACTCTGGCAACGAACCGAACTGAACTACAAACGTGGCCTGTATCAAAGGGGTGTGGGGGAAGACTGCTCTGACTGCACTTTGAACCCGTTTCTCAAAACGGAAGTGTGTGAGCAACTGAATCATGTCAGTGGAATTTCAATATACACCACGCTTAGCATACTTATAAGTAACATTTTATAGCATATCCAATTTCAGTCAAACAAAACAAAACCAAACAATACATAGAACACGCCCGTTCCTTCTCATCTCTCGATTCATTATACTACAGTATCTGTATCTCTCTCTCTCTCTGTATCTCTGTATCTGTATCTGATGTTGTTTGTCTTTTGGACACACAAAAACGAAAATATGCAAACAATTCGCATTTGCGTGTTAATCAATAAATTTGACTGTGAAAACCATTTTGATTGTTGAATAATATACACATACGATATGTCGACGTCACATGCCCCAAAACATACAAACACAATTCTAAAGAAGACAGCAACAGCTAGATAGATAGATAGATAGCTAGAGAGTGCTCGATTTGGCGACACCCTGTATCTACTACTAGAACCAAAATGCAGAAGCCACCAATTATACATTTATATAAATTGTTTAGAGCGACACAACTGCTGGAATCTGTTTGTACATTACCATCTCTATGGGGCATAATAAATAATAATAAGAAAAACATGTTTTTTATTATACCACATACCATATCATTCTGCGAAATGCCAAATAAATATCTCGGTAGTAAATTGCTTCTAGACTATTTGTTTTCTATTCGATCAGTTGACATTTTTGTGCATATTTTAAAATTTTAAAGAGCTGCTGCTGCTGCTGTTGCTGCTGCTGCTTTTGTGCATTGTCATTTAACAAATGTGCCAGAAGCGGCTGGCAAAATGTATAAACAATAAACAATAACAAAAGCAACAACAACAGAAAATTTCGGGTTTGTCGCGTCACACGCTGGAATTCCCATATATCGTCTAATTTGTTGTTGTCTTCTTTTTTATAATTTGTTTTTGTATTTATTTTGTTGCCGTGTTTCTAAAATTGTTTACAGCTACAATCGGCCGGTCTGTGCTCATCTTCCAATCAATAATAAATCCGGTTTCGAAAACATTTTTATACGTTACTTGATTAACTTTCGCCCGAAAAAAATAATTGCACAATAAACATACAAAAAGTGTTTGAAAAACGTATTTTCATTTTGTTTCGTTACTAAAATATTTTCGTCAACTTTAGTTGTGGAATGTTGTCTGCCAGTTGTGACAGAGCATATCTTAATTTTGGGCTACCATTTATATCTCTATAACTCTGACTCTGACTCTGAATTTTGGCCCAGCATTTGCTGGGTTTCCGTAGAAATTGAGTATTGCGGCGCCCACCCCCCCTCAGTCTACTCTATAAATATACAAATATGAATACATCCATCCACACTGTCTGTGTATCAATTAATTGTAGTGGGTTATTTATAGATTTTGCGGTAAAATTGCTAATAATACTCAAATTTCAACAATGGCTCTTCATATGTTGAGCATTTAAAATTAACTACATGAGTAGCTTAAATACTTGTACACATCTGTGTGTGTGTGTGTGTGTGTGTCACAGTTGTATGTAGTGTGTGTGGGATGCTTGCAGAATTCAAAATTAGAATACTGAGTTTGTGCAAATACAAATATGGATCAGATATCGGACCAGATTGTGACAATTGTCTAGCTATGACTAAGTAAAAGTTAAATGTATTGCCAATTGGCTGTCTAACCAAAACAGGAAACAACAATCGAACAGTGTTAAATCAGTGCATGTCCCTGTATTAGTGCAAAGCTCTGTCTGCTCTGCTTTGCTCAAGCCATGTGCTTAAAGCTTACAGCGGCATCAGCGTACGTGTGCTGTGTACGTGAGTTAAAGCTTCGATATGATCACTGAACTGATCTGAGTTCACACGTGCCACACTAACACATGTTCAACGATTGTTTGGGGCCAACAATATCCGGCTAAAATTTGTGGTAAGAAGAGTAAGAAGAGTATTCTTTCAACTAGCAACATTTGCATGTTAACATAGAGAAAGCTTCAACTAAAGTGTATTTGTGTATTGCATAATATGAGAGTTGAAAATGTTCCAATTTCATTCAGTGTGGCATATCTTGGCCAAGATTTGAACGAGTTTGCGTGCCGGCATAGATTGCAGCTGCAGTTGGAAAATGTGGCATGACATGGGCATGGCAGAATGTGGCAGGGTTTACGCTGATTGCCACACAGGACGAGTTCTTAGTCTCAGTCGCTGTAACTGAGAAATAACTCAGACGATGGGGCTGGCTAATAGCTTTGTTAGTTTTATGTCTGTGTGTTTTGTGTCTTTATTATGTCGTTTGTCTTCCCATTCGATTTCAATTTCAATTTCAGAATTTAAGATGCAATCGTGTGGGGCAGGCAAGCGACCCTTTTATAGTAGGGCCCACGGGCATAAATTTCGTTAACTGTTGCTGTTGTCCATTGTTGATGTTGTTGTTCAACTTCAACTTCAACTTCAGTTTTAACGTCAACGTTGTTGTCTTCATTTGTGGTAGTTGTAATCGCCGCTTGTCGCATTAAATTGAACCAATAACGTTGCCTGTTTCTTTCCGACCCAGCGAGACATAGAGACAGTCTCTGGATTGAGGGGCTTTTTGGCCGTGCCCTGGGCCCCAAACAACTTTGACAAATGTGCGTTTTAGCCGTCTCATTGTTGTATGTGGCAAACTGACTTCAATATGCAAATATATTGAAATTAGTTTGCCAGGTTGCCAAGCAGAGCCAACTCGTTGTTGGCCAGATTCGAATCGTGTCTTGGGAGTTTTGTAGTTGTTGTTATTGTTGTTGTGCAATTTGCATGATTTGCAAATGTTATTGTTGTTATTGTTTTGTTTTTTCTTGGTTTTTTTTCTCTGTTGCTGGCGCCATTTGTTTATGTCCCTATGTTTGTCGACTGATCGCGGCATTCAATGTCGAAGCCCGAAAAAAATTCCACACTTAATTGAATTAAAGACTGCGACAGGCTGATAAAACCAGGCTAAAAGGCAGTCACAACACGTAATTGGCAGTAAAATGGCCGACTTTTTAAGTGGAATTCTTGAGAGCTGGAAAGTGTGATAAGCCTGCACGCACCTTCCCGCCAGTTGGGCTACCTTCGTTCCGCTTTGAGCCGACTCGGGCTGCCTACCTACCGCACATCATTAGACCTGGTCTAGACAGAAGTCTGCGTGCCCGGCTTGAACCCTTTTGCCTTTCGGAAGGCGTTACGTCCCTTTTGTGGCCCGCTGGTCACACCGTGAGTCGCTTACGACTCCGCTTACCTTAATTGCCCGTGTGCTTGACGCCAGCTAGACGCCAGTTTGATGGCGTTGGCGGCGGCATTAGAAGCAGCTACCCCCCCCCCCCCCCCCCAACATCTCCCTTAGTAGCATGCCAAACTGTAACTGAGACCCTATAATCAGTTAACCGTCCCACTCCGCTGCTGCCCTTCTTGCCAGCACATTTAATTGGCACGATTCTCGCGACGCGTCGTCATGCAATTGGCCGCTGGGCGGCCAATTAAATCAAAGCGTTTATAGCAACTTGTCTTAAATTAAAATCGTTGCTAATGTTTACCAAGCTGTCGGATCTAAGTATATCTATTTTTAAGTTTAGCTCAATCCCTGACAAGTGCTCTCCAGCGCACATCAACCCCAGCATTCAGCATTGTTATTTTTTCTATGTTCTGTTTATTTTGGGTATTTTTTTTTTTGGACCTCGGAGCATTCGATAAGCACCAAGTACAAAGTTCTCATGTGAGTTGTGGTTAAGATACTTAACACAAAACTATCGCCATTATTGGGCTTGCCACTTCAATGCCAGCTCGTGTGCTCTTAAGTTCACAAAGTACAAAGACCACGAACAAAAATTGCGTAGTTCTGAGTGTTGTGTGTTTTGAAGTTTAGACTTGACTTTTGGAGACTATCAAAAGCATTTGGGTGTTACAATGATTCTTTTCCATACAATCTATGTTATATATTTCAGCTGCTGCGCAGTACATAAATATTGTAGCAGATATGAGCTTAAAGTTTGTATGCCAATTAGTTGGTTAATGCCTGAATTGAATATGAATTTAAAGCTGTCGATAGGAAAGTATCGATCTCAATTAATTACTGTTTATCCTTTCTATTCTATAATATTACCAATACCAATATTAACTATATATATATTTTATTATAAAGTATCACCGCCTCTAAGAATTAACTTGAACGGACTACAACTAAATGCTATAAGCCATATCACTTTTATTTCTAATACTATCAATAGTTTATGGCACTGAAGAGCATAAATCAACTCTGTGAAACTTGGCCATCTATTATGATTATATTTATATAGTTCTATATAAACAATACATTTGCATTGTCCTTGTCAACTGCATTGCAGTGACAAATTACAGCTAATCAGCAAACAGAACTTAGAATGCAATGTTTTTTTCCAGAGTTTACGAGGTTCCGTTCTCTTGTGAATCTTAATCTCAATTGCAGAAATTAACATATACATATATATATATATACTGCATATAGTATATATACTGCTAATGTCTATATTAAGTATATAATATATAGAGCGTTATCAGTTTGTGTGACAATTTTTAATTGGCTGTCTGTTATAACATTTGTTAGGTCAAGCACCGCTTTTTTCATGCCAATCTCCCGGTTCGGTGCATGACAATGCACTGGGTGCGTCATTAAAGATCACCCAGCAGGAAAACGATTGAGAGACGACGTACTATGTATGTACATAGAGTAGTATGTGACTGATTCATCGATGGGACATTTAAGATCGAGTTCTATTTTAGCATCCGCTTTGAGGTAGAGCGGCAAATGTTGGCGCCACTTTGAAGCTAAATAATCAATAAACTTTGGCAAATTTGATTTGCTTTTTGGTTGTTATTGTTTTTATGATTTGTTGTTGCTCAAAATAAAAAAAAACATGGAAGAAATATGAGAGAGCAACAAAACATGAAATTAATTATAAGTCAAACAAGCATTACAAATATTGCCTGGCGCCAGACAAAAATCATTAACATTTTTATGACCCGGCGCACAACAAAGAACACCACACATATCTGTCAGCTGGTGTTACCTGAACACACACACACTCGCACACACACACACTCATAAATCGCAACTAATAATGTCCAAGTTGTCTAACACCTAAGAGCCGCCATAAAGACAAATCGAAAGAGCTGACGAAACGGCCAATGGCCAACGGAGTTTACCTTTAGGCCAAAGCAGGCGTACGTGCAAAATCGATGGATGCTGACCAGGCCAAGATGATTCGCAGAATTTGATGTGTGTGTGTGTGTGTGTGTAAAGAAAGATAGAAAGAGGAGGAGGTAGGGAGGTAGGGATGTGTGCCTGGCCTCATCTTGATAGGCATCATAAAACTGAAAACTAAAAACCCAGAAACAGCTACAAATCAGTTACCAGCAAATGGTTTCTGTTTAGACCTTAGGCGGCAAGTGCAAATCATTTGGCCAGATCAGAAACGTCTGACCGTCAGACTGATGGCCAGCTTGCATTAAATTAACGCGAAATATGTATCTTTCATAAATTGAAACAACAAAGTCATCAAGTAGTATGAAACACCTGCACACAGCAGCAAAACAAATTCTAAACAAATTTTGATTTCTATTTTCAGTTCAACTTATTTTGGCGCCTTCCCTGTTATATTTTTAAACTGACCGGCTTGATCTTTTTTTAACACTATATTTTCAGCAATATTTCAAGAGCAGCTACAACAACAACAACAGCAACAACAATACTACTACTGGGAATAAGTACAATAACAAAGTTTTGGATAGTAATAAAATTGATGCAAATTTCTGTGAACTTGCGCCAACAAATTGCGAAAATGTGTTGCAAATCAAGCAGCATGTGGAAATGTTCGACGTCTACAAGTGGCCAGCAGCAGCAGCAACAACAACAACAACAATATGATCCAGTGACGACAACACATCGAACACAAAGTCATGGCCATACAGAACTACACAAGAACAGAAACAACAGACGGCAACATTCGTTGGGCACAATTTGCTCAATCGCCTTTTTTGTATTGATCGCCATAATCCAGATGCAATCCGTTACAGGACTTAGAGAAGGCCTTTCAGGTGAGTGGCAGAAGGGTGGGAGATTATAATAACACTATAGGCAAGATATAAATCTAACTCTCTAAGTAGATCAACTGAGATCACTTAACTAACAACTGGTGGATTATTTTGGAGATCAATCTTCTGCTGGATTATATTTCAAAAAAGATTATGATTAGTTAATAAGGGGCAAATTGTTTTATCAGATTATTCCTTAAAGGAATTCTGTTTAGATCGCTACTTTTATTAGTGAACATCTCTATAATTATTATTTATGCTACACACTATGTACTATATCACTTTTCTTTAACTGAGAGCAATTCGTTCTTAATCTAGTCTAGTTTCAAGTTCATTTCCATAGAATTCTCAATAGATTGTCAAACGAGTCACCTGACGCATTATTCCACCAACTGTTTCGACTGTTTCACCCTGCAACTTGTTAACCTTCACCTTTACATGCTGTGCGTCTCCTGATCATAACGTGTACTTGATGCCCCTCACCTGTCTGTCCCTAATCCCGCTGCCACTTGACAGTTACCCGTTGCGAGTTGAGAGTTGTTGCGATGGGCACACGTGCCGCTTAGACGCTCCCAACACGTTGCTGTTGCTTTTGCTGTTGCTGTCGATGTCGTTGTCTGGCGCTGGGGCTGGCGCTTAATCTGTGATTGTGATTAATCAGCCGACGCCAGCGTCGCCAGCTGTCCGAGTGGACGACGGCTACTGAGCGTATTTGATCGCTGCCAGTTTTTAGTTTTATTTTTGTTTTTGTTTGGCTTTTCGTGTTCTCTAAACATTATTGAGTGGGTTTTTTAATGGCATTTGAGTGTGTTAAATGAAATAAAAAATGGCATAAATTAGATATACATATTGCAATTTCGATATCGGGTTACTTGAACAAGGTTCATTAACTGTCGCCCCGTCAGCTAAAAAGTAGAAGGGCAGCAGCCAAAAGAGAAGGGAATACACAGTCGCGTGTATAGAAAGTTCCCCCAAAAATGAGAGGAAAAAAAACGACTGAGAACCTGAAACTTGGCTAAGAAGTCTTCCACTTCTTCCACTTCATTAGCGATCCAATGGATTTGTTTATGAATGAAGGTGGTCCAACTGCCAGGCACAGCAGGATACAATCGCATAACAGGAAAACAAGAAACGACAACAAGCTGGGCAGCAGCAGCAGCAGCAGCAGCAACATCAAACAAACAAGCGACCAAACAATTACCAAGTACAGACAGCGACCAAAAAGATGCAAACATGGATAAATATTGAATAGGGCTAAGACCGGGGCAAAGCCGCCCACAGAAGGTAGTTATAGCCCTGAAGCTGCAACAGCAACAGCAACAGCAACTGCAACTGTATTTGTATCTTTGTGTGTGTAGCGCCGGCGTCTTCATTTATCAACGAACACAAACACACACACAGAGAGAGAGAGAGAGAGAAACTCATTCCGTGTGAGCGTTTTAAGTGTGTGTTTATCAGCACATTGCAGGTGGTCCCACAAAGCCAGACCCGGGAATCGTGCAACGGGCAACGGCAACGGGCATCGGGATGGGCCCTGCAAGTCAGCCTGGGGTCGCTGTGCCATCGTTTCCGTTTGCCTTGTTGCGTTTCATTTTCATGTCGTTTCGAATCGTTTCTTAATAATACCCTGTGCACAACAAACAGCACAAGCGGGTATATGCGCATTTAAGCATTTATAATTGTTGCATTCAGCAGGTAATTGGAATGAGTAATCGCTTTTTTCTTTGTGATCAGTAATCAGTACCAGGTGAATGGCAGGCTATCACAAATATTTATTTATTTAATTATTTATTTATGTGTTTATTAAATTAGTTATTTATATATTTAGTTATTTATTTACTTATTTCATTATTTATTTAATTCTATTTTTATTTATTTACTAATTTATTTATTTAACTATTTACTTATTTATTTATGTACTTATTTATTTATTTTTTTATTTATATATTTATTTATTTACTTATTTATTTATTTAATTATTTACATATTTATTTATTTATGTATTTATTAATTTAACGACTGTTTTTAGTCTACAAACAACTATTAAAATATTTTAAAATAATATTAGAAAATAAGAATTTAACAATAAAAATTATAATTATATATAAATTTTATTTAAGATTAAAAATTATTAATTACTGTACCAATATCAAACTATGACAGCTGAAAATTTCCTGCTAAAAACAAAACAAGTAACCAGCTATCATGATTGCTGTTACAAATTACCTGCTGAATGTGATCAAAGTTATCTGTTGAATATGCCCCCATACTTCCCTTAAAAATTAAAGAACTTATTGAGGCAACTATTACGTATAGTCTTACCATAGGGTATTTTACAGTTGAGTACGTTTTACATTCGCTTTCGTGATCGTTTTGCTGTGCTCTGTTCTGGAACATGTTTAACATGCGGCGCTTGCTACTTTGACTTAGCGCCGGTGCCAGAAGAAAAAGGTAAACCAAACAAAGAATATCCCAAAGTGCAGCAAGAGAGTAGGCAGAGAGTGAGGGCGAGGCAGTTGCTTTATGATCTGCTTGCACACACACACACACACACACACACAGAGAAGTAGCTGATAAAGTGGCCTAATCTCTTTGACCTGTTTGGTGGCACTGCGGGTCACGTGCTGGATAGCATCTCAGTCAGTGGGCAATTTCCGGCGACATGCTTGTAAATTAAATATTTGTTATTTGTTTTATTTGAGACGTCAGTTCTGAAAAAAAACAGGAAATCGTTTGTTGAGAGATTTCCAAGAATTTATGGCTGACAAGTTGGTTTAGGAATCTAGACCAGAATCTAGCAACGAATATCTTAAACAAGTTTCACCTAGTCTAACATTAATGTCTTCTTCTCTTACAGGTAACATGCAATCCTGCGCCAATGAGGGTGAAGAGATTCAAATCAAAGACATACCAAACTCCAAATGCTTCAAGTGTACGTGCCAGGTGAGTGAACGGGTTGGTAATATAGTTAGATTCGGGCGGGGGGGATTGGAACTTACCAACTAAGTAGTTGCCGTTACTTGTATGTAGTACTTCATTTATAAGTCTGTGCCACTTGCACAGCATGCGGCCGGCTCCAAGAAGTTCCACAAGTCGTGCCAACAAAAGTGGACACCCTTTGACCCGAATAGAACTTCACTCGACCAGTGTAGTATAAGTATGAAATAAAAAATAAACCAGCAACATGGGTTAAATAAATCGCATGTAACTGTCGCTGTCGTTGTCGCTGTCGTTGTCGTTGTCGTTGTTGTCATTCGTTGTCTGGCGCGCTGCATGAGCGACGCCAATGTCCAGCCAGGACATGAAAAAAGGAAGTGCGGAACGGATATGTTGTGGATGTGGCCATGTGTCGTACATTTCACAACGCCTGCCAGCCGCGGCCAGGAAATGCACTCGTAGTCCCAAGACCCAAAAATATATTTCAAATATTTACATTAGACAGCCACTAAATTTTGCGGGCTCGCGTTGCAATGCCAAAATAACTGACAGTTGGCTAGAAAGGCAGACTGGATAAAGGATACAGATACTTGCAAAATATATTCATTTGAATATGCAGTTAGTCAAGTATTTGTATTGACAAAATGCAAAATTTACGTACATTGAAAATTGTATTTTCTTAATTTATTATAATTACTTATGGTTCTTAGAATATGTTAAGGGACGTTCCTAAATAGTAAATCTATCTATCTATCCAACTATTTAATTTACTTTATAATTCTCAGTAAAAGATCGCTGACTTAACCTTACCAGATTGTTTAGCTCTGGTTAGCTGTTAATCTAACAACGGTACTAGGTAGTTAGCTTATGTTTTAGACAAAATGTTTGTTTGTTTTTCGACCTGTCTTGATGTTTGCATTTGTTTGGCTTTTTTCGCTGGACGGTCTTGGCTCGGCTGGATTGCTGTGACACAAGGTCGTCAAACGGGTTTGCGACATGACAATCGTTAACCACAGGGTAGCGATCGTTTGACAAACACTTGGCGCCGTGTTTTTTGTCGCCGTCAACGGCTACCGACGGTGCCAAAGCACAGGCGGTAGATTCGCCGCACTCGCCGCAATGCGACGCGAAGCAAGGGGACGAAGTCGTGTGTGCTGTGTCGTCATTAAGCGGCGACAGCGCGTGCTCATATTGTCGGCGTTGCCAGACTTCTGACAATGCTGCTGCGGCTGCTGCTGCTCTCAAGAGCCTGTTGCTAATTTGTGCTAAGCGCTGCTAAACGCCGTCGCTCTAATTTAGGCGCCAAGAAGCTTTCGCGACAACAACGACAACAGTGACGGTTACGGCGACGGCGACGGCGCAGCCAGCGATCGATTGATTGTTGTATAGCCTCCAGTCATAAGCCGATGCTGTGGCTTTTATTGTTGCTCTTGCCCTTGTTGTTGTTGTTGTTACCGTCAAGTGGGCGTAACCAAAAAAAAAGAAAACAAAAACAAAAACAAAACAATGCTGGCGCCACCTTACTTTAAGTTGATGGCGCCATGCGTTGCGCCTGCTCTAACTGACTACCTGTCCCGTTCGCACTTGCCCCCTCTAAACACTCTCGCTCACTCTCTTTCTCTCACACTGTCTGTTTTGCTCGCACGCTTTGTGGCTGCGACTGCGCGCGCTGAGAGTCATTGAAAGTTCATTGTGGAATCAATTGAACTCATTTATTGAGCCGGCTCTTAAAGCACAGCTCTTAAAGCTCTCTTAAAGCTACGCAATGAACTGACAAATACTTAGCTGTAATTCGATTCACCCATAAAGCACACACTTTATGATTACTCCTATTCATGCTCCAGCTCATACACTCACATTCACACTTACACTCGCACTCACAATAGACTCAAATTCTTATTGCGTGTAATATTTGTTGATAGTTTATGGCCGACGTTTATTATCTTAAATATCGTAATATATGGCATATTATAAGAGTGTCCTATGTGTCTGTCTCCCCTTTCCAAGGACAATCAAACAAATTGTCTGCCCTCTGTCTGTGTTTCGTCTAATGTGTGGATTTTCCGCGTTTCCGCGGCTGAATTTGCTAACAAATTTGGTTTTTATGTGAAAATTATGCTGACTACGCACAGCTCGCCTAATGGCATATGATTTAAGCGCTTTTGGCTTGTCTACGCATTCTGTCTTCAGTTGATTGAGCCAGCGCCTTTTATGGCCCACTTTTGAGGATGCTTTACGATAGATATACATATACATATTTGCAAATTAAATCTATCCTTGAAAATCAACAATAATATTCATATATGCTCAGGGTAAACAATTTGTTGACTCACAATAATTGTTATGCGAATCTTAATAATTATTTAGTTTTTCGCAAATCTGATTTTCAGTTTATCTTGTATCGCCAAGGAATTCCAATTGGCTACCAGGTGAATTGGTGAATTTGACAAGTGACAAAATACACACATGACCATAAAATAAAAAAAAACAATAGCATAGTTTGTCATTATCATATTCTATAAGCCGTAGCTAGTTAAAAACATCGGCTATCTACTGTCTACGGTCTGCTAGCTGAGTGTTTGGCTAAAGTCTTGGCCAAGTTTGCCCAGCAAACGTTTAGTTGCTCAACAGCCAACAAGAGCAAGCGAATAGCGAGCGGACAGACGAAGCAGTTTGAGAGAGGTTGGAGATGAAGCTGGGGACGAGGGGGCTACAGAATGGACGGTGTTAAAACTGATCATGTTTTGTCAAACGCAAGGTCGTTGGAGGCCGTTTGCAAATGTGGTTCTGCCACTGTGGCACACATAGATACACACACACACACACATATGATTGGCATTCGTGATTGCCGCTGGCACACAACAAAAATCTCAGCTTCTACTTAGCAGCTTGTCCGGTGCCGGGTCCGGGACGCTTGGTTGCCTTCGTGGCGCCTTTTCTTTCTTTTTAGACCGTGTACTTAGGAAAGTACAAAGGGTCTGCTGAGTTTGTCAAAAAGAACAGGCAGAAGGAGGCCTGGCAGACCCTTTAAAGTATATATATTCATGATCAGCATTAACAGCTTAGTAGATTAGCCTTGTCATATACATCTGCATTTCAGAGACAAGTATAAAAGCTCGAGATATCAGTTTTAGAAATTGAATTATAAGATCAATTTTAAAGCTAAAACTTGAAACTTTGTACACATGATAAATATAGTAGTCTCAATGATTCCTTAAAATTTCATTAAAATCGGATAATAAACTCGCAAGATATTCAAGAAATAGTTGTAAGCAGCGGGGTGCCAAAGGTAGAGCTAAAGAGAACACTGTGTTAGTTTTAGTTGCATAATTACAGGGTCTAGTCCAGTCGGGTTCTCTCGACCGTAGCCTCTCCTACTAGTTTTTTTCTTTCTTTATTTTTTTATACTTTTTTTTAATAGCAACCTTTGAAAGCAGCTACTAGACAACATCAACATGAACGACAACAACGACCACGACGAGCGAAGAGCGAAGACCGAAGACTTTGGCGATGCTTAACTTTCATGTTGGCTGAAATATTTCTATACCGGTTCCAGATTAGAAAGAAAGAATTTCAAAGCATAAACAGCATCTGGAAATGCGTAGAGAGAGAGAGAGAGAGATCAACAACAACGTGCTGCTATGCAGAGAATTATAATTCTCACCCCATCTCTCTCGTTTTGAAGAGCATTTGAACTTTGTCTCCCTTTTTTGCTATTACCATTTCCATTTCCATATCCATTTTCAACTGTCAACTTTCAACGTTTGTTGTCTGTCGGGCGAGTTAAAGTTGCTTGGCGAACAACGAAGTGCTTTTCAATCTGTCAGTGTTTATTGCATTATGGCACATAGTCGTTGTAACGATGCCGCACTAAAGGTGCCATTAAAATTCCAACTAACAACTGCCATTAAACTAATACGATGATAAAAATCTCAGAGCGCCGCAACAACAAAAAATATAACCGCAAAAACCTCTCGACTCTCGACACATTTTCATAACAATTGCAAATTTTGCACGTTGCAACGGCGGCCCCATCCAAATTGAGATCCAATCTGGTTTGCTTGCACTAAATTATACACACATAGATACACACATACACACACTGACAGACACACCAACCATGAGCCGCGACATTGTTCAGCCGCAATTGCATACAAATTAGTGAAATATTTTGCCTGTTTTTGGTCGACATCTATCTAGATTTATAGATACATTTACAATTAGCCTCCGCTCTACTAGACTCCGTCTCTATCTACCCCTGTATCTAAATATTTATCTATCTGTATCTCCATCTCTGTCTCCGTTTGTGGCCCTGTCGTCTCTGACTCGAAATCTTGACTTCTAACTGGCATTTTTAACCTGTCACAAGCGCAAATACATGCGACAGCTGTGCACAAGGGTTAAAGTCGCCCATAGATTTCAGATACCATATATATTGTAGCTCGTCGTATCTCTCACTGAGTGTTGCATAAGCTGCCAAAGCCTTGCCACAAGCTTTGACTTATGATCGACATCAATTCTAATGCGCCGCTTGCCGCTGTCAACATGTCGTTAACACAAAAAATAACAAAAAAAAACTAACTCTCGAACAACTTCAAGCAAAATTGTGTAAAATGTGTAAGCACCACAATAAGTCGAACAAAAACCAGCAACACACACACACACAACACCAGCTGTTGCTGTTGCCAATTGAGTCTAGGCCAACTGGACAACTGAATTCGCTAAACTGCAGTTTGGCTAAGGGATGCAGTATTTATAATACATAAAATATAATAGTATTTTGATGCCTCTGATTGCTTACTTTCTTGATAATTAACTCGTTCATCATGTCTCTGATTATTCACTTTATTGCCGGACTACAAATCAACTTGTAGCGCATCTAAAGTGTCGACTATTGCCCATTGTAAGCAGCTTACCACGCCCTAAAATGTGCACTCAATTCCATATAATTTCGACTCGTTTGCATCCATAAATTATAAAGACTGCTGAAGGTCAGAGTGCAACTTGGTTGAACAAATGCAATTTGTTTGTGGCAACAGTCAAACAAAAGCTGATCAGCTGCAGGTGCAGCAGCAGCAGCACTGACAGGGGTTGGGGCAAGGGGCAAGCAGATGGGCGGTATATAAGCAAATCACAGCTTCGTTGACCATTTGACAGCAATCTCTCACATGGTTAAGCGCATTTACACAAAAACGCGCATACGCCACGTGGTGCACAATATAGTGAGAAGGAAATCGGGCTAAGGGGGAACGGCTGACTTTAAGCCTCAAGTCTAATTTATGGAACTGACTAAAAAAACTGATATTTTGTTTGTGTATTGTTTGTTTTTCCTACAGAATGGCTTTGTGAAATGCGACAAGAGCTGTCCGTCGGTTGATGATTGTTTTTTACTCGATTCCAAGTCCGGCGACAACTGCTGTCGCAAGTGCAAAGGTAAGTGAAAGGGGAATGCAGCATCAACAAAATGCAGCATAGATTAAGCTGAAAGTGTTTTCTTATTCGGACAACAGGCTGCATGCATCGTGGTGTGATGTATGCGAGTGGGGCTGAATGGAGCGATCCGGAGGATCCCTGCAAGACGTACAAGTGCATCGCCAGTGTTGTCACCGAGTCAACGCAGAGATGTTATTCACAGTGCGACGATAATCAGCTGACACCGCCCCGACCAGGAGAATGTTGTCCCACATGTCAGGGTAAGTCGTTCGATCGATAACAATCTCCCAACTGTTCGACTGTTCCACCTGTCAACTAGTAGTTCAACCAGTCCATTGGGCATCACTCACTAAAATTAGCTGGCCAAACAGCACCCGAAACTAATGCCTCTTAATCAGTCAGTTTGTCCGTTTGTCCGTTCGTCCGATCGCCAGACAATAGTCTAAACGATCTACGCCCAGATGGTCAACTTTTGTGTCTATTTTGTGACTTTGCACGATTTGCTTATTTATGGGCTTTAAATTGTCTATTAAGTCGACAATGTCGCATTGCGTTCAAAACAAAAGAGCCCAGAAACAACAACAAATCAAGTTAGCATAATATGTTCGACTAAATGATACCCTATACGCAGAACATACAGCAATAGCTGCAGCTATTCATTACAATCGATTATAACTTTTTAAGCAAATATTGGGGAAAAGATACAAATGTAATTATGAATAACAATTGTATGCATCATTCTCATATTTGTTATTCATCTATGACGTTTCCTTCTGCCTGTTGCAAGCACTTTTATCACTTAGGGTACAGGGTATAATTAGTACGTGCCGCACAGTCTGTCTATGCAAATAGATCGCTTGGAAACCCGTTTCGACATGTGGAAATTTTCTTGGCTGTCGCCCAAAAGAAAAAGAGGAGGAATTAATACGTTTTATAAACCGTTGTCTGATCGAAATTGTAGTAATTGTTGTTGTGCGTATACTTTGCAGGTTGCAAGATCAACGGCCAGACTGTTGCCGAAGGCCAAGAGGTTGTCGCCTCGATCGATGATCGCTGTTTGGTCTGTCAATGCAGCGGCAACAAGCTCAGCTGCGCCAAGAAGACTTGCCCCATCCTGCAATGCCCCAAATCGAAGCAGAAACAGAATCCCAACGAATGCTGTCCCCGCTGTTCGCAATCGCGCGAGATCAGGACCGTCACAGGTGAGTCCAAGTCGAGTTGACACTCCAGAATGTTCCCTTTCACATCCAGAATTTGTCTCCAGGCAAGTGTATATTCAACACTAAGTTGTACTATGACAAGATACAGTTTATGCCGGATCGTTGCACCAACTGCACCTGTCTGAATGGTACCTCCATTTGCCAGCGTGCCACATGCCCCATTCTGGAGTGTGCGCCAGAGTTCCAGGAGGACATTGGCTGCTGTCCCCGTTGCAATGTGGCCGAGGTGCGTAGCGAGTGCTCCCTTAATGGCGTTACCTACATGAACAACGAGACCTGGAATATGGGACCCTGTCGCAGGTGTCGCTGCAATGCCGGATCGATACGCTGCTCTGAAATGCGCTGCCAGCCGGTCAAATGTCGTCCCAACGAGGAGGAGGTAGTTCCGCCCGGCGAATGCTGTCCCAAGTGTCTGGAAACTGCCGGCACCTGCACCGTCTTTGGAGATCCGCATTTCAAGACATTCGATAGCAAATTCTTCAGCTTCCAGGCAAGTTTCATAGTATCTCCATTTAAATATATCAATGATTAGCGTAACGCAAACAGACATTTATGGGCACGAAATGAATAACGATTTGAATTTAATCGGCATCGACTAATCGTGCTCGTCGTACTTATAAACTTTAATAATAAATTAGACTTTTATGTGATAATTACATTTGCATAGTCAAACAATATTTATGGCCCATTCGCATTACGTGAATTCGCCGCTGATCTCGTCAAGCTGCAGGGTAACTTGGCCACCCGCTAAGCGCAATAATTCCAACTTTAATGGCTAAAATAAAGTTTAGTGTATAACAAGGTGCTTTATTATGGCCTCAAGAATGTCCAAATACTATCAAATAAAAGTCGGCTGGTGAATTATGCACAATTAACAGAGCTTAGATAGAGCTTTTAAGTAGCTTTGAGTTTCGTATTTTCTTTAATTCGTGGGCTACATATAATAAGCTGCTTAAATTTCACTTTTAACTAATCAGACGAATTCTAAATAATACGGCCATAAAAGTAATTATGTTGCAGTATGTTTTTACAAGTTGAGTTCAATATGCATAACAAAAGGCAGCTTTAAGCAACTTTAAAGCTTTCATCAAGTTGATATCTTCAACTGTTTATCTAAATATATGTCTGTCTTTCCTTTTTTCAGGGCAGCTGCAAATATTTATTGGCTGCTGATTGTCTTGGTCACAATTTCTCCATACGCCTGACCAACGATGGACGCGGCACAAGACGCTCGTCTTGGCCCAAAACGGTCACCCTAAAGCTGCGAGGACTGCGCATTAATCTGGGACAAAAGCTGCGAGTGAAAATCAATGGCACACGTGTCACGTTGCCATACACGGATTACAGCAGCAATGAACACGGTCACAATGTCAGCATCGAGAGGTGGTTGGAGGGCCGCATCATGTTGAGGACAGAGCTGGGCTTGAGCATTGAGTGGGATGGCAATAACTTCCTGCAGGTTTCGGTGCCGGCGCAGTACAAGAATCATTTGTGTGGATTGTGTGGCAATTACAATGGCAGCGGACGGGATGATCTCACGGGCAGGGACGGCCGGTTGCATGACGACAATGAGGTGGGACATTTTGCCAACTCCTGGAAGGTGGGGGGACCCAAGTCATGTTCGCGGGCGAGGGAAAATGTTGTGGCACAGCCGACTTGCAACAAACACAAGACGAACTTCTATTGCCAGCCGCTGTACAAGTCGGATGTATTTGGCAACTGTGATAATAGACTTAATCCCAACAACTACATCGCCTCCTGCAGCATGGATGTGTGTGAGTGCCCCACGGGCAATTGCCACTGCGACAGCTTTGCCGCCTACGCACACGAGTGTCGTCGCCTTGGCGTCCAATTGCCCGATTGGCGTTCGGAAACCAATTGTCCAACAGGCAGCTGGCGTCGCAATGCCACCCTGGAGACCTTTGCCGGTAACTCGAACTACGGGGATGCGAGCTTTGCTCGATTCAGTAAAGGAGGCGGCAGTGCGACCAAGTCGCGACGACGCAAGCAACAGAAGCAGCAGCGACGAAAGCAAAACGAGCTGCAGGAGAAGGAATACATCAAGAAGCATGTGCCCAACGATTTCTTCAGGCCGCGTGCGCCGGATCGCACGCCGCCTCCGATTCATTGAGCATAAGCACTAATTTAATTATAAATTATAATTTAGTTACTACACACTCAAACACACATAAGCACACTCTCATGCAGGATAATGCGAAAAGCATTGCATACTTTTAAGCGCCAATGAGAAGAGCTGATGGCGCCAGATTAATCTGATTGAAAAACAGAAACCCTCCTAGGATTGATGAATTCTTCGCTTGAGAAATGCAAGCGATTAAAATTATATTGACTGTATATAATTAAGCTTACTTAAAGCTCAATTAGATACTACTCCACCATTTGCTCTGTTGATCAAAGGATTAATCCAGCCGTCACTCTCAGCTAGTGTCATTGGCACTTGGGTAGCAAACAAAGTTCCACACATTTAACTTGATTATATGTACTTGTAGTTTAATTGCGCATACGCATCCATGACAGCACCAGTATTAAGCTAAGCATTATCCCCGAAGTCCTACATCGAACATCCTCTGGTGTTATATATACTCTATTAGCATACCATCTCATGCTTGCCCCTCATCCCTCATCCCTCATCCCTCATCAGCATCTGCATTCGTTGTCGCCATTTGTTTAGTTCCTTAAGTCTTATTTATTTTAGTCAATAAGTTCGATGAGTATGATGAAATTGATAAACCCCTCCCGGCCTATGTACTACTCGAAAGTATGTTGTGTGTCTGTTCTAATGTATTTGTATGTGTGTATTATCGCTTAGAGAAAAACAAACTCGTACTACTCTTAACTCGTTAACGATTAATTTAGTGAACCTAAATATATATATATATGTATACACTACTACTACTATCTACATTTAATGTTAGTTGAATACATTTTAGTTTTTGCTTAAAATTTAAGCTTTAAACATATATGAAAATTGCACAAACAGTATTTTTGCTTAGTTTAAACCCCACTACAATACTGCAATATAAACTACTGATGATGATGGAACAGAAATGCGGGCAATTGCCACACAATTTAACTCTCTATATATATCTATCCCTCTACCCCTCTGTCTCTCTCTCTATCTACCTTTCAATTTCTTACTATCTCGAACCTATAAAAATTCCGCTAATCTCAATAGGAAAAGTTAGGATAAATACAGGATTTTGTATTTCCACTTACTTATATGAAATTCAAGTAAAATAAACTGTGTTAATATTTATAATGTTCTTTCCAAGTAACAATTACAAATAACAAAAAAAACTAAAAGAATTTTTGCCATTTTCCAATTATTATTAATTATTAAATTAATCAAGTTTAATTAATGTATGTATATGGCTGGATCTGTAAGTGTACGACATAAAAATGCATATAAACAAAGAAAACTCCTTAAAAAAAAAAACAACAAAAACAAATTCAAATGCAAGAAATCAAATAAAATATATAAAAATTTTAAAATGTTGTGTTTTTTATTGGGATGGGTCAAGAAAATCGGTGTGAGAAGAGAAATACGAAAACCTAGGGTCGTATAATGCTTGAAGTCTACTATTTTCTATTTACTGTAGATTAGACTAGATATCTCACTAACTCGAATATATATATACATTTTGTAAGGGCAACTATCGTCACTTTTATTGTAGTAATACTAGAAACTTTAATGAACCAGACAGGCCATTTTAAGTATGGGAAACTAACTCCTCTCTTGTCATTACATTCGTAATACTAGAAACTCCAATGAACCAGACTAGACGTAGACTTACTCGTACCCCAACTCAAATATTCGAACTCACATTCTCGTATCGCAAGTTGAATTGAAATGCGATCGAAGTTGTTGCCTTTTTGGATTGCATGATGTTTATGATTATGTTGTTTAATTTTTTTCATTTTGCTGTTGCTTTTAATGCTCATGTGGCATCAGATTCGCAGGCACGAACCCAGAAACAATTGCGACAAAAGACTAAACGACGACGACGATGACGACGACGACACTCCGTCTAGGGTGGCCTGGGTGACTCTGGGGCCGCGGACGGAAGGAAGTGGTTCGACACTTGGTGCTACGAGTTTTGCTCTTGGAGCTGCGCATCGAATTACCCACAGTCACAGTCACATTCAAAGTCAGATTCAAACTCGCATTCACATCAATTTATGCATGTTTGCTTAGCAATACTTGTCAAAGTTGTCTAGGGTTTGGTTGCTCGCCCAACGGCGACTCTGCACAACTTTGTGTGTAATTTGAGTGGGGCAATCATTTGCCTGCGCCTCTGCCACTGTCGCTGCCACTACCACTGCCACTGGCACAGTCTTCCCTCCTGCACAGTTCAAGCCTTTGGGCATTTCTTGGAAGGCAGACACTACTTATATACAATAAGCTCGTAAATCGACGTCGATTTAGACAGAAATACAATCTTGTGCGCGGCTGAAATTGCAGACGATCCATTGAGGAAAGCCACCAACACGCAGTCGCAGTCGCTGTCGCAGCCACAGCGGGGCACGTGCAACGCATGCGCAACGAGGCAAGTGAGGCAACGAAGCAACTGAACAACTGAACAACTGGACAACAACTGGACAAAACTCTGATTGATGCACGTCGTCTTCAACAGAATCGAATTAATGTTTGACATCTGCGCCCGGCCACCGACTGTGTTCGGTTGCCTCTTTTGTTGCTTCCGCGTGTCGCTCGCCTGGAGACGACGCCGTTGACGCCAGCGACTCGAGCGACGCGTGCTCGTACCTTATCAGGCGCTAACCTGTCCATATCGGTGCAAATGCCGTTTGCCAATATGGTTCGTGTATAATTGGAGCGTATATCTGTCTGTCCCAGTGTCTGGCGTCTTGTGGTGTGGCGCCAGAACGTGCGCCAAATTTGGCATTGTGAAATGTTGCTGCCGTCCATCGAGTGTCCCATTCCCCATAGGCAGCTGTAAGAGCATTAGAACGTCGCCAGCCACTTAAAATCAGCGATTTATCACGAACATTGTTTGTCCTGCACAAATGAACAAAGCGACGACAAGTCGAATCCATATCCACATCCACATCTAACCACCATCGACATCGGTTGCCAAGTGGCCCTTCAAAATTGTTGCAAATTGCAGAGGCACATAAAGATACAGATGCGCAGCGATAAGCCGCAGGCAAGCAGTATATGGACATGAGACATGGTACATGGTAGCTGGTAGATGGTAGATGCCATGCATCATCTTTCTGGCGGCACAAGTCCTGAACCCTTGAAATCCCTCTCGAGTGTGCATAAGCGAATGCCATACAACGCATGAATCACTTTTTATCCGAGGACAATTGCGGTCCTCGCGCTCTTGAGCGTAGGAGGCGGACGCCATTAGCGGCATATGTCAGCAGCCGCCCACGTAAGCCGGCCAAGGGTTGCACTTGCGGGTGGTTTTTCCCACGCAACGATGGCCCTCCGGAAAAGCTAACAGAAACTGAAATCTATGCGTTCCCGATGACGGACGGCTGACGCTCCCCTCGCCCCAAATGACGGTCCAATGAAGCGTTATTTATGTCAAAGACTTGGCTTTTGTGTCATATTCACATGTGTGTGTGTGTGAAGAGGGAGAGTGAGCATGACAGAGAAAGAGAGAGCGTCGAGCAGATTCGACAATCAATTGTTAAAATAAATTAAAGCATACTCTTCGGCGCTGACCTAAATGTCTAAGCAACGGGGTGGCAATTTCTGCTATTTCACATGCCCCATTCACACCGAACTGCAGCACAAACAAGCAAAAGAAACAACTATAAAAATAAATTATGCCACGAATCCAATTTCAATGAAACCCCGCCTGACTATAAGTTACGCTGTTTTCCATGAAGAGATTTATCAAATATTCATAATACTTACAACAATTCTGTATATTCCAATTGATTAGTTATTATATTATTAAAGAATAATGCATACCAAATTTAAAGGCTCTATTATGTTTTTTCTATCGAAATACTTCTTAAATATTTATTAAACTAATTAGCAGACTTCAAACTTTCATGAACTTGTTAAAACTGATTCGATTTCCAAGTGGAATGTCATGATTTGATCATATTTGATAAATTGGTCTATTACTATTTTTCCAAAAGTATCCTTTACTCCCCCTTCGTTTATTTTAAATAAAATTGTTGACAAAATATTTTTCCAGCGGAATATATTTTTTATTACAATTTGGCCTGCTTCAAAGAACGCAATTAATTGCTTATATAAAATAACATAAAAATTATTATACAGGTAATAAACTTCAATAAAGTTTATGAGAGCAATAAAAATTAAGTTTACGATATAAACAATTCCATATTTTCAGACATTGTTATCGATTAGTGTGACAAATAAATAATTGTAATCCCTATAAAATATATATATATATATATATATATATATATATATATTAATTATAATGTTGCACAAACTTAAGAGACACTAACGCATGTAAGCATATGAATTGTTCAAATTAATGATTGTCCTCATCTTGTTGTTGATGTGTTTTCTTTTCTCGTTCTTATTGGTTCTGTCCAATTTAATTTGCAATCAAGTATTCAGCGTCGCCTCTAATGGCCATGGCGTGTGTATGTCCATCAAAACTTTTGCTTTTGGTGTTTGGCTCTTGTCTAGTTAAATTAATTGACTCTATGGGTATTGGAGATAGGCAATATCGAAGCATTTGCATAATTAACAGTGAACAAAAGAGAGAGAGGAGAGAACGGCAGGGAAAATAATGTTTGCAGGATGTTGTTAATAAATGTATAGAAATAAGCATGTTGACAGCTTCCCTCAGCGGTCAAATCGATTCAACAGACACGCAGGCGACAGCTTGGGAAGTTTTTTTTCTTGTTTTTTTTTCGTTATTATCTGTTTTGATTTTTGTTTTTGCAAGTCAACTCAAACAAGTTGCCACACAAAGAGACTTTTCGGCGTATGGCAATTCTTTTCAATATGTGTTATTATTAATTATATGAATTAACTTGTTTTTTTGTGCTGTTACAAGCTTCGACTGGACGGACATATCAATTCGAATGAATTGAAATGCGACTTAAGCGAAGACAAGCAGAGATTCACACACCAGTACTCGTATTGTACAACAAGATATTAACGTACTCATCATTGTCAGCTGTAAAATGCAATTAAATGCAATTATGCAAAAAGTGAGTACTCATACATGTCGCCCTGTCTCGCCTCCATGTTCGATTATGACGGAAGTTGTCAGCTTACAATCAGTATCGATTATCTAATCTGATGCTCAGTTAATGTGGTACTCGCTCGTATGTACATTTAAGGTGTTTGTAGTAAATAATATTATTCTAATTTTATTTGTTCAATGGCGCCTTAGACAATTGAAGCCTGAGAACTGATTACTCCAAGAAGAATCGCTTGGGAACTGGATGATTAATGTGAATACAGTGATCAATTGAATAACTGAATAAATGTAAACGATTTGGCCTGAGGCTCAAACATTTGACACGTTGCAACAACTTTGATTAATCTTAAGATTTGCTAAAAAGAAATAGAAAACCATTTCTATAAATAAATCAAAGAACAGGTAAAGTTTTTATGAAATGGAATACCCTCCTGATTATCATTTAAGTGATTACATTATATGATTTGCACAAGCAAATCCATTCTATAACCATTAAATCAAACGATAGCTTTGAGTAGAGCCGCGTGGCTCAATCTAAATGTTATCGCCTTTTGCAATTAGCATATTCGAGCCACTAAATTTAGTCTAATGAGTTGACACTAATATGTCGAATATTGTTGTCATAAAATTCAAATCAAAAACTTGCTGCTAATCATTTATTTGCAAAATAAAAAGAAATACAGTTAAGAAAGATACAATTTACTTAACGCCCACAAATTAGCCAATGACAGTGACAACGGCGACAAACGTTCCTATTTATACAAACTATAATAAATAAAAAGCTATAGATCTATATATTGATCTTTTATGAGCACATAAATTGAAACGTGTTCGTTTTATAGTCTGACCAACCATCAAATTAACAATGAATACAGAACTCGTGGCAACCAGATACTATATATATATATATATATATATCGTTGAATGGACTTATCCTCTTATATTTGATCATATAAAATAATTTGCTTAAATGATACAATGGTAGCCGAATAGTCAGAATGCCCTCTCAATGAAGCTTAAAGTCTGAGAATGAAACTGTAGCTGAATCTGGAGAGCTGGAGAGCTGGTGCTGAAACTTGGTCACTTCTCGTATTCCCGGTCGTTCCCTCAAATTAATATTTATGTTTGATTATTAACATTTGTATTGTATAAACTTGTTCTTGGCCGTTTTGTTTTAAACGTGTTAGAAAGGCTTGGTCCGCGAAGCGAAATGGCAAGAGAAATAGAAATAGTATATAAGTATGTATCCATCTGTAGACACATACATACATACAGACATACATGTATGTATATAAAAGTTAATTTAACTAACTTAGCACACATGCTTGGTTGACTGATTCTCCGATTCTGATTCTCTGATTCTGATTCTCGGCTCTGACTCGGAGTCTGTCTGTCTGGCCAACGCTATGCATTCGGACAGAAACGTTCAATAAAGACGGCCACGCGAATTGGCCAGGTTCTCATTGAAAGCGCTAGACCCAGGCGATTGTGATTGCCAACGGTGAGCGGCGGAGTTGTTTCGACCCACAAATCAATGTGATTTACCATCATTCAATATCGATTTGCAATTTCTCGAATTCGTATTTTGGATTTGGTGTCGGGTTTCCATTTTGCGGTTACTGAACATTTATTTTATTTCGCGAATTTCTTGTGCAAAATGTCATCATTGATAATCTCTGCTGCCTTCGTGGCTCTGTTGCAATTGTTCCTGCTCCAACTGGTCAATGGCAAGGAGTACAGCTGGTGTGATCCTGATCTGTGTGGTGCTGGCATCAAGCATGTTGCCTGTCGCAACAACGGCGTAAGCAACTTTAGTCCAGGTACTATGGATTCAGTTTATTAATCTCTATTGGATTACCTGCAGCACTTCCACAAGCGCTGTCAGCCAGATTCCTATGAGGTGGACATTTCGCGGCATAAGGCGACCTTTGTGCATGGCCATAACAAGCGACGCAACTTTGTGGCATTGGGAAAATTGCCAGGTTATTATCCTGCCGCTCGCATGACCACCATGGTAAGTTCCAGTTGCCAAACTCAGCTGGAATGATCTGTTTAAAATATTTTCCTGTACTAGATCTGGGACGATGAGCTGCAGTATTTATCTTCGTTGAATGTTCGCACTTGCATCTTGGATCACGATGATTGCCACAATACATATAGCTTTGCCAATTCAGGGCAGAATCTGTGTGCCATTTGGCGAGATCGCAATCCCCATGTCAATGTGACGAGTCTTATTGAGGAATCGCTGGGACTGTGGTTCAATGAGTACCCGCTGATCGATAGCAGTTACATTGACAGATTTCGCGTAACAAAGTATTTGTAAGTAATAGATTTAGTAGAATTTTGAATAGTTGTAATTCTATTTTGTATATCATGCAGTGAGGACTATGGTCACTTTGCGGAAATGATGGTGGACCGTAATTCTCGCATTGGCTGCTCCATAATGCGATTCACACGGCCCGATTATCCCTATGTGTACATCTATAATGTAGTCTGTAATTATGCATCTATCTACGCCTTAGATGCACCCGTCTATGAAGTCGGAAGATCTGCGTCACGCTGTCTTACGGGCAAGAATCCATTTTATCCGGGTCTATGTTCGACGCGGGAAGCTTTCAGCCCAAACTACTGATCAGTAATCAGTGTCTGTACATATATTACGCTCAGGTAGAGAACTGCCAAGTGCTCACAAAACACTGTCTGTGTTGTATTTTACATAAGTTTATAGTTTATTTTAGTTATAGTCTTTGTTTATCAATAAATAATAATAATGATAATAAATCGCAATATTAGCCATCAATTTATTCACATAATACGCAAATAGTCGTAGTAAGAATATTATTATAAACATTTGACCCTACTGCATTGTATAATAATAATAATTAGATAATGATTTGTTGTAAAAACTGCCAAGCAGCCGGTGAATATTCAAATGTTCTTTTAACGAGCTTTGTCAAATAATGCCAAAATTAATGAATAACGATTAATGAATAAGAGAGATTCGACTCAAATATACCCAAACCATTCTTTGGAATTAAATGAGAGATCGTTGCGAAGTTATTCAAAATTCTGATTCATCTCCCATCATTATATTCGGACTCTATATACCCTAGAACTTTTCGCAGTGGGGGTATAAAAGTTTGGGTCCAGGTTAGACAGGTTAAAACTTGATAGCACAGCACTTTCGTTTGTTGTTCCCAGCACAACAATGTGCCGAAAGATCATAAACATCATCTCCAAATATGCAAATATTTTATTTTTATTTGATTTGTGTGTGTCGCTTTTATACTTTTATATCGGCAGCCAAACAGCTGCTAATCTTTGTCGATTGAAAGAAAACAAAACAAACCAGTATTAAAAATCTTAAAGAGCTTAAACTTTTAGTCTGGACGTCCTAAAATGTCACTGAACTAAGAAAGAAAATAATGAAGAACACCCACTCTGCTAACTCTTATTGAACTCTATTCAACTTTGTGTTAACCAAGTTAATGGCATAATTTTCCCAGAAGATTCACGTTTATACCAGTACTAGTTTACTTTTATTTTTAAGCATGTAAACTAAGACGTTGTGCTGAACTCAAGGTTGAACTTATTCGGTTAACATTTATTTCCAAATGTGTACATAGTCAAAACTCGGGATAGCATAGAGGTTTTTCACCCAGACTTTCGGCAATAGACGACAGTTTCTGTTTGGTAAACGTGACGTGTAGACGTGATTGCTTATTAGTTGTAAACTACACTGCAGGATATTAATATACAGTTTAGATTGCTTAAACTTTGCTTTAATATAAGATTAATTAAAAAAAACGAAAGTAAATAAACTGTTTAAGTTACTAATATTACACATGGATACTATAGTTTATATCAAGTGAAATGGCCACAAAGGATCAAGTAAAACTGTCCCAAAAGATAGCAAACACATGTGCAGATTGCGGCAGTTCAATCACAGTAACAGTTGTGACGTCACTCCGTTAAAGTGTTTGTAATTAATCCAGACAAAGACAGCGCGACCTGCCTTAACCGTCGTACAAGTGTGTGTACAACCTGCACTGCACCTGCCACCACAAAATATCCAAAAATAAAATTTGAAATTTACATTGTGAACGTCTGAGCTTTTGGATATAAATATTGGACTGCAAGCTGAAAGGATTTACATTTCCATAATATTCACTTTAGCAACCAGAACATGTCAATGGAGAGAGTTTTAGTTTGCATTTCGCTGCATTTGCTTGTGGCAACCACAATTCTGGCCAGCGATTCGTCCTGGTGTGATCCAAAGTTATGTGCTGCGGGCAAAACACATGTGGCATGCAACAATGATGGCGTGAGTTTAATCCTTATACTTGTGTTGATCCCTGTAACTAATCCATGACTTCTACAGGAGTTTCATGAGAGCTGTCCAGCAGATGCTGTGATGATCAATTTGCAACCATATCGCGACTTCATTCTGGACGAACACAATAAACGGAGAAATTTCATAGCCGCCGGAAAACTGCCCGGATATTATCCGGCCGCACGTATGGCCACAATGGTCTGGGATGAGGAACTGGAATATCTGGCCACTTTGAACTTGAAGACATGCAATCTGGATCACGATGATTGCAATAATTCGTATCGTTTTCGCAATGTCGGTCAGAATCTGTGCGGTGTGGACCGACCACACCATTTCCCATTGAATGTGAGGAGCATTGTGGAGAACTCGATGGGTCTCTGGTTTGGCGAGTATCCGCTAATCGATAGCAGCTACATAACCAAGTTTCGTGTGGCGAGGCATCTGTAAGTTGACCCCTTTGACAATGATACTCGTGATTCGCTAACACTCTTGTCATCTCTCTTTGTTAGGGAAAAGTATGGCCATTTTGCGGAAACTGTTGTGGATCGCAATACACACGTCGGCTGTGCCATGATGCGATTTACCAATCCCCAATACCCGTTCCTCTACATCTACAACATGGCCTGCAACTATGCCAGCACCTATGCTGTGGGTGTCCATGTCTATAAAGTCGGTGAGCCCGCCTCCGAATGCAAAACTGGTTCGCATCCCAAGTATTCAGCCCTGTGCTCACTCAAAGAACAATATAATCCAAATTACAATGAAAACTGAATAAAACGAATGACCAAAGACATATAAATTGATTTGTTTAATTCTCTTCCGGTGAACCCTTAATTCTCAATTCTCTTTTGGCACTTATTTAATTCTTATTGATCGATAAGACAGTTATTATTTCCTTTAATATAATAATGATGATGACGATGTTAATTTTGACGTATGCTAATTAACAATCCCAATATATATACTACACACTGATAAGCACATAATTTTTAAGCCAAACGTGACAAGCTCGCACAGTGGAACAAGATGATATATTCAATTAATGAAATTATCGGGTTTTACCCAGAGAGGCTCGATCTCTGACAAAAATTAACTGTAATTTATATGGTATTAAATCAACAGCAGCATCTTTAACAAATTAACACTTAATACAACGATTAAATGTGGTTCATTATTGATTTATTTAGCAAAGAAAGGAAACAGATGTACTGTCCAAATTTGGTAATTACATTCAATTTTCGTATGATTCTCTCCGACATTCCACCGTACTGGGAACTGTTTGCTCTGCATGTGATTGACCTATGAGTGTAAATTAATTTGAAACCGCAAAAAACACATTTAATCAGAAAAATGGACACACTCCTAATGTGGCTTTATCTCGACTTTCATTAATTTACATGGGGCCACCCAAACAACAGACTGCAACAGAAAGTGGAGTGAGTAACCCGCTGGACTCGTTGACGGTGACGGTGACATTTCTCACTCAATTGTCGCCAATTTACGAGGCATTGTTGAGCCTGGACTGGATAAACTATGCGTCCATATCCAACTTAACGCTTCATGTGTGGGATTTGGATTTGGAGGCGCACAGACACAGCTGACAACGGATCACAGCCCACATGGCACATGCCAGACACAAAGTCTGGTTGTCTGATTCCCAGTCTGGCCAGGCCAGCAGCTGTGTGTGAGTGTGTATAACTTTATCTGTGACTTTTATCTTGTTTTATCTGTGGCTATGCATCATAAACGAGTCCATACGCCCACATACGACCAGGTTGCAGTTCCCAGTTCCAGTTCTATGCAAATCGCCATCAAAAATCACATATCAGACTGCAAACAAAAAATAAACACTGCTCACTGACAGTTTTGCACATGTATTTGAGTACAACAGATCCAAGGTATTTATGTGCTTTTATCTACCACCAAATGCCCAAATCGCTGAAAAGTTCCTCAGTGGTTGGCAGCTCGAAATCCTCGTTGACCCACTCGGAACGTTTGGTTGTCGTCTGCTCCTCTTCCTCCCCAACGGCAGCAGATGCTCCGTAATTCTTGCGATATCCTGTATCCCGCAAATCGTTCTCATCGTATTCCTCTTCCGCCTCCTCCTCGTCTTCGACAGCCTCCAAGGAGCTGCTCAAATTGTGCTTCCTGGTGCCACGTGCCACAGGTGTTGGCTTGTCGTTCAACATGCGTTCCATGTTGCCAATTTCATCAACTGGCTGTGGTTGCTGAACTGCATCAACTGATTGCTCCATTGCCGCTGTCTGCTGCGTTTTCTGCTCGTTTGCCGAGGATGAGGCCAAACGAACAATACGATCAAAGAGCGTGGCAAAGTGACGTCTAAAACAGGTGTAATCAAAGGTATTCTTTGTGCTGTTGTCGTCCAACAATCCGTGCGTCGATGTTGACTTGGAGCGCATCAGCGGCCCAAAATGATGTAGCATATCAATGCCAGGCGCCATCGATTCCTCCCAACTCTACAAAAAAAAAAAAAAAACATTACAAATTACAAAACTTAACGGACTTGTGTCTCGTTTCACACGATACACACCAATTCTGTCCAGTCCTCCACAGGTACGCTCAGGACTGAATTGACAACATTCACCACACGCTCCTCCAGGTTCAATGCATGAATTATCCATTTAGCCAATGCTACGGCGCAGTTAAGGTCGCTGCACTGCCTTAACCGACGTAACCGACGGAAAAATCAACAACAGAATGGTCAATTAAATAACCACATGTCCATACTACAGTGCCTTACAAATAAGTTCAGTCAGTAAAGGGAACTGAGTACTAATAAAATGTAAATTACAACAACAAAGCTGTCAATACATTAGGTACAGTGACTTACAGATAAACAGTTGATGGATTTTAATATAATTTATTTTGAAATTAAATTAAATAGCTTATTATCTCGGCAACTATAACCTCTGAGTTATTACCTCTTTTTCACTACGATGCTACCATTTTCATTAATTTACTTTGGCTACCTTTGACTTTTTCAACATTTTCTCATTTAACGTACGATAATTTCGAGTAAATACTGTTTGAAATAAGCTAATACTCAATGTCTACAGTGGGTTGGGTAATTACAGCTCGATGGAGACCTACCTTCGCTCATCCCGTCGTATTTCGACCAGTTTATCGCCTTCCAGTATCAGGTGGTCATAGTTCGCCTCTATTTGCATGGTCAGTGTCTCTTTGGGCTCACTCTCCGATTGTTCCTGCAATTCTCGCTGTAATGTTTTGAACTGTTGCCATAGTACCTCCAGTTGTTCCTGCAAATGTCACAACAATAAACACCACATGACATCACCTCAGTTGCCCCCCCTCTCTCTCTCTCTCCAAGAATACGTATTTCTTGCATCTCCTCCCACACACACCGTTTGCTTGCGTATATTCTGCTGTGTCTCGTGGTGGACATCGGCACGATGAAGAATGGGCTGAATGGGTATGAAAGGCGCCGCAATGATGCGTTCCACACAACGATTGAGTACGCCACGTTTTGGCTTCTTCTTGTGCATTTTAAGCAACCCCGCGGCGCTGTCCAACTGCAAAGTGGTCTCCACAATGCGCTCCAGTATCATGGCAAACGTCTCCACATAGTCTGATTGTATTCTGCAACAAGTAAGAACACTACAGTCAAGTGTGCATGACTACGAGATACCCTAACATGTATTATTATGCTGGAGTCCCTCATAGGGAACTGCTTTCTGCTCTCTGTTACATACATTTATATAATATTATAATACCCTTGACTTGGACTTACCTCAAGCGATTCGAATTCTTGGCTGCAACTACAGTAATGACCTCAGTTAACTTCTCCAGTCCAGGGCAGAGCAACTGCAGTCCCAGCGCCTGCGTCTCGCTCTCCGCCTCCAGAAATTCGCCAAAGAAGGTGAGCAGCTTGGGCGGCACATGCTTGCTGGTGATAGTGTAGGTGAGTTTAATGCCCGCCGCCTTTTGAGGCTGGCAGCTGCGATAGAACATGGACAGCGGCAGATAAGCGCATTGTTGAATGACACGCGGAATGCCCTGCGAAGCACTCAGAGATTAACCAAATGGGAGCTGCTGCTGGGACAGATTACCTACCCGGGGACTAACAAAGGAGGCGAACACCTCAACGCGTGTGCTGTGCACGTGAAGAAGCTCGGCCATGTAAAAGTCCAGCGGCAACTCACGACTTGTGCCTGCTGAAATGTCCACCAGACTAAGCGTCTCCTGACTGCAACGGACTCCACTTGGTGTTTGTATAACCAGCTGCAGCTCTGCTAGCTCAGCTTTAACTTTCAGCTTAATCAGACCCTTGGCCGAGGGCAGCTCCTTGACCGCCACATCTGCCGGCACATCCAACATCAGCGTGTCCAGGTCATCAAAGATCTCCTGCTGTATGCTAAAACTGAGACGCACCTGATCTGCAGCCTGCTGATTAAGTGCATCCATGTCGCGTATATCAACAGACTCCTTGATCTCATCCTCAAGCTGCTGCAGCTGCTTGTGTGCCTGGGCAAAGCTCAGTTCCTCAACATTTAGTGGCTGCACCTGGAACTGATACGGTTGGGCGCCCAAATAACCCACCGTCAGTTGTCCAGTGGCAGACAAGGTAACAATGCTGCCCGCCAGAGCCTGGACATTGGAACGCTGTATGGCCACCGGAGCAGGCTGCTGCCACTGTGCTGCCCAAATGATGTTCGCCTCCTCGTAGATGTGCAGCTTGGAGGCATCCGATACAATGGCGGTAATGAGACGTGCTCCAGGCTCTGAGAAGGGCATGGAATGCAACATAGAGCGTACATTCCCATCTTTAAACACCTACTTACCCCAGTAATAGCCAACCACAAAACTGTAGAAACACTTGGGTGCATAGTCTAGCTTCAGTATGAAATTGAATTTACCATTATCGTCCAGGCAGATGAAGTTGCGTTCGCCCAGAATCATGATATAAGAGCAGGTCCTAAGGAAAACATATCCCTGGTTAGAAGTAGTTCATTTCAACACTAGACTCAGATAGATCTCACTCCTTCAGCTGCACAACACGCATATCGAGGATGCCCTCGCCGATGCACTGCGACCAGATGGGCTGATAGCTGCTTTTCGTGACCAGCGAATGGGACAGATCCTGATAGCTATACGACTGCAAATGCCAGGTGGCACTGAAGCGAAAGAAGCTATCGGTGCGTTCACAGTAAACGACGGGAGCGGGCAAACTGCGCTGACCGGGAAAACGACATTCGTATGAGATGCCATCCTGTTCGTAGAAGGTCAATGTGCCATCCAAATGCACCACGCAGAAGAACTCACGACCCTTCACTTGACCAAAGTGACCCTGGCACATGGAGAAGGCGACTCGTTGAAATTTATGCTCCGCCTGCAATTGAAGCTTCAGTTGAGCGCCATATTCGGCCAATCCGCTGATAGTCTGCACATTATAGATGGCAATGGCATTGGGCAGAAGCACGGCCAGCTGATTGACATTCTCGTTGCGTACATTGCTGCAAATGCTCTTAATGGATTATGTCTCCATAAGGATTGGATGCCAAATTTACCCGCTAAACTTGCCCGCATAGAGACCTAAGATGGGCGCAGACAGCTGCGTCTCCAGCAGCAAATCTGTGGCATCAAACTGATTGGCATGTGGATAATAGATGCTCAACTGTCCGCTCTGGGAGCCCACAATGATGTAATCCTTCTCCTGCGCCTCCAGACCGAAACGTGCACACAGCAAACTGGCCACATCGTAGTCACCAGCGGTGTCTCCACATTGCGCTGACCACCAGCTGCACACGTTAAACAGCGACATGTTCCGGAACTGTCTTGAAAAGCTACAGAACTTACCTTACAGTGGATAACAATGTTATTGCCCAAAGCGTTGCCATGGTAAAAAACATACTCGCATTGAAACTAATAACCTCTTTCCACGTGCCACACGTTTTTCTACATTTATTCACATTTCAATTTATCTGCTTTTTGGCTTTTCACGATAAAATTGAAGGGGAAAACCTTTGATTACATTTGTCACGTAAATGTTATACATTCCCATCGTGGAAACCGGCTATACATCAGCATTCCCGCCCAACTTTCTTTTTCTTCAAGGGTAACTTAAATTTCCCTTGCTTTCAGTTCAAATTCAAATACGTTTTTTTAATAATCATAATACTTGCTTTTTTTATTATTAGATATTTAATTATACTAAATCATAAGTTATATATAAAGTTTATAGTTTAAATTCTATAATTTTTAAAGTTATATAGAGCTAAAAGTTTACCAAATTTACATACTGCGTCTAGGAAAAACTTAAGGGATACGATATACTACAGATGCGTTTCCGAGTGCAAAACTGTATAATTAAGTAATACCACTAAAAGATAGACACATTATTCTTGTTTATTTATATAATTACAACAGCAGCCTTAAGCTACCTGTGTGTGTGCTTGTGTGTGTGTGTGAGTGTCTGAGTGTGTGCCTTTCACACAACATCAGCATCAACATCATCATTTAAATCCTGTTCTGTTCCTGGCACAAGTCGAGCGCCGTTTATGGCTGTAAAACCAATCGAAACAAAAGGTTTTTAAGTACAATTGAATCAAATGATTGATTGATTGATTTACTGACTGATTGACGGACAAGTTGTACAATGCATGAAATTGAAATGAGTAGAGTTTTCAATAATTTGGAATATGTCACACATTTTGATCGAAACTGTTGCCCACTGTAATTGTAGCGACTATGCATTTAGTTGTTGTGGTGGTTTTTGTAGTGCTTGTAATTGTGCTTGTTGCTGTGGTGTTTGTGGTTGTGGTGGTGGCTGTGAAAGTGGTCGTGTTGGTGGTGGTGGTTGTGGTTGTTGTGGAGGAAATGATGGTACGCCGATTGCGGGGCCGTGTAGCACCTGCTCTTGTACGATTCGCTAAATGTTATTCTTTCTCGCTTCTGATCATGATCTTTTTCTTCACCAGCGTTCGTACCTGTTGCGTGGTTGGTTGTTGCTGCTGCTGTTGTTGTTGCTGTTGTTGTTGTTGCTGCTGTTGTTGCTGCTGCAAGCTGCCAACCGTTGGCAATGGCGCTGTTGTCTGTGTTATTGTCATTACCTCAGCCGGACCAGCTGTTGGTCCAGCAATGCTCGTGTGTTGCTGCTGCTGCTGCTGTTGTTGTTGCTGCTGTTGCTGCTGCTGTACCACAGCCAACAAATTACCAGCAGCTGTTGTTTGCAGTCGCACTGGGCTGGCATTTTGCCGCTGATTATGCTGCAGTGCCGCAATCAGTGTCTGCTGCGTCGTCTGTCCACCGCCAGAAGTCACCTTCAAAGCGTTGGCAATATTCTGACCTGTACGCAAATTGCCAGCCGCTAGAGCCTGTGCCGAGGCAGCTGAAACCACCTGCAAATATAATATTCATTTAATAATTGATATTACTAGACCCGGTACTTAACAATTACATAATGTTAATCTTAGAATCTTATTTTCGAGTTATATTTTAAAGTTTTTGTCGACTTAGAGGGAAAAATTTAGAAACCATATACGGATAATAAACTTGAAAGTTATTCAAGAAACTATTTTACACTGCGTGGATAACACAGAATTATATTTACGTAATAAGTTAAGGGTTTATTATTATAGTCAGGTTGTATCGACTTTTCTACTTTTTAAATTATTCTTAAAGATGTGTTCTTTACCTGTATCGTCTGACGCTGTGTCGCCTGTGACGCCACCGAAACGGGTATGACACGTCCGACACTAGTCTTGCCCAGCACAAGTCCTGTTTGCTGACCGCTGCGCATTACCTGCTGGATTTGTTGCACGGTCACCGAATTGGGCAGCGCTTTGGTGTTTTGTATGTGCAACAGTTGTGCCTGCACGCTGCCACCGCCGGCTGTTGCCTTCTGTTGTTGTTGTTGCTGCTGCTGCTGCTGTTGTTGTTGCTGCTGCTGTTGTTGCTGCTGAGCTGGCGACACGGTGACGCCACCGGGCGTCTGCTGCTGTGGCCCCGTCGTTGTGGCAACAATATTGGTAGCTGTTGGCTGACCGGACGCACTTACCAGCTGCGTCATGCGACTAATCTTACGCGGCATGCCCAGCTGTTGTTGCATCTGCAGATGCCGCATTTGATTGGGCATTGTCACCTTAATCTGGCTGCCCGGCTTTAGCTGCGGAAGAGTCATGTTGACGCTGCCCGCCTGTACAGTAGGCGGACCTGTGGCAGAGACCGTGACGCCGCCGGCGCTAACACTGCTGCCACTTGCCGCAGCTGCCGTTGAGGCCTTAACGAGAGAGGCAATTTGCTGTTGTGTAACCTGTTGAGTTTGCTGTTGCTGCTGCACAGGCAGCTGCTGCTGTTGCTGTGTACCGCCACTACCGCCGCTGCTGGTGGTGGTAAAGAGCGGCCCCGTTGCCTGCTGCGCCTTCTGTGCGGCCAATATATTATGCCGCTTGACGAGCAGCATGTCGCCGCCACCTGTGGCACTATTGCCGCTGCCATCGGTGGCCAGCACCTGCCGCTGCAGTCCCTGCTTGCCGGCCGTCATCTGTTTGATGAACTGCGTACGCGCCTGTCCGTGCATCTGTACCGAACTGACCACGTTGCCCGCCTGCACAGTGGTTGCACCGGGCATGCCTGTAACAGCCACCTTCTGGCTGGTAACGTGTGTCGGCGTCTGCATGAGATTGCTCGTTTGAATGATGGTGCCCGTGGCCAAGGCACCGCCTGCTGTCTGCACCACAGTGGGATTCAGATTGGCCACACCGCCGCCACCGCCACCAGGTGTCGCCTGTGTGGCCTGCAACACCTTGAGATTACGCTGCCTATAGAGCTGTATATGCGCCGCAGGCTGTTGCGTGCCCGGCAACACCGCCTTGCCACTCTGCTGCAAGGCGCTGACCGGAATGCCCTTGGTGGTGACCAGTTGCGTGGTCTGTGTGGCCGGCGAACCGGAAACAGCCGCCAAACGCAACTGCGCCTGGAATTGTGCCGGACTCACACTCTGGCCCAGACCGGGCATCGATACAATCGACTGGCCGCCAGCGGTTGTACGCTGTTGCAACACCACGTCCTGCAACGTGTTGCCGCCCCCGGCACCAGTAGACACAATGCGCTGGCCACGCAACATAGCCGTGCTCAGTGTTGTCACAGTGCCCGTTGTTGTCTGTTGCTGCTGTTGTTGTTGTTGATGCTGCTGTTGCTGGCTAGTTGCTGTCGTAGTCAGCGGACCAACGGAGACTACTTGTGGCAGCGTCTGCGTCTGCACAATGCTGCCCAATTGCGGTGCACTGTTCACCGGCAGCGTGTTCTGCGATGTTATCGAAACAATCTGAGCTGTAGACGTCGCGTTCACACCACTGTGCGTGGCAATGGGCAGCGACTGAACGGGCGTGGTCAGCACAACGCTGACACTCGACTGGCCACCTTGGGGCACAGTCTGCAACTGCACGTTGCCACCGGCATTGGCCGACGATTGCTGGGCCAGTTGTTGCAGTTGACCAGCTGTCAGGTTTGCTGTGGTGCCCACAATTGTTTTCACCAGCTGCTGAGTTGTTGTCTGCGTGCGCAATTGTTGCTGCTGTTGTGGCTGGTGCAGCAAGATGGCCGTCTGTTGTGTCGGTGCCACATTGGCGCTGGTCAAGTGCTGTATCTGCAACTGCTGCAGTTGGCCAGTGTTGCCGGCGGGAACAGTGACTGTTGTTGCCGCTGTGTTCGGCACTAGCTCAACGGATTGCTGAACGTTGCCAACTGTTGGCAGCTGCTGCTGCTGCAGTTGTTGTTGCATCTGCTGCACTTGATGCTGCACCTGATGTTGTTGCTGCTGCTGTTGTTGCTGTTGCATTGGTTGCTGATGTTGTTGCTGCTGCTGTTGTTGTTGTTGCTGCTGTTGCATAGGCGGCATTTGTCCGCGCTGCTTATCACGCATCTTGTTGGCCTTCATCATGTCGGCAATATTGCTGGGTGACACTGGCTGATCATAGTTAGTAATGCCAAACTTCTGCAACACTCCCATGTGCTTGGGATTCATCAAGCTGGGCGCATTAAACTGACGCTTTGGCGGCGGCGCCTTCTTCAAGTACGCCGTCTTAATGGTATCAAAACGCTGTCGCATCACCTTGTAGAACGATGTATTATTATCGCTGGCATAGAGCTGTGTGGTGCGCAGGTAGCGCAATGGACTCTTCATGTACTCTGTACGCAATATGGGCTTCAATTTCTTCTGCTTCTTGGGACTCTCCACCACTTTGCCCTCCTCCCGTGGCTGGATGTGCGTCTCGTAGCGCCAGCGACACTGCCTGGCCGAACGATAAGTTTTCGAGCAGAAGTTGACGAGTTCAGAGACCAGATCCCAGTTGGGCGTCTGGCCGGGAGACAAGAGCATAAGGCTGCACGGCAGCCCCTGCAAATTAATCAGCACATGCAATATGGCCATGTCCTCAAACACACACCACTCGCTCATCGCCTCGGGTTCGGTCAGCGGCTTTGGCGGTATCTGTGGCTTCAGGCCCGGTATCATTGAATTAGGCTTAAAGCTGCCCCGGAATCGTTGGTTCTTCAGCTCACGCCGCAGACGCGCCAACTGCGCCGTCGGTCGATCGAACAGCGAACGTGGCGGCACATAGTTGTCCTCGCGTCGCATTTTATTCGGTCTCCGACTCCCATCGAAACCTGCTTCGGTGCGGGATCGTTTTAACTCCCTTCGCACATAAACCGCTGGCAGTTCTGTTTCCGGTATTGGCTCCAAATCGTATATAAACGACAGCGAGTGATCAATATAGATATCATTATTATCTTGTGGCGGAGTTGGCGGACACCACATCTAATAAGGGGAGGAGAAAAATGGTCAATATATCTTGTTTGGAATGCTTGGGCTTCAATTCTATTCACTTACCGGCATTTCCTCCATGCAATTGCGCGATATCCAGACCTGCGTCGAGTGCGTGACGAGCCGAGCAAAGTTAAAGAAAAGAATAAACGTTCCATTATATTATTTTCGTATCGTATGAAGCAACTCTGTTTTGGTGGTGGTGTTTATTGGCTTATGGCTTATTAACTATCGTATCGCACGTGTCTAACAAACTACGTTATTATTGATTTGGCGTTGTAGCTTTTTCTTTATTCCCGGAATCATTTCGTACGGCGCTGAAGAACAAATTTGCAAAGTCTATGGAACTTCTATACACGGAAATCGATGTGAAAGGGTTTTTGGGTTGGGTTGATTAAGGGGATCATGGTAAGAGCGGGCCAACAAATAAACCAACGAGCATACAACGAGTTGGATATATAAAACATATTATCGTACAAATTAAATTCATCGTTCTTTTTTTGTTTTTTTTTTTGTTTATCTTTGTCGACACCAAAACAGAATTCTACATTCGTTAACACAGAAAATAATATGATTGAATATTTTGATTTCCGCTTATTCTTTTCCAACTTTGTCAAATTGTCTTCTATAAGAAATATCTTTAATACACACGCACGAAATTTGTCCGTAAATAAAAACCACAACGTCTTTAAAGTTTCTTTTTCTTGTTTTCTTTTTTGAAAAGCATATCGAATCGATTCTTCTGTTTTATTTGTTAGTCAATCTATATGCTTATAGTCTTTAGATTGTTGTTGTTAATGCTAAGATTGTTTAGGTTTGTGTTTTTTTTTTTAGTTTTTATCTTTTTTTAGAATACAAAATAAATTATCGAATGCAAAATTATTAACATATATACCATAGAGTTAAGAGTTACCTAGAGACTTACGAACTAAGGCGCAGTTGAGAGTGTTTTTGAAGACTTAGATCGAGAACAGAATTTTAACAACGAAATTAATAATAATACAAATGGATTTTTAGTTAGTTTTTAAGTTGTCCGCACACTGCTTACATATAAGGTCTATAAACTATATTCTGATGATTTTTTGTGAGTGTGTATATCTATATACAATCTGGGATCGTGTTCTTAACTATTTACTGCTCCTGGGGGCAGCAGCAATCACATGTCAGTCGCCCTTTCTCAATTGGCCTGACTCATTGAGACGTAACCAACGTAATCAGCTTAAAGTGACTTAAATTTTATAGTATTTATTAAATATTAGTATAGAGCTTTGCAAGCACTTTATAGATTTTGCAGAGCTTTATTGTACACACACTTGAGCTCGCTTGTAGTTTGATTTACTTGACTCGTCCTCCATCTTTATAAGTTCGCACATACTGTGTCACTTTAAGCTAGTGTCATTGGATTATATACTCATTTATTTTTGCTGCTGCCCATTCTAAACACAATTTGTTATCCTATACGTTTTATTTCTCATTCTCACCGCCTAGCATTGATTATGCCACCTAACTAACTTAGAAGGAAACTTGTTACAGTCTATAAAATACTCGCACAATAGATCTAAAGCAGTTCGACATCGCACCACCATTTGGACACCCTTTAAAAAGCAACAACGCGCGCAGCTTATTGGCTTCAGCAGAGAATTTGTACCAGCGACACGTTATATTTAATACTGATTGCTATCATCATCATCTCTCTACTATCACCTGTTGCTGCTGCTGGCACCATTTGAATTGGCACCCGCAGTCGCAATCGCTGCTGTTGTTGTCGAGGTGTTGGGCGTTCCTCTACTTGTGCCTGACGTGGAGCGCAGACAGACACGCGGTGTCTTCGTTATCCAGCGACTTAGCGTTGTTGTTTGAGTCTCGTCCGCCTTCTTTACCAGACGTGGTCGTCGCGTCTTTAGTTTTGTGTCTGTTTGTGGCGTTGATCGCCTAACTTTTCTGCTGGCACTGCTGCCTTTCTGTGTGCTCAACACTGGACTCACATCCAAAGTCCATAGATTGATCTTAACGGAGCCACGTGAACGTGTTCGAGGTGTGTGTCCAATTACATCATCGCTACCGACGCGACTACTGTTGCTGCGTTGTCGTTGCAACGATGGCGTCGATTCTTTGCTTTCGGCTTTGACCTCCGCCCTTGACAGTGACAACGGATCATTGGGATCATCTGTGTCCGACTCTTCAGACACATTGTAATATGTGGAACTGGTCATTGTGGTATCCTGCACTTGATTATGCGCATTCCAACCATCCAAACTGTTACCTTCTTCACTTGAATTCGATTGTGTGTCCACATTTACATCGGCATCAGAGTCTATATGGTCTACAGAGTCTTCGTCGTCGTTGTCGTCTTCATCATCATCATCGTCCACATCCTCATCATCTTCTAGCCTTTCGACATGCATTTCCTCGTCATCCTCTGTTTGTGTGGTGTCCTCTTGAGGTGAGTTTGTGGTGGAAGCCGAATCAGAGACCGCTGTGTCTTCATCTTGATTATCATCTTCCCCACTATCAATGGAAACAAATGCATTTTCTGCATCATCTTCTTCATCCTTGTCATCCTCTTCTTCGCTCACATCGCTGCTATGGCTCTTAGTCCGCTTCACTGCTAGCGGTACTGAGATCGTCGCACGACGTTCAAGCAGCTTCCTTCGTGTCGCTGCCGTTGTCGTCAGCGAAACGCTTTCTCGCCGTCCCGGCTTTGAGTTGTTCTTAACTGGAGTTGTCGTTGTACTTGCAACTGCTGATTTCACTGGTGTTTTCATCATCTTGCTCATAGCAATGTTTGCCGACTGTCGTTTGGGACGCTCCTCAGTTGTTGTGGCTGTTGCTCCTGCTGCTGCCAAAGCTGTGCGCGTTGTCTTTCTAGTGGGCGGCGTTGATGTAACAGCAGCGTTAACCACGCCCACTGCAGGTAAACGTGGCACGGTTATCGCCCCTGCAGTGGATCTTTTACTGCTGCTGATTCCACTACTTCTCGCCGGCGCACTAACATTGAGGCTGTTGCGCCTCGTGCGCACTGGACTAACCTGCTGAACAGTTGATTTCTGCTTGTTGCTGATACTTCTACTTCTACTTCTACTTAACCCTGGAACTCTGACCACCCCGTGTTGCTTATTAGTCTGTTTATCGCGTTTATTTTGCCTAGTTAGCTTAGTGCCTACACCTGGTGTTCGTTTGTTTGGATTGGAATCTTGTTTGGTATTAACCTGATTGCTGGCATCCTTGCGACTGTAGGTCAGCAGCTCCTCGGCTTCAGTCTCCTGCTTGAGCAGCTGTTCCTCCTTCTCCATAGCAGCCAAACGATTCGCCTCCCATTCACGTTTCTGTGCCTCCAGCTCCGCTTCCGCTGCACGCAGTTGTTCCGCTGTCCAGGCGGCGCCTGTGGCTTCAACAAAGCGCATGGCATAGCGTTCAATTGGGGAAAGCTAAAGATGAGATTAAATAAAATATATATTAGATATAGTTTGTTCAAGTAATAAAGTAGTTGATAAAGTAAAAACCTTAACCATAACAAATATTGTTAATTGCTAAAGATAATTGGATATTTACATGAAGCAATAAATAAATTAAATTAAATAGTTAGCCTCATATCATATGTACAATAAATAATAGACAATCGACATTTTAAATAGACATCAAATCAACAAACCCTGTTTTTTAAATCAAAAACAAATACACACTTTCTGAATGGCAATCATTTCTATGCTTTGTATATATATAATGTCTGACGTTGAGTGATATAATCGAGCGTGGTTTAGATCGCTTCAACTATGTCTGAACGTCTGCTTCATGTTGAAGTTTCTCTGGGCAACGTTTACTAATTAAAGAGGCACTATGAAGCCCCTCTAATATAATTTAAAGCAAACGCCGCCCATTTTTCGCATAACAATTAAGCGGATAACTCACCTGCTTCACAAGATTTTGCATTTCCAGATCGGCCTTGCTCAGTTCAACGGGTGCGCCGCCCTCAGCATTTGCCTCGTCCGCAATGGGTATATTCTCATCGAACTCGGCCAAATCGGCAGCTGCCTCAGCCTTGGCCGTCTTTGTAGCCTGCACATCTTGTTCGTCCTCGGCGGCAGCAAGAGCATGCTCGTAGGCACGCAATGATTGCTTCTCCGCTTCGAAAACTGGCTCCACTTGAGCAGCGATAATCTTGTCCTTCTCATCGGACCTTTCTTGGCTATCGTCCTGCTCCTGTGTTTGATCCATCGTAAAGAGATCTTTGATGGTGGAGCTCTTGAAGAATGTGGTTGTGAAGTTGCCACCCTCAATGGCCATGTCACTGAGCATACGCTTCTGGTTGGCCTTTTTCAGGATGTTCACCTCAATTGTTTTCTCCGACACCAAGCGATAAATGTGCACATCACGTGTTTGTCCAATGCGATGGCAACGATCTTGTGCTTGCGCATCCATTGTTGGATTCCAGTCCGAGTCATAGAAGATCACAGTATCCGCACCGGTCAAATTGATGCCAACACCGCCAGAACGTGTCGACAAAATGAAGCAGAATATTCGCTTGTCGCCATTGAAACGCTCCATGTGCATTTGACGCTGTTCAATACGCGTCGAGCCGTCGAGTCGCAGGTAAATGTGTCCATGATAGTTCAGGAATGATTCCAGTACATCCAACATTTTCGTCATTTGCGTAAATATTAAAACACGATGTCCCTCGACCTTCAGCTGCCTAAGCAGGCGATCTAATGTTTGCAGCTTACCGCAATCATACTGAATTAGACGCGGATCGGGGAATTGCGTCCTCATGGCCGAGATTATAGGATGCAGCATCGTCAGCTTCGGCGACATTTCACGTGATATCGTCTCCTCAATCAGCCGCTCGCTTTGCCAATGCGTCGATGACAAATTTTGGACATAGCGACGAATTCTCGGCGCACACACCGACGGCACATAAATCACAAAGTTGGCAAAAATCGGAGCCAGTTCAGCGCATCGTTGCTCCACGTTCTTCAACAGCAGATTCAGCGACCAGTTGTCGTTGTGCTGTTGCATGGCAATCGTGCAGTTCGCAAAGCCTCTCGTCTGCCACGTGGAATGCTTCAGTGTTCGCGTCGCCTGCATACAATGCTCAATTGCTTTGCGGCAATCAGCGCCATAAATGGGCGTAGCATCAGTACGCCGACGATTGATGGCCGCCATGCGTTTCAGAGAGGCCAAACGTTGTTCCTTGCGCAACTGGATGAGCTGCTGCACTCTGTAAGGATCGTCCACATCCTCGGGCGTAGGCGATTCCTCTTGGGACTTGCCGTTTGTTTGCCGTTGCGCCGTCAACTTAACATGCGTAGCCAGATCCTTAACAATGGGATCCTTGCTCAACTGCTGCATCTGCGCTGCCGTGTTGCTACTCGTTGTTGTTGTGCCAGCTGTCAATGCTGCAGTTGTTACTGTTGTTTTGCTGGTCAGCGTAAGTCGCGCTCCCGCTCCTCCTGCACTTGTCGCCGGTGTCAAGTAGAAAAAGGGTTTTCCATCCTGCATTGTCTTGGCGACCTTTGCAGGCGTGGGCGCACTTATGGGTGAACGTGTGCCCAACAGTTTCGAGCTATTCCCCAACACACTAATCCCTGTGCTGCCGCTGGCCGTTGTTGTTGACGACGTCGTCGTCGTTGTTATCAGGCTGTTGATTATCACTGGCTTCAGCGCCATATTGATGGGATTGATAGTGCCGCTGACACGTTTCAACACCCGACCGCTGGGCAACAAGCTACGCATCGGCACAATCTTTGTGCCCTCTAGTCGCATGGCCGGACTTGCGCCCACACGCACTGCCTGCAACTTAATGCGCTGCGCCAGCTCAGCACTCTTGACGCGTATGTGAAATCGATATTTGCCATTGGGACAGCGAGGCGGCGGCTGTGGCGCACTGTCAATCTCCTCAATCAACTTGCGCGGTGGAGCCAGCAAACGCGACTTGTGCGAGACGTAGGCCGTCAATGTCTGTTCCAGATGCAGCAACAACAGGTTGACAGTCCTCAAATTGATTTGCTGTAAATGAAAAATACCAAATTAGTCCAATTTGTCCAAATTGAATAAAATCAGTCTCAGAAGAACCGAGTTAAAATCAGGCAAATGCCTCGCAACAGCGAACATCCTTTAGGAATCGCAACTCGCTCCAAAATAGATTGAGTCGCAATAGTCAGTGACATTTTATCATCATCTTAAACATAATTACACACTCTCTCTCTCTCTGTGGCATCCACAAACTCACCGTGAACGGATCATACTCCGAGATGTCGCTGACTAGACGCGGCGTATGGAACGCAATGCCCTCCATTTGAAACGGAGATATCGTAGGACGCACCTCAAACATATTTGGATGATTGCAAACCTTTCGCAACTGCATCAGCACATTGATCACACTCAGCAAGTTTCCAGTTTGTAATGTTTCGCGGGTTCTATTAAAGATATTTACATCAATTAGCATCATTTTAAGATTGTCAGTTAGGAAAAACTCACTTGGAACGGCTCATGAAATCTTCGTACAGATAGCGCTGACGATTGGACAAACGGCACATAACAACATGTTCGTATTTCTTTGGCATTTGCTTCTCTACCTCCTTCTTAAGTCTACGCAACAGAAACGGACGAATGACCTGGTTAAAGAAAATCATTTAATGGTTATTACAGTTTATTCCACAAGCCAAACAATAAAGAAATTCAATTTGTAAAACAAATGTAAGGCGCGTATTCAATGTGATCAATTAGATTTGAGGACATGATCACATGGATAAGTCGCAGCATCAATTTATTTTAGCAAGCTTACAAATTGTCATCACATGTGGGTATCGAAATTCAACGTGACACAGAGTGCGCTTGCAGAAAAGGATCTATTTACATAACTTAAGATTAGTCTGAGCACAGTGTAAATGGAATTGAGCGATTAAGACGCATCAAGTCACTTGCAACCGCGACAATTGCTCTGACACACAGCTACGATTTTCAGGCGCGTTTAAAAAGCGATCAAGAAAACGCTTTTAGGTGCCATTTACAAATTACATACTTCTATTACTTAGTTCTAATTTAGAAATGTACTCAGCGTTTTGGACTTTCATTTGGTTTTAATTTAAGTCACTTGCAACTTAGCTTTGCTCTAGCACACATCTACGATTTTCTAGCGCATTTAATTGGCGTACAAGAAAACGCTTTTAGGTGCTCGCCCTGTCTAAATATGATCTTTAACTTGTTATTTACCTTATGCAATCGCGTAATCAATGTTTCGTTGTACTCCATGTTGCCCTCGATCATGCCAGTCATGGGATTGGAGAACCATTCCTTAAACTCGCGATGTGAGGAGAACACATACGGCATAAGAAAGTGCATCAGTGACCACAGCTCCATTAGATCATTCTGCAGCGGCGTGCCAGTTAAAAGCAGGCGTCTGTTGAGCATAAGGGAGAATTTTATATTATTAAAGTTATGTTCCATAATTGTTAGGTAAACAAAATTAGCTTTATGGTATTAAATGTTAATTAAATAAACAAAAACTATGTTTCGAAACAAGGCCACAAGCATTCTAAGGGCTGGATTAGTATGCTCTTTTAATAGTATGCGGCATTATAGCGTATTTTAATTTTAGCACCCAAGCGTAGTCGCCAGGCTAGTTTAGCAGTCGCATGGTTACTGATTTATGGTGCTGGCGTATTGCAATTACAAATAATTACTAACTAAAACTGTGTTTGTATTACTAACCTTTCGGTGGAAAAGTTGAGGAGCAGCTGCCAACGCTGTGACTTGAAGTTTTTAATGTTTTGGGCCTCGTCTAGTATGAGATATTTCCACTTTTTGCGCCGGAAACTTTGTTGATCCTGTACGACCAGCTTATAGGATGTTATGCAGACATGAAAAGCATTCGGCTTTGTCCAGCCGACACGCTTAAGCTTCCGCTCCTTTTGCGTGCCATAATAGGTGAGTATTTTGAAGCCGGGACACCATTTCTTGAACTCCATTTCCCAGTTGAGCATCACAGACGAGGGCACAACAATAAGATGCGGTCCCCAATTTCCCTTGGCGCAGGCCAAATGCGCCAATAACGCAATTGTTTGTATCGTCTTGCCCAGACCCATCTCATCCGCCAGGATGCCGTTGAGTTTGCGCTCGTTCATGGTTACCAGCCAGTCGAGACCAATGTGCTGGTATTCGCGCAACGAATGCTTCAGCAGGAATGGCACCGGCGTCACCACATTTGTGGAGGACAGTGTGTTGCCCTTGGGCTGCAGACTTTCGGCCAACGCCGCGGCATCGTTGAGCATATCATCCTTGTTGTCCTTGCTGCCAACAACTGCGGAACTATTGCCAGCGCCTTCACCATCGGCATCGGTTAGCAAACTCTTTAGACCATCCTGATCGCCGTCTTCGACATCGGTATCAGTTTTGATGGTTGAGAGATCTTCATCCTCTTCATCGCTGGCTTCCACTTCGCTGCCATCTGTTGAATCTTCTATAGCCGTCGAATCATCATCCGAGTCCTGCTCTGAGGTCTCCACAGCCATTTTACGTCGTTTAGCGCTTGGCGGTTCATCAATTTTGCCAGATTTATATTTCGCCAACAGCTGCTCAACAGACAAGTCATTGTCTGCCTCCAGTTCATCGATCTCCTTCTGATGATCAATTTCCTGTTCGGCTTCCTCCTGTTTGCTTATTGTGTTCTCATCATCATCACTGGCTTCCTTTGCCTGAAACTCGCTATCGTCGCTCTCCTCAGCATCAGGATCAGCGTCAGCAGCGGATGCAGCGCCTTTCGTTGAGCTCTGCTCCTCGAGCAGCAACTTATCACGATTCTCTAAGTAGCCTGGAGGCAAATCATTGAGGAAATCATCAAAATCCATTTGAGATTCTTTTGCCAATGCCTTGACTTCCTCATTGACATCAGCTGCCTCCTCCTCGGCCTTGGCAATTGTCTCCTCATCATCTTCCGAACCAGATTCAGGCCGAAACTCATCTGCGGAATAAATTATACACATGTCTTAAATCAAGTTGTTTACTTTACACGGAGACGTAAATAATTTATAGTAATGCATCAGACAAATGCCTCGCAAATGCGACCATCCTTATTAACATCGTAGTGCTCAAAAATAGAGTAAAACAACGTATCAGTTGAAGTTTCTCATCAGGTGCTTGTGGCAGGTTATCTACCTAATAATAAAAAATGCAATGTTGCAACTCACCATCTGATTCGCGCTTTGGTGAGGTGAGGCGACTGGAGGTTAAACTTGGCGTTTCCGCCACGTTTTTGTTCATGCCCTCGGCCAGTTGTTGAGAGAACTTCTCGGTCTGATCGACAATGAAGCTGAGATGTTGATCAAGCGCCTGTTTCCGTTTCTCTTCGATTTTTGTTTGGTGCTTGTACTCGACCAATTTTTCCACATTCGACCAGAAACTCTTCACCTCGCGCGCTATAAAGGAGGCAACACGCTTCAGATGAAGCTCTTGGGCCTTCTCTGCTCGTTGTGCCGCATTGGCCTTGTCCTGGAAATATTTTTGCACCATTTTGGCACATTTCTTGGCCGCATTCTTTTTCCATTTGCGCTCCTGCGCAAAATCAGCTGCCAGCCAGACCATCTCCTCCAACAGATAGTCCCAGTGCGCCTTGGGGCGACTGGGCTCCTGCAACTTGGGCAAACGCCGCTCAGTCCATAATCCCTCTCGTTGTAGTTCGGATATACGCTGCATAACGTAAACCTCCTGTTTCGCCTTAAACGAAAACTCTTGCGCACTATTTGGCGTGCCTGTGCCACCTGCCAACGGACTCAAAAGGTTGCCACTGCCACTGCCAGGTGTGCAGGGCGTCAGGGAACCACCAGCTGCTCCATTTGCCCCACCAGCGCCAGTGCACAGAGGCGTCGGTGTTGCTGCGTCTCCACTTGCCGCAGCTGTTGCCCCTGACACTCCAGTTGCTGCTCCCGTTGCATTTGGCTGCGAGTTTGGGCGACGCAAAGCCGTTGAACCCCCTGAGCTACTGCAGGGCACCAATGGAGTGCCACCTTTGAAAAGAAGCGATTTAAAATGTTATGCATTAGTCAAGAATTTGGTCAACAATCGCAGAAAGCTCTTAGCCAACTCGCATGCTGGAAAAGTGCATTATCAATCACAAGCTACCATATAAATTAAAGCAACAAGTTAAGTAATGATAAAACGTTCGAATCAATCAATTAATTAAAACCACATATTGCGAATTAGATAGTGTGTATTATAGTATATAAATTCAAATTGTTTGCTATAACAATCAAACAGAAATTAAACGAAAATCTATGGCAAACTCATGCAAAACTTCTAACCCTTAACATTTAGGTCATCTCATTATCTCTTACAATAATCTGAGGCGAGTGTAAGGCGCGTATTCAATGTGATCAATTAGATTTGAGGACATGATCACATGGATAAGTCGCAGCATCAATTTATTTTAGCAAGCTTACAAATTGTCATCACATGTGGGTATCGAAATTCAACGTGACACAGAGTGCGCTTGCAGAAAAGGATCTATTTACATAACTTAAGATTAGTCTGACCACAGTGTAAATGGAATTGAGCGATTAAGACGCATCAAGTCACTTGCAACCGCGACAATTGCTCTGACACACAGCTACGATTTTCAGGCGCGTTTAAAAAGCGATCAAGAAAACGCTTTTAGGTGCCATTTACAAATTACATACTTCTATTACTTAGTTCTAATTTAGAAATGTACTCAGCGTTATGGACTTTCATTTGATTTCAATTCAAGTCACTTGCAACTTAGCTTTGCTCTAGCACACATCTACGATTTTCTAGCGCATTGAATTGGCGGACAAGAAAACGCTTTTAGGTGCAATGGAAAGCTGTTTAGGACAATCCTTAGTGCTTTCTATTGTGGAGAATTGCAAGAAAGCAAAGATTGCTTCGGCGTGCCGAAGAACTCATTGAATTTCAATTAAGCATACAATTTTAACCAACATAAAAATGAGCGATTTTTAAATTGATAAAGCAACTTGTAAAAAAATAATGATTAATTCTAATCAATCTATGCATAATTTTGCTAACTAAAATCTTTATTTGTACATTCAATTAACTTGGCAAATTGGGGAACAAAGTAAGCATATTATGTACTCTTAAACAAAATGAAGAAGGAATTGAAAACACCAATTCTAGAACGTAAATGATAAGTCTTGAATACAATAGAATATTTTAGGCACATCGAATGAATAGAATATGAATAAGTATAATGCACTACGATTTCAATTGGCGGCAACAATAAATGAAATTATGAAATGCTTTAATATTCAAAATCCAAATATTAAAATTTAAAGAAATATAAAATGAGAATTAGATTTTTTTTTGGTTTTTGTTTTGATTTGTTGCGAACGATAAGCACCTGGCACCAAAGGTACAGAAGAATTTCCTACAGCAGGAGGCGCGGGTATTTGACCGAAGACCATACCGTGACGACCTCCTAGAGGTCTACCGGGTATGTGACCTATATTATAACGATACAATTTGATGGTGAGTTGAGAGAGTAGAGTTGTGCGTTAGGAGGAATTGTAGGCGGCAGTAACAAAAGTGGGAATGATTTGTAAATGTATGAAAAATAATAATAATGAAAAACAATAAATAAGAGGGAATTTCAAATCAAATTATATACAGCAATACAATAAATGAACTGTATAGTGAAAGATTGTATATGTGTTTGTTATAATATAATATGCATACATGTAAATATATATATTTTTTTAGTATTCTGCGTGTGTGTATGTGTAGTAGTAGTAGTTGTTGTTGTTGTTCTTGTTACGTATTAGTGGAGAAATTTATAGTTTTTTTTTTTGCTTTGGCGAAACGACAATTTAATGGTTTTGTGCAGGGCGTGCGATGTACTTTAGTAGTTGCTAGAGAATTGTTCTGGGCGCGCTTTGGGAGTTGGTAGCATTTGGCAGTATATTTAACTTAATTGTATGCAAAGTTTTTATATCAATAAATCTGAATTATTTTTCTTTTTTTGCATGTTTCTCGTTTTTGAGTAAATGTACAATAATAATTTTGAAACGTAAATAACACAAAACGGAAATACAACAAAACACAAAATAATAACAATGAGATAGATACGAGAGATAAAGACAGATTCCCAAATAATGGACGTTATTCAGAAGAACGTGTTTCGCTTACCTTGCTGCGTCAACTGTACTACGGCGGCAGGTAGCTTCGTGGAGACTGCAACTGGCGTTGCACCAACTGATGGTATTTTTATTTCTGCCTCCGGTGGTAATGCATTACCGCTACTTTCAACTAAACTGCTGGTTGTGGATACTGTTCCAGATGCTGCTGTTATTGTTGATGAGGAGGATGAGGATGATGATGATGATGCTACTGTTGTTGTTGCTGTTGATGGGCCACTTCTGTTTGGACTTGATGATGCTGCTATTGCTGAAGTTGTGTTGCTGCCAAGCTTTGTTGGCAATTGAGATTGCGTATTCTGTAGATAATAAAATGGGTTTTAATTGATTATTATATTCAGCATGAATGGGAAAGTATAGTGCGTTCTTTTGCTAAAGACAGATCGACTTGTTAGCGTCTGCTTACAGAGAATATATTGCTATATTAACTCTGTAAAATGAATGATATATTTGATTGAGTCTACTGCTAACCGTTTTTAGTGTGCTGTTATCTGCATCCAACTGTATGCCTGTTGTCCCTATAGTATTTGTTGTTGTTGCAGCAGGACTATTGCTGCCAACGACCGTTTCTGACGGTTGTTGTTGTGTTGTTGTTCTATGTGTTTGGGCCACAGCGGCTGCTGCTGCGGCGGCGGATGTAGTTGGCTTTTCCTCGAGTATCAGCTGCTCGATACGATTCGCATTGCTATAGCTGATGAACTGCGGTGTTGGTGTCTTCTTACGCCACGCGGGGTAGTCCATCATACTGCCACCGTTTTGTAAATAAAAGTATTCGGACACATTTTCTAGATGTCTGCAAAATGCAAAAACAAAACGTAAGCAATTTTTTTTTTGAAGAAAAATATCAAGAGCAAGAAAATTACCTTTCCTTAAGATTACGCAAAATTTGATACTTTTGTTGGAGTATGCGCTTCCGGAGCGCATTCAAATCTTGCAACGCGGACGAATTAGCGCCGCCAAATTCGCTGCTGGCCACAACAGACGCCGGCAGCAATGAACCAACTATGTTGCCGCTAATAGCGCCGACAATATTGCTATTATTGTTGCTAGTATCGCCCCCTGTTTCTAATCGCTGACGTTTAGCCAGGGGTGGCGATGTTGTATCTGTTTGGGGGGCTTCTGCTGTTGATAAACTGGAGTATGTGGAAGCTGCTGCCGCTGCCTCTGTCGACAAGTTCGACAGCGGCACAGGCAGCTGCGCACTGAGCAGCTGCTGCTGTTGTTGTTTGCTGGCTTTCAGTTGCTGCGTTGTTGCTGCTGTTGTTTTATTGTTGTTGTGAGCTGCGGCTGTTGATTTTGGCGTTGTAACTGATTTTTCCGTTGATTGTAACGTTACACGGTCTGACACAGCAGGAGGGGCCGGGCTTAGCCCTTCATGCCCCCCTCCTGCTGAATTACCTTCATTCATGTTTGAGACATCTGAAAAAGGCGGGAAAACATATATGTAGTTGACACAAATTTTCACGCGTGTTTCGTTCATTAGCAGACATTTTGCAGCCCTGGATAAAATATATGTATGTATGCACATAACACATGGCACGGTTAATCAATGACTTATATATATGTAAATAAATTATTTTTAATTATTTTTCTGCATCGTAATCATTACATTTCACACATTTTCAGCAATTTTAATGCGTATCGCTTATCACAACTGTCCGTTGCAGCCCTGCAATATGCATAGAAGATGCAACTCTGCATTGCAAATGGCAGCGTTTTTTTCTTTTATTATACACACACGCGCATTGCGAGAAAATATTTATACACACTGTCATTTTAAATATTTGTAATTATTTTAATCAACACATTTAATCTTCAACTTGGTCAAATTTTCGATGCGGCACTTTTCAAACACGTTTGTCGAATGACCAAAGGCAGAGAGAGATGGTTATATATATGACTGCTGCGGCTACTACGTCGGCGTCGGTTCTTTGTTGGGCGGACATTTTTTCCGACCATTTTTTTTTCGTACCTCAGATGGGGAAAATTTTTAATCACAAAATATCCACATCACAAATATCCATCCGTGCGTAAAAACAGTATTGGAGCGTTGCGAAAATGTTGCTTTAATCGCGAATGTAATTTTTGTTTAATATTTCCGCCTATTTCTACACTTAAAATTATATTTTTGCAGAAAAGTGTGCGCGAACACACCGTTCGGCGTCGAGTAGAATGTGTAGTTTCGTTCAGAACAAGTTCTAATGAGCAAGTCATTGAAATGAACTACTAAATAGGTTCACTCATTTGTGAACAAAACTGTACTCGGTTACCATGGCCACCACTGGCGCTGCAGCCCTGAACGTACACGGTGTTTTGATGTTCTGTTATGGTTCTGCTATTTTAATTAATTTAGATTTGGTATGTCATATTCCCGTCTTCCAATTCCATGATTGTTGCCACGTACTTTGGGATTATAAAATTTTGTATAAATCACTGAAGTACCAAAATAAAATTGAATTTACTTTTAGAATCAAACCATAGGTAGCGTATTTATATTTGACATGAAACCATAGGTGGCGCAACAGTATTGAAACGTGTGGCAACCTTCGTTCACAGAGAAAATAATCCATTATGCGTGCATTTCTTAGAATTTTGTCGATTTTATAAGTTTGTTAATACAAAATGACGAACTTACAACATTCAATAATAATTTTAATAATAATTTAAAATTAATGTGGCCAAGAAAAACAACGTTTAAATATCATTTTAATTGTGCGCCCACTGTGATTTTTTATCGATAAGTCGATTGGTTTTGTGAGCGAAACATAGGTGGCTTAATTTTCGAACGCAGACAAAAGATGGCGCAACTAGTGCTGCTGATTGTACTAGTACGTTTGTCACTTATGGTACCCAAACTGGTACAAATTTTATTTCTAGGTACTTTGGCCTTGCATCACTGCATTTTTTTCCGAATTGTACCCCTGCATAATATAAAAGCAAGAACAAAACATTGAATTTACATAGTTGGGTACAGATTTACAATACATTATATTTTAAAATATTCAAAAATGAAAGTTTCACCATTTAATAACTTTGGAATGCAGAATAATTGTACAAGAGTAAGTATCAATATATTTGGAAGCTTACGAATAATTAAACTACCGCAAATTATCAAAATGTAGTTATTTCTTGTTCTTAAAAATTGGCTTGTTAACTGTCTGGAAGGACCATATAAGGAAATACCATTGTTGGACTTCTACACTTCGCATTCAAACAATTCACTTAGCCACAGTCTGGTAAAGACACCTTCAGATATCCTGCAAGAGATTAAGCTGGACATAGGGTCTCCAGAAGTCGAGTTGCTCAGTTCACACAATATTGGGCGCTAATTTAAACCCATATTCAGGTAGGGGATGTAGCTCAGTGGTAGAGCGTTCGCTTTGCATGTGAAAGGCCCCGGGTTCAATCCCCGGCATCTCCAGCAGAATACATTTTTGTTTATTGGCATTTTTTTTAAAATTAACTGAATTTAATCCCAGGCTACTTGAATATCAACAGTTTGTTAGTTAATATATGCCTCAAAAAGCCCATTTTTAATTTGTTTTGTATACATAAATAGTAGTTATAATTTTTGTGAACCAATTTAATTGCAAAGCATTGTTATAATCTCAGATCAGATCGAAAATCAGGCTGTCAACAGTCATTGTCATAAGTAAATAAACAAATACAGCTCCAAATTGTTACTGCACTTAGTCATGTCAAATGGTAATTACTGCAATTAAGTCACAACGTAATTTTTGTTCCCACATATCATCGGATCTTGCATATATTATAATACACCTCCAACTATGCGGAAACAGAGATTTCCATAGAACGTCTGTTAGATATGTTTAGAAAGTCGCCATTCATGAGTTGCACAGACTCATGTAGTATTCCTTAGTCTCAGTTTTATGCTGTTTAAATATACTACGTACATAAAAGTGTGTAGACGGTTAACTAATACATATGTATATCATCTCATAAGCAAAGTATTATAGTATTTTTTTTTGGGGTATCATTGCAAACAAAGACCTTTTGTTTTAAGGTGGGTGCTGAAAACAAAAAAAATGGCAATAAATAAAAATGTGTATAAAGCGTTAACTGGTAGGCAAAACAAAAACCTGCTGCGGTTGCGTTGTGTCAAGGAGGCAGGCGTCATCGCCTATCAACCGATTGTCTCCTACTCGTTTAACTGATGACCCAATTGCACTAAACCGGCAATCCCATAACACCCATTTGTTGGGCACTGGAGAACATCAAACGCCCATTCAATTAACATGCCACATCATACATATGCATACATATATGTATTTGACATCAGGCAAGGTCAGTAGTCGGGTCTTGACTCGATCGGAGAGTGTGTGTGTTTGTGTGTGTTTTAAGTACTACTAATTCCGACATGACATCGCTGACTCACTCTCGGATACGAAGTACGAATATGTGCGAATCTGTTGCGGCAATCGAAAAGAGCGTACTTTGCATACTAATCAATTAACTAATTAATTACTACTAGATGATGATGAACTCGAATAGTGACCGAAACCCGATCCCAAAAACATCATTCCAAAGCTACGACGACGAGTTTAGACAAACTGAAGGCGATTCCGGATCCCCAATTGCGGAAGCATATCGATATGTTTCTATACATTATTATTTTTTTATAAATAATAATATTTGTACGCGCATTGTAATTCGCATGAAAAAGAAACAACAGCAACAACAACAAACGAGTTTCAGGTGTTGAAAAAAAACAATCTTTGTTCCATTTGCTGTTTCGCGATTTGCATTGTAATGAAGGAACATTGGGAAGCACCCTGTAAACCAAACTTATATATAACACATATGAAACATTTTCCAGGAATTTGGCACCATAAAAAGTTAAAGAGACATGTGAAGTGATTGAAATTAATGATATCACAAAATTTGTTAACAAAGACGCATTGTTAAAATCAAGTCACGATTTAGGATGAGTTTTTATACCCTGTTTATTTGATATTGATAATGATTTTCCTTATTAGATGCACGATTTTCTTATTTCTCACTTTCATTTTTATAAAGATTTGTTTTGATTGTGTGATCCCATTTTGTTTGTATACCCTGTGCCCATTAAAATTGGGCAAAAAAGGGTATAATTCATTTGTGCAAATGTATATATGTAACAGGCATAAGGAGGCATCTCCGTCTCTCTAAAGTATATGTATACTTCAACAGCATCAATAGCCGAGTCGATTGACACCTGTTCGACTGTCCGTCTGTCTGTCCGTCCGTCTGTCCGTCCGTCTGTCTGTCAGTCCGTTCGTGCGTCCGTCTGAGCGTCTGTTCGTCCGTCTGAGCGTCTGTTCGTCCGTCTGAACGTCTGTCCGTTCGTCCATCTGTCCGTGCGTCTGTCTGTCCGTCCGTCTGCATAAACTCGTCGATCTCAGCAACTATAAGCGCTAGAGACTAGGTAGATAGGTAGAATCTAGGTACCTAAATACCATACGTAAGCTTCGTTTATTTTCCATTTTCGATACTTTCGTTGAAGACCTGCACAGGGTATCCCCTAGTCGCGTGCGCTCGACTGTCCGGCTTGTTAATTACACTTTATATCTTGGCCAATATACATAACACTTGAACTGTCTGATAACGCGTTTGCCCTTTCTATGATATTTATCCATATCTCATAGCATTGCATTCCACATAAGCTCAATCGATAAGTTCACCCTATGCCTCAAGTCAAGGCTATGCATTGCGCATACGACATGTGTTACGCATTTTATCTTTTTGTAGCACTAATTAAAGATACACCAGCTAACAAATTAACAAGCAATCAATTTGTACAATTGCGTCACTTTCAGATATTAGAATTGTCATATATATCTTGTTGTGTTCGTGTTTTTTCTCAGATCTATTTTGCTGTGATTTTTTTTTTCAGTTTAATTACAAAACATTAAACTAATTGCACATTTTCATTTAATTTGAAAATTATGGAAAATAAAATGCCATAAATCAGTGACAGACAAACAATTTCAATCCAGACTACAAAAAACTGAACTCGAAATAATTTCAAAATGCGCAGCACGTGAAAATTGCATTTCAATTAGTGTGTAAACATTTTCCACTGCCCCACTGAATGAAACAACAGCAGCAGCAACAATTTAAGCGTTTCATATTTTATGGACAGACAACAAACGAGTGCAACAGCAACAACAACAACGATGGCCACTTGAAACAAGTTAATCACAAAACTCCATGATCTGACTTAAAGAGACGCCTCAAGGCGACTGCAACAACAACAGTAACATAACAATGTACACACACTAAGTAATTGCCATGTTAAAGTACTCTTGATTGTTGGCCGGTGCCTTGGCAGGGAACCAACAACAACACCACCACCACCACCCAACCACAACCACCGAATGCTTTTTAAGGCGCCTGACAAATTCTTAAGATGCAATGTTCAATGCACTCCAATTTGCCTCCACATTGCCGCCAACCCAACCCGCTCTTAAAAGCTGCACCAACTGAAGTAACAGTGAAAAAGCAGCAGCAACAGCAGCAGCCACTGATGATCATGATGTTGCTGGCAGACTCTGTGTCTCTTATGCATACAGGGTGTCACTACCATAATCTCTTCAGTCACCATATATTAAATACATTTTAAAGTATTTAAATAGACAATTTCAGCTAGTTATAATACAATTGCATAGAAAACAAATGCTGTCTATAGAAACTAGATTTAGGAATACAAGCATTCTCAAGTGCCAAACAATATTGACATAATCTTAAGCTGGTTGATATAAAAAAATATATAAATAACATTACAATAACAGAAGTTGATACTGATACATATAGTTGTATATTACTAACAGTTCATTGTTACTACGCTATGATAACGTAACGTTTTAGAGACTTTAGTTTATTTAAGACACAACTTATCAGTTATTATTTCTAATACTGTGCTTTATAGATGCATATACATACATATGTATGTATAGTACACTGGCTTTGGTTTATCTTAATGGCTATAAGTAGTGGTTGTTTTGTTGCCGGTGCATCCGTTGCGTCGCAGGCGGCAACGCTGCGTATGAGCAATGGAACCAACAGACAGATAGACTTGTCTCGCTGAATATGCCCAAAAGTTGTATGATATAGAAAGCACACGCATACGCTCAGAGAGAGAGAGAGAGGCCGACTTCGCCCCAACTGCGTCACGTTGGCTTTTATTGTCAGTTGCGCTAATTGCCCGCACCGATCTATCCCCGCGTATCTCCACCGACAGGTGTAAAGGTGTGTGTGTGTCTGTGTTTTATAGCCGCGCTTTGCAGTTGCTGTTGTCGCCGCCGGCAGCAACAGCAACAGCAGCAGCAGCAACAAATTCAAGCACAAACATTGGATTAATATCAGTCACTAAGTGATCGCCAGAGAGTTAACAACCAAATAGTCAAAACCGTCAAGAGTTCAGAAAATTGCGCGCGTCTTAATTGTCAATTTTTCTCGCTGACACAAGTAACAGTTATTTCAACAAAACCAAAACACTTCAACAATTGCGCTGTGTGCAATAATAATAATAATAATAATATCTGTTGCTAATTCCCGCAAATTCAATTGTTTGCTCACAAAGCGCGGGCGATTTGAGCGCGTTTCGTCCAGGCGATTTGCTGGCGATAATTAACGCACAGGTGCCAAAAATTCGAATCGTGTCAATGTTAAGACCAAACAACTTGCCCAACGCATAAACAAATAAAGACAATATTGTGCAAAATACATTGAATGTTATTATAATCAAATTAGCAACAGTTTTTTAAAAGGTAATTACCAAAAAAAAAAAGATCTCACACACAGAAAAGGAAACAATTTGAAACTTAAAAATGTTTGCTAAAAATTGAGAAATAGAACTAGAACTCTAAATGGCGTGTGAAATTGATGTTGATTATTTAATTATATATGGTGCAAAAATGGGGAAAAAAAATAATTATAGTGTGTGCAGTTCAAATGCATTGTCAACACTTGAATAATAACAAACAACGCTTTTGTTTTCAATTATTGTAACAAAGCGTTGAAGTTGCAATTACTTGTATAGCTAACAAAAAATGACTTAATATAGAATCAATCACTCAATAAGATCATATAACTTCCACAAATTTGTATATATATATTTTATATAGATCAAAACTTTAAAAAACTCATCTTAATATCAGTTCTAGATGCAGGGTAATTGCGATTCAACTAGAGTATTGTTTGTTATTGCTATAAATCGTATTCCAAATACTACACTGATTATACCCTTGCAGAGGGTATTATAATTTTGTCACGAAATGTGTAACGCATGAAAGCAGACATCTTCGACCCTAAAAATGATATATATTCTTGATCAGCATCAACAGCCGAATCGATATAGCCATGTCCGTCTGTTTATATGCAAAGTAGTCTCTCAGTTTTAGAGCTATCTGGCTGAAACTTGGTACAGATCAGTCTTTTTGCTGCAGGCAGTATATATGTCGAAACTAGCCGGATCGGATCACTATATCATATAGCTGCCATAGGAACTATCGGTCGAAAATCTTACTTTTGTATGACACACTTTATTATTTTTCGACAGATTTCAACTAAACTCACAGATTATGTAACTGGTTATGTCTTATACAGACTGACCAAATTTGGTTTAAGTCGGGTCACTATATCATATAGCTGCCATAGGAGAGATCGGTTGAAAATCATACTTTTGTATGGCAAAATTGTTTATTTTTCAACAGACTTCAACCAAACTAACAGATTGGGCATTTGGTCCTGTCTTGAATAACCTCACCGAATTTGGTTTAAATCAGATCACTATATCATATAGCTGCCATAGGAGAGATCGGTTGAAAAGTGCATCAGGGTTCTGCAAGAATCAAATCACGATAATCGTACAAACTTCAACACTTTACATTCATTTTCAATTTAAAATTCATCAGCAATCGAATGTTTTTTTTTTTGAAAGTCTATGTCAAACGCATGTCAGTGGCCTCTAATGCTGGAAATCTGTAGACAAATGTTTGATAAGAGGCGACAACAAGTTGATTTGATATCGTAAATGTTAATTGACTTAGTTTTATCTGCCAGCTACTTAGCTTTATACGATTAATGCCGTCTATAGTGCGAAATAATGTGAGTGTTCTCAACGTAGTAGCTTACATAATTAGAGGACAAGGCTACCTCATTATTAATGATATGAAGCAACTCATTGATAATGCGATATAATTGCATATGCAAGTTCATTATTACGTCTGCCGCTTCATTAATTATGCGACGCATGCGTCAATGAAACTTTACATATCGAAAGTGAACAACCTGTCTCTGGGGAACTATGTATACTTAATGTATGCCACTCAAGAATTGATGAATTGCATTATTGAGTCGGTCGAGTTTCGAGTACATACAGATCAGTTGGAAGCACGTGAATCGAACGATGCAGAAGACAAGTAGTAACAAGCAAAAAAAAAAAAGAAGGAAAAACAAGAAATGAGAAACTCTTCGCAAAGTAGCGAAAAAAAGCGGTCTTAAATAATTTTACTTAATTTGGCTTTAATGCAATACATTGACCCAAAATTCAATCTTAATTGAAATACACTTAACAATTAACATTTAACGGTACAACTTACGAGTATACCTAAATTGGGTCGTTGCTCAAGATCTCTCAATATGTATATGAACTGAAAGGAAAGAAGAAAAAAGAAGGTGCAACAGCATCTTTCCCACAATTACAGATTGCAGCGAAAAAAAAGCGTTATGGGTGTGTGTATAGTGATTTAATGAAGGTTTTTTTTTTATATAATGAAAGGATGAGGAGCAGTTGAGGGGAAGGAGACTGAAGAGCAGCAGAAAAAGTGAGAGGAAAGAGGATCTTAACTGGTTGTTGGATAATGAAGAAAAACCCCAGATTAAATATATCTGTAATCTCCAAATAGTTGTGGGATATCGTAATCGAGTATTGCATTTACTTTTAAGAGCATCAGAGCTTGCAATAATTGGTCTGTCTCGTGCTTATTGTCAGGAAAAAACCACACATCCCCTGACACTATGCGATCCTGTCCCGAAAGAACTCTCCAACTTCGTTCTTCCTTGGCTTGCTCTACGCTCAAACAACGACCGTTTCTGTTCGCTCGCTCGGCTTATGACCCTTTACTTCGTAAAAACTCGGCAAACGGTCTGCAGAGCATGTACATAGTATGTATGTGTGTTGCGCGAGCGGATAGCTAAACATTTACAGCGAGTACGTATATGCACACAGATGAGCACTCTATTCTCTTCTCTCATACTCCTTAAAGCTTTGCCTGTAACCAAAATATCCAAGACAACAACATAAGGCAAACGCAACAACAAAAAGAATGCTTGCTTTGCTCACTTACTGACTCTCAGAAGCTGAGCGACGAACGGTTATGTTTATATCCAGCTGTCAGTAAGAGACCGATTCGTGTCTAACGCTCAATACGAAACCAGAGAGCGAGAGCGAGAACGAAATGAAAAAAGGGTTGCTGTTCAGACTGTGAGCGATTCCGTCTCATTTTATCGGTGCTCTGAAATCTAATCATAGCCTTAACGAATTTCCTAAGATATTCTCTTAACATCTTTGAGCCATCTGCGAAATGTATGTACATATATAATATAATATTTTAACACTTTTTGTCTACGTTCCGCTCATTAAAGAATTTACTAATAAAGGCCACCGATATTCCGCACAATTCCCAACAAATTAACATACTAAATATATCCTGTTTGACGGTTAACAAGTATTGTGAATACCAACGAAAAGACATCGTTTATATTCGTATTTTAGCGTAATCATAAATTAGTGACGCACTTTGACAAAATTTTAATTAAATCATATGGCTAATTACGTTGCCAATCAAGTGCTAATGAGCATAAATAATACATCTATATTATGTGGACAGTGATATGACATAGAAAACTAATCAAATGTCTGTTATGATTCACGATCGATGTCGTGCGCGCGTGATACGAGCCATCGTATAAATCCACGGGGCAATAATAATCGCAGGTTGGCCAGAAACTAAGTAAATTTAATAAGAAAAAAAACAAAAACTACAATAAAAAAACACAATGGTGGTCTCGATTTCATAAATTACGAGCCGTTAGAACCCTTACGACGAGCTGTAAAGATAAAATCAACAATTAGACCATAATTTCCAATACTTAGGTAACTTTAAAATTTACCAATAATTGAAATTGTCTATTATAGGTAATAATAATAACAATAATATATATAAAGCGTGTCAATGTCGTTCAGGCATAGAACTAACTCATACTCACGTTGTCTCTAATTTCTCGGTACTTGTCCGCAACTAATCTTATCAGTTGAACTAGAAAAGAATAGAAGTCGAATTCGTTAATCGTATATTATCCAATAAAATGAACAATTCGATTCACTTTCACGCTCAATGAAAAAACCCACAAAGTCCATATTTAAAGTGCATATATTATACAACAATTCACCATCTTCTTCGACTCTCTAAATCAGTTCGGCAATTTGACTAAGCAGCGTTACCGCAGTAAGCGCGCTTATCGCTGAGTTACCGGTTATCAGTATAGAGTGCTATAATTGATTTTAAAGGTAGCTTTTGAGTATTTATAACGAGTATTTCCAAATACTGCTTGTTGTTTGTGCCTGTTTGTTGTTTTATTAATTACCACTGGTTGGTATTTGCCTTTAGCCGCCTTATCATTTGGACGCGTTCTGACACCTCGTCTTTGGGCTGCATTCACATTATTGGCGCCGGCCAATATTTCAGTTGCTTTTGGCCCGAGAAGGCGTTCGGTTCAATCAATTAGTGCTTATTCTTGACCATATTTAAAGTCTTGCCCAAAACGTAAGTTAACTTGTATAATAAATCAAAATAAATGCAGAAGAGAAGTAGACGTATAAATTATCAAACATTTAATTAAGCAAATAACAGTATTTGGACATTAATTGAAATTTATTTAATCAGATATATACAATATAACAGCAAGTTTGATTAATGTTGAACATATTTGTATTTAAATTAAACTTTCCTGATTTTTTTTTAAATAATAAAAATATATATTCAAAAGTTGTATATACAGAAAGTATTGCTGGCAAGTTTGTTTAAATTTAATAAACGATAATAAGCTGAATTTTAATGATATAATATATTTGTTTCTTCTCAAGAAAATACTTGCATAAAGTTCAGTTTAACTTGTTTACTTTATTGTTTAAAATCAGCGCGTGACGGAATTAAATGTCATATGGTTTAATGATTATAAACGCGTTATTTGAGCAAAGTGAGTTAAGCAGTGTAAAGAATCTATGTTTGTATTTAAATTTTGAGATTGTATTTTGTCTCAAGATATTAAATAAAAGCGATAAAAATAGCAGATATAAAATGATATGTTTAACATATTTGGAGTCTCTGGAATTGACATAGATAGAGATATAGGCAAATAGATAGATGGATAGAGAGACAAATAGATAAATGGATAGAAGTATGGAGAATCATCAAGACTTTATACACTTTATATGAAGATAAATATCCTTTATGAATGTTAGAAGCAACTGTACCAAGCTAAACTGTCATTTGTTTAGACTTTCGTTTATTCTGGTAAAAATTAATAAAGCACAATCTTGAATACTTATTTCTGACACTCACTTTTCACAAATATGACTTAAGAATAATTTCATTAATGAATTTGTATGTTTTATTATTACCTGAATGTTTTACGACTTTAGGACCTTGACTAGCCATCATTTAATCTAAGGAACTAGCCACGTGCTCTCCCAGAATCTAATCAGTTCATAAATGTCCGCAAATATACAAATATATAGTATAAGAAGTGTGGATAACCCAATAACTAAGTTAACAGCATATTTAACACTTCAGTAGACCCATAAATAATACTTTCCAGTGATTAGGAGGTTAGGCTAATCGAATTTCCCGGTTTTTGTGGTCTCTCTGTTATTGAACGTCGTCAGTCCGACGTTCGTCTGGTCATGTGACCATGAAATTCTTTATAGTACATAGTACACTCGGATATGACCCAAACATTTTACAATATGCCGCACGGGAATTTCTGGCTGCGAATTTTCAATGAGTTTTATTAGCAGTTCAATATCGAATTTACAATCAATTTGATCGTAAACATAAAATAAAATTTATGAATGCAGTCCGCAAGTTCAGTTGTTATTGGCCGGACGGGACAAATATGAGATAACGATCGTATAGTTCTTATTAAAGGGAAACTGCCCCGACAGAGTGTAATATGTTATTATACTAGCAAAGCTTGGCACTTAAACAGAGAGGCCTCGATAAGATATCGCTGGCATGCGCTTGACCAATCTTTTGAGTGGATTAGCCATGACATTAGCCTGGATTTTCCAAGCTTTTAACCAATTTCCTCCACTTTCTCTAACTGCAGATGACGGATAATAAGGGCTATGCGCCGGACTCGGAACCGGCAGGAACAGATACACCGAAATCGCCGCCTTCCTATGCCAATTCGGTCATGTCCCTGAATGACTTCAACTCCAAGTGAGTTCAACTAGTTGCAGTTGCAGTTGCAACTGATTAATTCCAATGCATGACTTTTCCCCACAGAGCCAACCTGACGGAGAAGGATCAACTGGAGGAGGAGGGAGCATATGATCCCTTTAATCATCGTGATCCAAATGGCGCCAGCGCTGGCGGTGCTTTGGCCCATTTGCTGAAGAGTTCCCTGGGCACTGGCATTCTGGCCATGCCCATGGCCTTTCATAATGCCGGTCTAGTCTTTGGTGCCGTGATGACACTCATCGTTGGCTTTCTCTGCACACACTGCGTGCACATTTTGGTAAGTAACTAAGTCATTAACTGTAGCACCTGACAAGCTGTAATTTAATGCATTTAATCGTCTGAGGATATTCGGGGCTTTATTCAAATTCCAAATCGTTTAAGCATATGTAAACAATCGGCAAATGTAAAAGGCATTGATAACAAAAGTATTTGACGCGTTTAAAAACGCATACAAACCGCTATCGCAATACGGATACACTGTCTGAAGTTTTAATTGACTTGCAAAGTATTTATGGTCAATCTTCTACTTGTACTCAAAGGGTATTTCCTAGAAATTGCAAGTGTTTTTTGAGTTGCCATAAAAATTGTGTTTCACGAAGATTACGTTAAATCAGCAAAAAAAATCTGTATAAATATAGCAGCACTTTAGTCGCTGATTTATGGCTCAAATTTCAGTCGAGTCACTTGTGGATTAAGCAAACTAATGGCAGCGATTACTTATGCTGGCAGTACGAGTATATCAACATATATTAGTATAAGTATAGTAGACATTTACCCAATCGGTCGGTGTTATCTGCAGAGTTGCCTAGTGAGACTTCATAATTATTACGTCGAGTTCTACAACTACAATGTCAGACAGTTGACAAAGCAATCGTGATTGATATACGATAATCGTTACCATGGCTACTACTACTTATAATTATAGTATATGATACTCACTTGTGGAGAAAGGGGACAATGTGAGTTTGCAATTTTTAATTGAAAGTAAGCAAGGCACTTCAATGAACTACTGAGATAACAAATGTATACATAATTGGCTAAGCAACTCAAGAACTAAATATAATATTTGTCTTTCTCTGTAGGTAAAAACATCTCATAACATTTGTCGCGATGCCAAAGTACCCGCTCTGGGTTATGCGGAAACTGCCGAAAAGGTCTTTGAATATGGCCCGAAAGGGATACGACGTTATTCCAATTTTGCCAAGTAAGTACTAACATATGGTCAAGATCCATTAACCAATTAGAATATCAAGTTCACTTTTATTTTTTTTTGGTCAATTGATGAACATGACTTGCACATTTTCTAGATTTGTTATTGTTCATTTAAGCTTATATTCACATTAATATACTATTATTCAAAATACTTTTTATCTTGTAATTTGTTTTTTTTTAAGATTAGATAACTGATTTGAAACAAGAAGAAAGGTCTTAACTAGGCTTAAATCGTTTCCTGTTTAAAGAAAATGCACTTCAGTTAAAAAGTAACTAGGGGGTAAATAGCAAAATTGGAAACGGATGGGAATTTATGAGATTATATAACATCAATCTATGAATTCAACATTTGAATACCCTTAAATCTTTTACTTTCATTTCATTTAAGCCTTTTATACATTTCATATCAATCTAATGATGATCTATTTCAACGTAGTACTTTCTAACTTATAGATTTGATATGCAAATAAGCTTTAATTGTGATAAAAGTCTGTTATCTAATGCCATTGATGATCGTTTCATATCAACCTAATGATAAGAATCTATTATCTTATAGTATATGAATACCAATAATGATAATTTTCTTTGAAATTTACATACTCCTCCTTTAATGATTGATTATCTTTTCTTAGCTTTTAATACAATTCAATTATCTTATCTAATCTTATTGATTTGCAGGCAATTTGTGGATATTGGATTGATGGCAACATACTTTGCTGCCGCCTGTGTTTACATGGTCTTCATAGCGACTTCTTTCCACGATGTCATCAACTATGACTTGGGTCTAAAGTGGGACGTGAGAATCTATATTGCAATGACAGTGATTCCCTGCCTGTTCATTGGACAGATCAGGAACCTCAAGTGGCTGGTACCCTTCTCGTTGATGGCCAACATCTTCATTGTAATCACCTTTGCCATTACCCTGTACTATTTGTTTGATGATACACTGAATTTCGCCGACAAGCCACTGATTGCCCCCGCTGCCCACATTCCCCTCTTCTTTGCCACGGTGATCTTTGCCATGGAAGGCATCGGTGTAGTTATGCCCGTTGAGAACTCAATGAAGAAACCACAAAAGTTTCTGGGATGTCCTGGAGTGCTCAATACGGCTATGATTACTGTGGTTCTCTTGTACGGAGTCATTGGATTCCTTGGTTATGTAAGTAGATGAATTGATTGTAAAGAACTGTGAAGTTTCTCATTGACATCATTGTTTTGCAGGTGAGATTCGGCGATAAAGTGCGAGGCAGCATTACACTCAATCTTCCCTATGGCGAGTGGGTTGCAGATACAGCCAAGCTGCTGATGGCAGTTGCCATTCTATTCACCTATGGCCTGCAGTTCTATGTGTAAGTAGAGGGGAAAAGATCTATCCATGTCGACTTGTTTCTCAACTGTTTACATACTTCTAGGCCCAACGAGATTCTGTGGCGCAAGATTCAGCACCACTTCAAGCCGGAGAAGCACAACATGACACAGATTCTGTTGCGTACTGGAATTATCCTGGTTAGCGGTGGCATTGCTGCTGGCATTCCCAATCTGGAGCCATTTATCAGTTTGGTGGGCGCCGTTTTCTTCTCGCTGCTGGGCATCTTTGTGCCCAGTTTTGTGGAGACCGTTTATCTGTGGCCCGATCGTCTTGGCTGGTTCAAATGGAAGCTAATCAAGAACGTTCTGCTTGGCATTTTCTCCATACTGGCTTTAATTGCCGGCGCTGCGGCCAGTATTGATGAAATAATCAATCCGAAGGCAGAGGATTAACTAGAGGATTAGATCAGAGATCGAGATCGCCACAACAATTTCGCCACGACACTTAAGTAGTATTAAATGAGATGCAGGTGCCGCTCCATCTGGAGAGCAGAAAGCCATGTTGAACATGGCCAAGCAGCTGCCGCTGGACTGCATTCAAATGATGATATTAATTCTTAAGCCTTAACACCGATAACACACGCACATATATGTTTGTCTTATGTGTGCCTAGTAAGTACCTGTATCTGTACCATATACTTAACAAATGCATATCTATTTATGTGTTTATGTATAGGCATGTGTATTTATCTGTGCTATTTTAACTAAAACGCAATCCATAGAATTTATGAAACTATACATTAAGCTAAAGAACATTCTTTTCTACGCGTTGATTTAATAAATAAATAAAAAATGTTTTAATAATAATGAAAAAATAAATATATAAATTGGTCTTTAATCTATTCTGGCAGGCACAAGTTCTATGTCTTTATATACATAGATATTTCCTCTAAATATGTGTATCCTCCTGTTATTCTTTCTTTCTCTAGGCTTTTACATATTATTTTTGATGTAATACATTAGGTGTTGATTGGATGAATCCATTCTAGGTTATTTTATCTGGCAACTATGTGTCTCTTCATTAAATCTATCAGTTAGCTCGACCAGGAAATCAAACGTAAGCTTAGAGAACAAAGACATAAACATTTTTGATTTGCCGATGATTAAATACTCTTCTCGATTGTTTCTAGTTTATGGTAAAAATGTGTAGGACAGACTACAATTTAGAATTTAATAAGTTCCAACGAATTAACTGAAATATATTTAATACAACTAACGTTTTAAGCGGTATCAATCCAAAATATGATTTGCAAATAGAAACATCTGTGGTTTGTCCTATTATAATTGTATATCCACACTTATTAAGTAGATGAAAACATAATTTCTTTCGGTTTGTAGCACTATTTTTCATACACATACAGTACATATAATTTGAGACTTACAAACGAAATACAATTAAGTGGAATAGAATACAGCGGCGCGCATATATAATATATATATTAATAATAGTATGTAATAAAATGTGTTATCGATTCTTTTTATAATATTGCGCACCAAATGGTTTGCAACTGAATGAACTAGAAACTACAAACACATATGTATAATCAATGCATGCCACAGATTGTGGTATTGTGTGTGTCTGTGTGTAATTACCAACTAATGCTGTGCGGAGCTGAATCTCATGTGAAAATTGTGTAATTATTATAGGTATATCATTATTATCATCGTCGTGCTATGTGACGCCATGAGTTTATTTCTTATTCCATCTATCGCTTTACTTCTTCTTCTTTTTAGCATTAGAACTGGTTGCAACCACTTCGCTCTTGCGCTTCTGATTCGCTTTGGGTTGTGGCGGCGGTGCTGGTGTGCTTGTGCTGCTGCTGCTACCAGGAGTCTTGGGTGTTTTCTTTTTCTTCTCGGCTCGCTCCTTCTCCTCCAGCTCGAGGTTCTCACGTTCAATGAGCGTGATCAGCGTATTACAGCGTCGCTGCAGCTCCAGCGCCGTACGTGATTTGATGAACCAATCAAAACGGAACTGTGGCGATGCGCTGCATAATAAAAATGAAATATATTAGAATTATATAACAGATGCGCTGTCACGTAGGCAGTTCTCACTCACCGTATGGCAGCACGCAGCTCCTCGTAGACGTTCTCCTTGTCAAAGCCCAACTTGTGCAGCATGCAGACCAAAAAGCGATCCTCGATTTCTGTGTAATTCTTGCCCTTGTTGTTGCCATACTGCAGACGCAGTTGGTGGAACGGTGCGCGATAACGTGACATCTGCGACAGCAATATCAAAGTTATAAAAATTATATATGCTTGGCAGAATATAAATACACACCTTTTGATCGAGCGCCTTTTTAATGGACAATCGTCGCTGAATTTTGCCCTCACCGCGCTCAATTTGTCCCATGATGCGTTCAATGTCCTGCAGTTCAGTGCAACGTTCCCAGAACACCGCATTGTATTCGATGACCTCTTCGGGCGTCTTTCCCTCAACATCCTTGGCAATGTTCTCGATATCGTCACGGCCGTACTTCTCGTTGGCTTTGATGAACTGGTTAAAGTCACGCTTTGTCCAGGCGGTGAAGCCCTGCGACAACAGTGTCTCCTTCTCAAGAATCTCATCGTCGGACAGCGGATCGGCTTCGTCAATCTTACGCTGTTCCTCCCGCTGCACTTTACTGGCCTCCGAGCCCAGTTCCGTGTTCTTGGGCACCTTATAGCCGACAGTCTTGCGGAAGTAATAAATCTCCTGATCTAGCAGCTCGAACAGGCGTGGTGGAAAGAATTGAAAGTCTTGAACAATGGGCTGCTTGGGTGGACGTGGCGCTTTAGGGGCCTTTGGCTCAGATACGCGGAGTGCCTCCCGGAAATAGGCGTCTACAGCATAGTTTGCCTTGCGCTCACGCTTGGGTGGCTCAATCCAGTTGCCAAGTGCATTAAGTTTCTGCTTCTCGCGCCAATCCTCGCCCTCGAACTGATAGACAGAAGATGTGCCCGCCTCGCCGTTAGTGTCCATGGTGAAGGTACGCAACGAACTCTCGCCCATGCTGTCCAGTTGAGCCTTTTGCTCGGCGGTCTTCGCCTCGCCACGCTCCAGTATAACATCTATATCCTCGTCGGTGATGTCCGTCTCCTTGGAGCTAAATACTTGATTGGCGCCAAAGCGAATAATGTTAAGCATCTCGTCCTTGTTGAGCTGTGCACGATTGTCCACGCGGCCGCCTTGGATGACCATTTTGTCAAGTCGCAGCTTAACCTCGGCACGTTCCACAATCTTCTCCTCAACGGTGCTTTCCGTGATCAAACGGAACACACGCACCTGCTTCTTCTGACCAATACGATGGGCACGATCCATGGCCTGCAAATCCATCTGTGGATTCCAATCGGAGTCATATATGATGACCACATCGGCAGTTGCCAAATTAATACCAAGACCACCAGCACGTGTTGACAACATAAAGATAAATTTGGTGCTGTTCTCCATGTTATACTCTTGAATCTGTCGATTACGATCCTCGTGCGGAGTCTGACCGTCCAGGCGGCAATAGTTAAAGTTACGCCAGTGGCAATAATCCTCCAAGATGTCCAGCATGCGTGTCATCTGTGAGAAGATCAGCACACGTGATCCCTGCTCCTGCAACTTCGGCAACAGCTTGTCCAGAATGGCCATCTTGCCCGAGTTGTACACCAGGTGAGTGTCAGTTGTGTACGGTGGTCCTGGCTCGGCGCCATCGAACAAATAAGGATGATTGGTGCACTTGCGCAGCTGCATCAAAATGTTCTGGAGTCGCATCTTCTCCACTTTGCCAGCGCCGTTGACAATGTCAATATCCTTGAGCAGCACCTTGGTGTACCAATCGCGCTGCATTCTGGACAGACCCACAAAGATTTTCAATTCCTTTTTGGGCTTTAGCCGCTTCTCCACCTCTGCCTTTAGACGACGCAGTAGGAAAGGCTTCAATACGGCGTGTAGACGTGTCACAAGCGCATCATCGCCCAAACAGTTGTTTGTGTTGAACCACTCATCAAAATCCTCCGCAGAGTTGAAGACATCCGGCAGCAAAAAGTTCAACAGAGCCCACAATTCATGCAAATTGTTCTGCAACGGAGTACCAGTAATTAGCAAACGATTTGCGGTTTTAAACTCTCGCAAAATCTCCGACAACTTTGATTTTTCGTTCTTAATGCGATGGGCCTCATCAATGATCATGTAGCGCCAGTTAAACTTCTTAAATACAGACTTCTCGCGTATGCACATCTCGTAGGAGGTGACGCACACATCCCATTCCCCGGGCAGCAATACATCTCGTATAAAGGTGGTACGCGTGTCGGCGTCACCAATGAGACAAACGGCGTGCAGAGATGGACACCACTTCTTGAATTCGTTAACCCAATTCTGCAGCGTCGACTTGGGCACAATGACAATGTGAGGTCCGGCTTGGTTTCTACGGGAATGATGATTGCATTATAAATAACATACTCATTTAATATATAAAACTGTTACTCACTTGAAATGCTTGAGATAACCCAGCAAAGAGATGGTCTGCAGCGTTTTTCCCAGACCCATTTCATCGGCCAGAATGCCGTTGATGCCGTTCTCATAGAGCGAGATCATCCAATTAAGGCCACGCACCTGATAGTCGCGCATTTCGCCACCTTTAATATAAGCTGGCGAGGCTTCGAAACGAACTATCTCCTTGGTGGTGGAGTCTTCGGCGAGCAGCTCCTCGTCCTCCTCCTGTTCCGTCTTTCGATGTCGATGGCTGTTCAGTGTAAAGTATATATTATAAATACGCAAGAATTTAGTGAAAGTTGATGAGTCACTCACTCGGCCACATCTTTTTCCTTGTCTTTGTCCTTAATCTTCTTGGGTCGACCTTTCGGTTTGGTGGGACTCTTTGTGCTGTTTGTCATGAAATGCGTGAAAATCTCCGTTTGCTTCAGCAGGAAATCAAAGCGTCTGCTACGATCGGCTTCGATTTTGTTGTCAAATTCCGCCTCCTTTTCCCCCGAGGAGCTGGTTGCCGCCTCCGAGGTAGTCTCATTCTGCCAAAATGATTGATAAATTATTGTTGTATTGCTGCCAAATTGTCTAAAGCGGCATGCGGCGTCTTTTTCGCAGGTTTCCTGGCGAAAATTTTGCACCCACTGTTGTTTCCTAAATAAGAACTTACCGAGTTTTCCTCGGTGGCTTCCACTGCGGCGGCTTCGGGTTTCGACATATTTCAAATGTCGGGCGATTGTTTTCAAGCTTTAATTATAAATTATTGAGTTTTCCAAATTATTTTACACAGCGAGAGCGTTGTGCGTTGTTGCGTCTGTGTGTGTGTGAGCGACAGCGGGAAAAAGTGGCGTTTGCGGGGTTGCGTTGAAGTCGATATATCGATAAGTACTATCCATTTTGAGTCAGTTATCGTTGAATTGTTTTCCCAAGTATTTTGCAGCACTAACATAAATGTAAACAAATTTTAAGCGCCAATTGTGGATACAAAATAATAACACTTTTCGATGAGTTACTAGGTTTACATTTTGAAAAAGTTGGCAGCCCCGCAATAATGCGTAAATTTAAAGAAAAAGATTACTGTATAATTTGTAATAATTGATAAACAATAAGAACGATTTTAAGCCGGTCAATTATTTATCAAGTGTCAATGTTTTATTATAAATAGTTTTGTTTTTGTCCTAAGCTTGTATTTTCTACAAAATATATATGTATGTACAATATGTTACATAAAAACCAAATTTTTACACGGTACTCTCCTATTAACACCTAAGATCGATCAATGACATTTTCCCTTATGATGATTTGTTGATGTGTTGAGCATAATGTGACATCTGCCTTCGTTGAACATCTCAACACACGGAATGAAATGCAGCAAGTTGTATAGTGTTTTGGAATACATTGTATATACTAGTTATATATGGGCCGCTTGTCTTAGCTCTAGCCGAACTCCGTTCCAATGTTACGCCTCAATCCAATATATATTCTATGGCAATTTCAGTTTCTGACGGAGAACAATTGCGCAATTTTACTTGCATGGGATTTGCAGAATTCGTAGCCGATTTTCGCCGTCCTTTTCAGTGCTTCCGTTTTGCTGCCACTGTGATTTGCCGTTGCCACTGCCATGTCTCCATACTGGGCTGCCGCAGTCGTAGTTTGTTGTTGTTGGCCAGTTGTTGCCACCGCTGTTGACGCTGCCGTCAGCTGCTGCTGCGGAAACATGCGTCGCAGCACATAATTGAAGCCGTTTGAAGCTTTGTGGCCGTTCATCTTGAAACGTTCAATGCCAAAGGCGCGAATTGCACGGGAGAAGCCAAAAACCTGGGAACTGATGTACGCTCGCCGTACGGCCAAAGTCCGTCCGTCGTTCTGCTCGCTGTAGATGACAATTTCATCTACTTTCTGCAGGGAAATGTGTTAATGTCGTTGCGCATATGGGTACAAAGTTCACAGCTACTCACCATTATTTTCTTCATGCCCAGGTTGCGGGTAAATGTCGTAAATGTCTTTTTTACGGGATCCAGCACCGAGTCCTCAACAATCTTGACCGGCACATTGTTGTAGAACCGAGCACCCCATTTGGGCACGGGATTCGTTTTGGAAAGCAGGCGACGCGAATACAATTTGCCATCGCGCACCTCACGCTTGATGGTGTCCTCGGTGAGGACATGAGTGCTGCACAAAGCGAAGAATTATTGTTAACCAGTTATGTTATGTGCAATATTAATTAGCTGCGCACCTGGACGGATTCGGATAGCGGTTCCAATAGGCACAGACGACGTGTTTCCAGTTGTAGTCGAATACCGTTTCCGTGCGGCACGTTGACGCAGCCACAACCATGACGACAATACTGATAAAAGACGAACTGAAGAAGCGTTGCCAGAACGAAAGTGAAAAGCACTGCAGAAAGAAGACAAAAATCAATAAGCGGTCTGCATGTGAAATTCTATTAATAGTAAGTGGGCGCGGGAGTGGAGGGGAGGAGGGTTGGAGGTGTGGCCACCACTACGTCAAACGAACCTTCTTGAAGACACAACCGCTGAGCTCCAATGTATACTTTTGCAATTCTTTTTTTGTGTTGTTGTTGCTGTATCCGTGCCCCAATCGTTGCCCCCGAGGCCTACTCGTCCAGACTGAGAATTTTGTTTTCTCTTTGCGTTGTGTAACTGCGTCACGCACAGGGTGCTTCCCGTGTCAGTGCTGTATGAATTACAGAATCTTTTTGTTCCTGCAATTCGTCTCTATTTACTAATATTATTTCTGTTTTTTTTAATTATTTGGTATATTGGCAAATAATTTTGCTTAATATAATTTGATGAATTAAGCCAATTAAACTACTCGAGTAGCAGAGCCCACCGGAAACAGCTGAGTAGGCAAGAGAGTGTTGTAAAGTGTGCTAAATATCGAAACTCGACATAATACATAAGTCGATAGATGTGTCAATATATCGTAATTCTTGCACATCTCTGCTCTTTCGCACAGACTTTCTCATCGTAGACGCAACAAGGCGCACGGTACATATTCATTTAACGCGAATTTTATAATACATAAACGCATTAAAAATGGCTTTCGGTGATGTCAAGACCCCACAGGGCCTCAAGGAGTTGAACAACTTCCTGGCCAACAACAGCTACATCACTGGGTAAGCATAAGCGGCATGTGTCACGGAATGTGAGGTTATGTGCGGCAACCACGTCGGCATGCGAAAATTGCTAAATACATATTTATTGTATATGAACGCTTTTTTTCTTTATGCAGCTACACACCCAGCAAAGCCGATTTGTCCGTGTTCGATGCGTTGGGCAAGGCACCAGCTGGCGAGTACGCACATGTTGCACGCTGGTACCGTCACATTGCCTCCTTCGAGGCTGGTGAGCGCTCTGCCTGGACTGGTGCTCCTCTGCCCCAATTGGCCGGTGCCAAGCCCACAGTTGCTGCTCCAGCCGCCGCCGATGATGACGATGATGTCGATCTATTCGGCTCCGACGAAGAAGAGGATGCTGAGGCCGAGCGTCTAAAGGCAGAACGTGTTGCCGCCTACGCTGCCAAGAAATCGAAGAAACCTGCCCTGATTGCCAAGTCGTCTGTGCTGCTGGACGTGAAGCCATGGGATGATGAGACCGACATGAAGGAGATGGAGAATCGTGTGCGCACCATCGAGATGGACGGTCTTTTGTGGGGTGCATCCAAATTGGTCCCCGTCGGCTATGGCATCAACAAGCTGCAGATCATGTGCGTCATTGAGGACGAGAAGGTCTCCATTGATCTGTTGCAGGAGAAGATTGAGGAGTTCGAGGACTTCGTTCAGTCCGTCGATATTGCTGCCTTCAACAAGATCTAAGCATTTGTATCAGCCAACAACTATTCAAGCATTCTAAAATAAAACTCAAGCAACCACTATATCTGTCCCTTTCTTGTGCTTTCTGTGCTTGTAACGTCGCCCAAGTTCGTGTGCGAAGTTATTCGTTTGAGCGAAAGCTTTGCGAGCTTGACATAAGAGCATAGTTGTTCGAACTGAAGCTTAGTCTCTCGCACAACTCGAAGGCGTTCGGTTCAACTGTGAAATAGTAACTACAACAAAAAGTGTTTGTCTTCGGGCTTTTTGCATTTGTTTAGAATTTCAATAAATATATACAATAAAAAACAATTTGACGATGGCTTCCAACAAATTGTGCTGCACTTTGGCGTTTGGTGCTTTGCTGTGTTTGGGGTTTGCAGTACTGATCCAAGCTCAAAGTAAGTGTAATATATAGAATTGAGTAAATATTTTTCAGAGATTCCGTCATACACTTTGTCAATTTGTTTCATCTGCGAAATGGAAATACCTGTCCACCAGATTCGTGCATTTCATTAACATTAATTAGCAATCGAATCGAAGACAAGATTATTTTGGCGAGCTATATAATACGAGCATACGGATATAAGTATGCCGTTTTTAGGAGCTCTTTCAATATGTTAAGTTTATAACTATTTTCCAATTTATACAAAATGCTTCAGTTAATTAATTGATTGTTATTGAGCTCGGTCAACAAAATCATTAGGCGGGCATTGGCAGAGGATTCCAATTACTTACACGGCATTCGCAAATTACTTCCGATATTACATGGAGCGGAACTATTTGAAATTGCTGCTTATTTGTTTTTTTTTTTAATGGGAATTAACAATTTGCATAACTTTGCTGATTAGTTTAAATATTTTTTATATTAATCTGTGTGTTTAATAAACAAGGCAAATGCAAAGTTTAAATGAACAGTTCAAGATACAACAAATTGATTTGATGAGCTGTGATAGACCTGCAGTCTTGTTTGTGATTTCTACATTTTCCGTCTACATTTATCAAGTTCTTGCCAATGCCATTGCTTAGCTTGTTTACTATTAAATCCGGGAAAAGTACGTCTGTTGTATGTGACACTTTGTTTTCTAAAAAAATACCCACAATTCTAAATGACCAATAGTCATGCCCTTCGTGAGAGATAATATCTGATTTAGCTAGCTTTTGGAATTCTCTTCTTAATTATATACTAATAGTATTAATTATAATTTCACATATTATTTAATTATGTTATAGCTAGACGATTCAAATTTCGACCTAATTAAATGGCCATTGAACCCGAAAATATGTAGATACCAAAAAGACTTGGCCAATCGAGTTCATGCGTGGGCGAACAGAAAACAAAGAAATCGTGAAAATACAATAAAGCCAATATTCTTTGACTCTACACTGAAAGAAAAACGATTTAAATACTAACGTTTTAAATTCATACATTTCACTTAGTTTCTTGATCTTTCTCTCTGTGTGCAGAAAGTTATTCAAAATACATTTTAATAATGAGATTCCAAACAGATATGTATGCACATCCATCAAGTTGGACATTTGACAAGCCGCTATAAATCGCGTATTGCATACAAAATACAGTTTACGTTTTAAAATCAATTTTTTCACTTAACTGAAAACATCTTTGAACAGCTCGTTGTAACCTTGAGTAGCCCACAAAATTATTAAAAGCAAAATAAATATAAGAAACTGTTCAATATTTAAAAGAATAGCGCAATTCACTGGAATCGTGCTTTTTGATAAGCCAAATTGACTCATTGCCCCCATGGCAAAATATCAATTTAGCGAGAGTGCTCGACTAGGGTATACCCTTGTTTTAATGCACTTATTCTAGTAGAGTTGCATTCTATTCTCTCTGTTCTTGTACCAGTTTTATGTTCATAACTTTTCTTCAATATTGAAATTATTATCAATAATATAAACGCATATTTTATTAAGCTTTTGATGCATCCCCCTGTTTGTTCCAAACATTGCCACATAGTTTAGCAACGGCTTCACAATTTGTATAGGGTATTAAAATACGATCTTTAAAGATGTAGAAGCCTCAATGTTGCCATTGAAAGTTGCAAAACTAGTTCGGCACTGGCTGAGAGTTGACAGATACAACGAAACGGAACGGAACTTCAGGTTCATGGGCGTGCACGCATCGAAGTGGGCGTTAATAATATTTTTAATTTAATGGTAGAATCTCAAAAAATATATATATATCAGTATAAAAAATATATTGACTTGAATCGGCTTACACTTTACACATTTTTATTTGTTTGTTGACAATTAAGAGTAATATTTATTTATTCAAATATAAAATTAAAATGATGATGACATGTGTGGGCAAAAATGTGAGACAAATTTCCAGTTTTGTTGTGTTTTTCAAAACACGAAACCTTGTCTCGTTATTCGCATCGATGCGCCGTCGTAAATTTTATAGGTCATCTAATCGGCAGGCTTATCAATTTAAAAATAAAAATGTAATTATATTGTTATTCTTCTCAAAACAGATAAGCCTGTGACTGATGTATGCCTTGGCTGCATCTGCGAGGCCATCAGCGGTTGCAATCAGACGCGTTTTTGTGCCAGCGGCGTCTGTGGCCTGTTTCGCATTACCTGGGCCTACTGGTCGGATGGCGGCAAGCTGACCCTGGGCAACGAAAGTCCCCAGTCCGAGGATGGTAAGTTCCAGGTGCAAGTTTATGCAGCTGCTGTAGACTTCAATGTTTCCCCTCTTTCCTCTCTTCACCTCTTTAGCCTATGCCAACTGCGTGAATGATCCCATCTGTGCGGCAAATACAATTCAGAATTACATGACTAAGTTTGGACAGGATTGCAATGGAGATGGCGGCGTCGATTGCTATGATTATGCGGCCATTCACAAGCTGGGCGGTTACGGATGCAACGGCGACCTGAGCTATCAGTATAAGAGTACACTCGACACGTGTTTGACCACCTACTCGCAACTTGATGTGCGTTCTTCGCGTTAAGCCGGATCGTAATTCTACTTATATACATATACATACTATAATTATTTATGTGCAGTTTTCAGTTAAAACTTGAATCGTATCGTATGAATTGTGCAAATCAAGATTTTTTATAAAATTATATTGAAATAATAAAATACTATACATTTGATATATTAAAGTAATGGAAGATATAAGGTAAGTATAAAAATTTAGCTTTTAAAAAGTAACGTTCGATACGAAAGCTTTAGCTGAGTTTGTGACTTTGCTAAAGCTTTTATATTCGAAGTTCGAACAATGCTTCGCTGAGACAGTAGTATTTTAAGTTTATTGACGAGTAGATACCCTAGAATTTAGTATATAATGCTCTGTTTGCTTAGAATTTCTTTCAGCTATATCAATAGTTAACATACTTACTTAGTTACTACTCTAACTACTCTAACCTTACATTTCCAACAGTCAGTCTAATATTTCCCAGAAACCGGTATTATTGAACATATTGAGATAGCTGCCACTAGGCGTTTCGAGCTGGTTGCAGTTACGTTTTAGTTGTGAGCGTGTTCGAACGTGCTTTAAACAATTTACTAGATTCTATTACTACTTAAAATGCTAATTTCTGGATTATTTTACTTGTGGTTTGTTTGCCTTTTTTCACCTGTTGTGGTGCGTGGGCAGGGTAAGTTTCAATATAATTGAAATCAAATTCGTATTTAATCTGATTATGGATTGTCAGGTCATGTTCTGGATAAGCCTGTCACTGAACTGTGCCTCAACTGCATCTGTGAGGCAATTAGCGGCTGCAATGCGTCTGCCGTTTGCGTCAATCCGGAGAAGGGCACCTGTGGCATCTTTCGCATTACCTGGGCCTATTGGGTGGACGCCGGCAAACTAACCGTTGATGGGAAAGAAGACAAGTCGGAAAACGCCTTCACCAAATGTGCCTATGATCCACACTGTGCCGCCGACACTGTGCAGAATTACATGAAGCAATTCAATCAGGATTGCAATGATGATGGTGAAATGGATTGTCTTGATTATGCGAGAATACACAAGTTGGGGGCTTACGGCTGTAAAGCGGATCTGCCATATAATTATCAGAGTAAGTTCGAGGAGTGCATCGAGGACTACGAGGACCAGGGATTTGAGTGAGAACTGCCAGAGAGTTGCAGATGAATGTAACATAGTCTAATCGGCATTTTTCAATCGGTTAAAACAAACTAAACTTATTTTTAAAGTACAAACTTGTTTTAAATATTAGAATTAACATTTTGTTATTGTTATTAATCGGTTAAGTAGTAAATAAATCTTTATTACTAAGCAAATTAATCAGCTTACATCATTTATCTATTCTGAAAGTGATTTTATTTCCCGTTTCGTTTACAACTAACCGACCAGAGTAATTATAAAGCTTGTTTTGTAGCCGCAGACAACAAAAGTAAACAAACATTCGTCGAAACTTTCAGTTGATCGAGAACTGTTGAACATATCGAATCGGAAAGTGCGTGAAAACTAAGTGGAAAATGTATAAAAATTGTAGTTTACTGTTGTGTCTCTGTATGGCATTGACTGTGGGCGTGGCATGGGCTAATCCGCTAGATAATAAACCCATTACAGAGGCATGTTTGGGTTGCATGTGTGAGGCATTAAGTGGTTGCAATAATACAGCGATATGTGTGAATGGAGCTTGTGGAATCTTTCGACTCACCTGGGAGCAATGGGTTGATTCGGGGCGTTTAACATTGGACGGGGAGTCACCCTTATCGGATAGCGGTAAGTGTGGGAAATTCGAACGAATTCAATTTAAATACGAGATTTTCCCCAGCATTCACGAACTGTGCAAATGATCCACACTGTGCGGCGAACACACTACAGAGTTATATGTTCAAATATGGACAGGACTGTAATAATGATGAAAAAGAGGATTGCTTTGATTATAATGCCATACATTATATGGGACCATACAATTGTCAGGCCGATATGCCCTACAATTATGAGAGCGTCTTCAAAAAGTGCATCAAGCGAGTGCAACGTGAGCACCAACAGCAACAACAACACGAATAATAGAAAAAGCAGCAACAACAACCAGTGTCTGAAACTTGAATAAATTAATTTGTAATCGTTTTTATTTATTCTAGGAAATTGCAGTCAACTGACTGTATAGAATTTAGTATTTATATTACTTGTTTATATGCGAATAGTCGCATTTCCAGTTAGTTCTAAGTACTATTAAAAACGTTACACCTATTAATCAGGCTCAGTTGTGCTTCCAGCATAGCGAAGACTGCATCTCGTATCGGATAGAGATTAGAGCTTAGCAGAAGATTAATCGAAAGTTGATAGAAATGTTTGTGTTTCATTTTTTAATGTTGTTCAGTTTGCTTGGGTTGGGTCTCTGGCATTGTGGAATAGCTATCGATGGTAAGAGTCTTTCAAGTGATTTAAAATTTAATAAAAAATGTATTTACAATTTATACAATATTTGTAGATATTAGATATTTGTAGTATTTACTTAACAATTATGTGAATTTAATAAAATGAAGAAAATAAATTGCTATCAATTGGCGTTCTTCTAATTTCTATTTTCATTGCCATTTCAATACAGTGCGCACCACTGTACGATAATTATCGGTAGATAGTATTAACTGTACAATTATGATAATGCGATTCGACTTTCGTGTGTTATTCACTAGTATATATACTAAGCATATCGATTTCAATAGATTACGACGAGTAGCTAATATGCTAAACAACAATTCTTCCTCCCGCACTGCCCTCCCCCCCTCCCCCCCGTTCCGCCTTCCACTTTCATGTCTAGTTCCAAACAAACCCGTCACGGAAGACTGCCTGGAGTGTCTATGTGAGACGCAAAGCGGCTGCAATGCGTCAAAGGTTTGTGTGAATGGGGCATGTGGCATCTTTCGGATTACCATGGGCTTCTGGGTAGAGGGGGGTAAGTTAACGCTGCCCAATGACATGTCGGAAGATGGTAAGTTCATTTAAACTATAATCATTTCAAGTCTCTAGTCTCATTACCAACTGTGCAGCCTTTCTCAACTGTGTGAGTGATCCGCACTGTGCCGCAAATACGATCCAGAATTATATGTATAAACACGGCCAGGATTGCAATGGGGATGAGCTCATCAATTGCGAGGACTACGCAGCTCTCCATAAGCTGGGAAATCTAAATTGTCTTAGCGAGTTGCCGTACATCTACGCCAAGGTCTTCAATAAATGCCTGAAACGAAAGCAGAAACTGGAGGCAAAGGCAAAGGCAAAGGAACAATTATCGAATCTATCAGAGAATTAACTAAATAACTTTGTCTTTATTTGGTTGGTAGTGTTTTTCGAAAACAATTATTAATACACATTGCTTATGTTTGCGTCTGAACAGTTTTCAATACAGATCTATAGATATAGATGTAGTTATAGTACAATACATAGTATATAGTATATATATATAATTAAGTAAATAGTTTTTTTTTATTGGTATATGAAAACTACTTTAGAATCTTTCAACAATTTGTCAACGTTCACTAAATACTTTTTATTGGATTCAAAGAGGTCTTAAGTACATAAGTATAACCCGATTATTGCTGCTCCCATTTGCTCTGCTTCAGTTTGATCAGATTTGGTATTAAAATCTATTAGGCATAGAAGTTAACATTGAATGAAATGAATACTATTTTTTCATTATTGTATAACTTGAACCTTATCTTTAGAATTTGTTTAAACTGCTTAAACTGTTTTATACTTTTTTTTTGTTTTATTTTATTCATTATAAACAATTGTTTCGAACAACCTTTCAAATTATGAGACAGATGAGAGAGTTTTGCTAACTTTGATGATAATAACATAAATATAATTATATATATTAACTTTTTGCAGTGCTCTGTAACTAAAGCAGAGTCACAAAAGTTATTGAAAAAATATAGTTAAACTATTTGAAAAGTCAAAAAAAACAACAAAAAATTTGTTCTTTAAAATTGTGGCACTAAAAAACAATTTTTTGTTTATGTTTTGTTCTTGTCGGTATGTATGTATATTTTGTTTGGTGTTGGGTAGAAAATCAATTTATTCATGTTATTTATAAGGCTAATTAAATAAATGTCCTATAAATACAATCAAGCTCGTTACTTATGGGATGTGTCTGTGTGTATGGTTATGATTATGGGGATGTGTATCTGATATAATACATATGCAATTTATTCCTGTGATTCGCTTATGATTTAAACATTAATTCTGCACGTTAATTAACTTTATTTCTTATTATTGCCATCGTTAGCCAACAATAGCTCTTTGGCCTCCTTCTTGCCGCGTTTCTTCTCCTCCTTCGCATGCAACTTGGCCAAACGTTCCTCCTCCTTGGCCAAACGCTTCTCCTCCTGCCAAAGAGAAATGAGAAATATAAGTTTATATACCCCATTATAATGTGATTATTATGTTTGTGAAAATATTATGAAGTTGCACGTTAAATAATGAATAGTTTTATACTCTTTGAGGAATATTATGTCTCGTTAACAATTTCGCCAAACTGTAGTTACTCAGAATTTTGCTGGTAATTGGCTTATTTATATATTCAATGAATTTGTATTCTTGAAGCTGTTTTGAATGACAATTTCCTATTAAATCCAAGTTAAAATCTATTATTTACATTCATATTAAATATGAATGTATTTCAATATCGCAGTATAAGCAAATTTCTATCTATCTATCTATCTATCTATCAAATTCCTGAACTATTGTTTCAGATACATCTCATTTCTATGCCTTCCTATTCAATATTTCAGTATGAATACATTTGCCAGCATTGTTTACAGAGTATCTGCCAGTGTCAGCGAGTGTTTATACAATTTTTAGCTTGTTTAACATGCAATAAATAGAAAGCTTAAAAAGTGCATCAAATGCAAAAGGAGGTTGCGCATTATGAGTTACTTTTTGTTTGCACCGCCCAACCACCCAACGACTCACACACCCACATCGGGATTGGGTTGTGGGTTGCTGTGGGGTGTTGAAATTTATGCCCTGCAGCACAAAAGACCCGTTCGGCCCACGTTTAATGAAAAACTTTGCAAGCAGCGGATGCAAACGAGGCCAATTACAAACAATGCGAATGGGCGCCGTGTGGCGCCCCCTGGTGGCAAACAATAAAGTCGTAAGCCCCACAATAAAAGCGTGAGAGAGAGATAGAGAGAGAGAGAGTGTTGGGGAAAGAGATGCAGTCACCTTTCTGGCTTCCTTCTCAGCTTTCATCTTGAGTTTCTCCTCCTTCTTCTTACGCTCCATGGATTCGTTCTTCTTGTTGTCAGCTTTCTCCTCTGCAAAATTGTCGAGCGGAACTTAATTAATTTCGTGCATCCCTGGCGCCATCTATCTAGTTAACGAGATCAACTTACTGCTGCTGCTGTTGCTGCTGTTCGTGAAAAGCGGAAAACTGCGACTGGAAGCGCTCGAATGTGGCTTACAATTGCCAACTGCGGCGCCACCGCCGACCGAGGAACTGCCACATGCACCAGCCTTAGAGGCTGCGGAACTGTTGCTGCTGCCCCCCAATGGTGCACTCCGGCCGCCTTGAGCCTTGCTATTGGTCGGTGCTCCAGCGTTATGGGGCTTCTTATCCTTGGGCATCACATAGGCATTCTTGGGCAGCGAATTCTTAGAGGTTACCGGACAAATCTTAGCGCCACCAGCCTTCAAAGGCGGCGGTGCCAGTGCCGTACAGCTTAGCTGTATATTCATGGGACTTGGCCGACGTGGCGGTGGCGGTGACGTTGATTCACGCAGCAGAGGCGCCAGCTCATGGCCGCTTGACTTCGTATACGAGGCGTAGCTGATAGTGAGAAATGTAATAAGTTGTGATCGATTGGGAGAGTGGTCGGGATGTACTCACCGAAAACGCGGATTGCTGACATGCACCGGCGAGGGATGTGGCACTTTGGCTGGACTGCGAAACTCCTTAATGGGTGGCAGTCGATTCTGGAGATCCAGCAGGCGGCTCTTCACGTGCCGCCTTCCCGGATATGTGTGTGTGGGCAAGGGCGTCATGGCGCCGCTGCCGCTGCCACTGCCACTGCCGCTACTGCTGCTGGATGAGGATGTGGAGGCAGAATTGCTAAGCAAATGCAGTGGCTTGCGTGGCACAGCGCCAGAGCAACCGCTGGGGCAACCACCGTGATGCGAATGATGTGCGCCATTGTCACGCGGCGATAGCGAGCCAACGCTCGCCGAGGAACAGGAGGATGAGCCCGAGGGTGAGATCACCTGATGCTGATGATGGTGTATATTGGGTGAGGGCGGCGCCAGATGATTGGCACTGGCAGCTGATGCTGTGATCGCCGCTGGCGAGGCAGGCGAGCAGTTGCCGCTGCTCGATATGGAAGACGTCTTGGAGTAGTGCGAATAGCCCGATAGCGTGGAGCCCGCCGATCCCGTCGAGCTCATCGAGTACAGGCTATCCGATTGCGACACACGTCCATGCGCACCACGTGGCCCTGCATAGTGATGTCGAGCACCTGCCGCCGTGTGCAACGTGGGCTGATGGAATGCATGGTGTTCGCTGTGTGCGTCGTTCATGGAATAGGAGCTGGCCGAGGCGATTACACCGCCGGCGTGTACGCCCGCTGAGGCCCAGCTTTTGGCACCCATGGAGTAGCTGCTGGCCGACTCCTGTATGCGCCAGCTGCCCGATGACGATGTCAGTCTGTTCACCCTTGCCCGGCAGATGACGCACCGCAGTGGCAGCAATCTTTGTGCCACCGCACTCTGTATGGTCTTGACAAAGCAACGCCGGCAGACGACTCGATGGCCACAGGGTGAGGTCTGCATTGTGGCGCGTGCATTGATGCAGATCACACACTCGTCCTCCTGTGAGGATGGCGGATCCGGTTCGCTCTCTTCCTCAAGCTTACTCAGCAACTTGTCCTGCAATGATACAAGTTAGTATTTGTAATTCATTATCCAATTCCAGCAATATTTTCAGTTGCAGCCTAAAAGTATGCCACACTTTTTGTCATAGAAAATAGACTTGAGGGTGCCAAGTAAAATTGTTTGCCTAGTTTGTGGTCTTTGGAATTTAGTCTAGATTCATTTGGCACTTAATTTAATAATTGTTTTGTGCCAAACATATTTTGTGAATAGAAATTCATCGAATGGTTCCCCTTTAATTCATCCACCTATTTCGAAATTAATTGGCAGCATATAAAATATGTTTGTTTATTTTTTATTAATATTTCAATTAGCTCTAAATGATGTCAACGGTTGTTTACTGGCCAAGGGCACAATCGGAAGCCGTCTGACATGCCAATATAAATATCACACAATCAATTGAAGTCAATAAAATTTAGATTTTCATAATGACAATTTTGATAAATAATTAATGCAACAATCTGCGCATTGGCTAACTGTATTTATATGATATGCAAATTGAGGAATTTCAATTCAGTTTGATGGCTGATTTTGTGCGATTTGTTGTGTCAGCTTCGATTGATAATTAACTGAGCTGAGAATTGGCCAATGGCGCAGTTCGGTTCGTTTATTGTTTCCATTTGTTTATATTTATTTAAAGCTGGGTGGGAGGACGACCTCAGACTGTTTATTATGAATTAATAAAGACTATAGGTATTTTTATTAAAATTGCAAAGAATTGTTAAATTTTACATTGTTTCCATTTATTGTTGTTAATGCTTGTGGACCATTAAATGTTGTGATTCAGCAACTTTGTTATTGTTATTATTTATTGGGTGAACTGTCGCATTTTTGTTTTTAAATAAACTATATATAACTGTTGTCTATTTTTAGCTCGTCGATAAACAATTGTATTATTGCTGTGCAATGTACCTTTAAGATCGTTATCAATTCTCAAGGCACGAGGAAGTCGTAAAAGAATGTGCCATAACTTAAAATTAAAGTTGTTGGACGGGTTTCTGATCAACTTATGGACTAGAACTTAGAATGGGCCTTGCACTTGGCGGCTTTCAGGGCCAGCAACATACATATGTTTATCTCAAGGTGCCAAACACTCAACAAGCAATTTGCAATTATTACCAATTGGTTGTTATTATAACTACAGCTGAAAAACCTCAAAGCAATCGAGTTTCGAATGCCAAACTGCAGTCGAAAAGCAATATTCCATGGCATTTACTAGTAGACTGTGCATCACAGTAACCCTGACAACAGACAACAGACTACTGACTACAACTCACGATTGCCAGAATGAGACTTTGCAACGAAATCAATCTATGCATAAATCACAAACACTACTATAATAATACACCCATAACCGCTAAATTGTACGCCCGCAACTTGGCAAAATGATTTTGAATGATTAATGCTCTTTAAATGCTAAAATCGTCGCCTCACTAATTGACCCGCAACCAGTGAAGAGCACCGAACTGAGGATGGTCAGAACGGCTTTTGAAACATATACATATATTGTTGTTGTTGTGACTTGCTGCTGGCATCGGTCAACGAAAGGCGATAAGCATCAACAGCTGCTAAAACTGAGAGCACATTATTGGCATAATGAAACCCAAAAGTCAGCATTCGGTCAAGGTGAACAGGCTGGAAGTTATACACCGCAGAAAATACAAATTGTATCAGTAATTGATATATTAATCTAGCTAATAATATAATTAATTATTCCATTGATTTATAAATTAGTTTGGACAGTGTATGTTAATTCTGAACATTATTTGTAAGTGCGAATTCGTGCGAATTTCTTTCAACATTATTGACTTCCCTTTCAGGAGTTGCAATATATTCTTTTTACACTTCTTTTCTAAATATACTTCGAATAATAAGACAGATTTCTTGTATTTCTTGTTTATTTGAATAATCAAAAGACGCTTTAAGAATCCATTTACTACTTTAATTCGTTTTAGTTTTTATTCTATTACTTTAAGATCTTTATATTCAATAAAATATAATACCTTTTTATATACAATTACGAGTATATCTATATTTTTCCTTCCTTCAACTTCTACTTAACATTTAGCTATTTCGTTCAGTGTATTCCAAAACATCCCAAAGAGATCTTCTGTTGCAGTGACTTCAGCATCAGTGACAGCTAAATTAAAGGCTGCTCCATCTGAAGCATCTGAACGTTGCAACTGTAATAGCTTAGTTCTCTGGTAATAACTAGCCACACACTGTTATCAAACTCAGTGATCTTTTGGCACTTGACTCATTTTGTATGCTTTGCAGGCAACAGGCGTGCGACATGAGGAAATTAAATAACAATTTTACGATTTGACACTCCTGTACCGCCCAATCGTTCCTCTATTTTATCTCTCCCGTTATGGTAAGTGTTTGACTGGAATGCACGATTAGCTAATCTAAATATTTGGCACAGGTTGGAGGCGGAACATGCGATGATCAAGTTCGTTGCCTCAGTCTTTTGTTTTGTCATAGGGCCGTGCGAATTGATTTATCAGACAAACGACAGACGACAACCGACAATCGACTACCGACAATCGACTACCGACAGCAGACAGTCAATACGCACAACACGGCAACTCAACAACTTCTAGGCAACGTTCCCAGCCAGCATGCGGTTTGAGCTGCTTTCAGTTCGTCTACGGAACTCGGCCAGAACAGAGCGTTGTTTTCGGTGTTGTCAAAGCAAACGAAAGGCGGCACCTAAATACGAGTGTTTGTGTTGTTGTACCCGTTGTGTGTGTTTTATTGCTGCCAATGCGGAAGCGCATATCAAAATTATACAAAATTCAAATAGTTATCAAAGTGCGATATTTTGCTGATGTCTAAGGTTCATTGAACGCCTATTTAGCTGGCCCCGCCTGATAAAAATCAAACAACAACAACAACGATAATAGCTGCTTCAAGTCAAATTTATGCTTTTGACTGCATTTTGCGATGATTTTACCAACTGCCTCAACATTGTGCAATGTCTTTACATTTCTGCTGGGTAAGTTTTTGTTGGATTTATTTGACTGTGAACCCCGTCTAAACTGTCTTGTGTTCTTAGGCAATTAGCGTCCATTATCTTGACTTAACACCGTGCTGTTCTTTCTGTCAGCTATCCTAATATTTATTCAAGTTTTTAGTCACAAATTTGTACATAAGTTCAAGGTGTAGTCGGTTGTAAATAAGTAGTATGAGATCTCAGATGTATGCGAGATCGTATTGTATGCGTAGATAAGAGTGGAGTATTTGATGGACACATGTGCCGATTGTTGACATTCGATGCATGAATCTTTTAGGGTTCGGTCTGTCGGTTAACTTGAGAGTTTACTGAGCCATGAAGTAAGGCCGCTTTGGCACCGGGCAGACAATTGAACAATGGCACAACTGATCGCTGTACTAACTTGTAAAACAATTCAAGGTACAGAAATTTACCCTCGATCAATTGATGCGAGTTTATTTTTTTACTAAAAATAGGCCAAGATGTTGTTTGTAGCGTTTGTTCAATCGTTGTTGGCAAAACATAAAATGAATATATATAATTAAATGTTTAATTGTTCTTTTGTAGACACTTATTTTTACATTATTACCACATTTCGATATTTAAAATATTGCTGTATTTCGTTATTACTAAACTATAACTTTGTATATATAATTTTTGCATATTTTTAAAACAGTTTCCTTCTAACATTGTATAATTGGTTATATTTTACTTATATTTACTGTCATAAAACTGACTAACATATGAGTTCGCCTTACATATTTACAAAAACTTTGACTTAATTACTTGAAACTAGACTTTAAAAGGTTTAACAAAAAATATGTTAAGCTCACAACTTTCCAAATAACGCATTTCCGTCACATTTGAAGTATATATGATGATTTATAAGTAGATTACGTTATTACAAAGTTTCCAACTGAGTTAGCCTTCTACATATAAGGTAGATTTTTATTACATCTGGCCATTAAATGTCAATGTCATATTATTTCTTATCGAGAACCTTAAACTGTTATTCAGATTGAAATCTGTCATACAACGATGTGATAATTCACTTAAGAACAAGTACAAAAATAAAAAATGTTGTTGTTAATTAACTGCCTGCCAAAAAAAAAAAAACATTTAAATTAACAAGAAGAAGTGAGCAAAACAAATTAAAGAAAACCAGAAACAACGACAACAAACAGAAACATAAGAAATATGCTCGTATATCGTCTATAAGTAAGGTAAAAACTCTTCCGCTCTGCACACACAACAATAAGGAAAGAACTGGTAGTAAATTTACATAAATAAAATATATATTTAAGCTACATACATAAAATTGAGTCTGAGCAGAGAAACGGAAAGTGTTGAGCAAACCATAAGCTGCAAACTAATTTGACCTCGCTAAAGGTCGTGATTGTTGTTGTTGCTACCATTTGGCATCTAATCAAATCGAATAAATTCATAATCATCGCTAAATTTGTGTAGCAAAACAAACAACGCAAGAATACGTACTGCGACGTCATTGACATTGCATTGTTGACCCAGTGCCACGCCTCCTATATTACAACGCCTTTTTTTGAATATATTGTGTGTGATAACAACTTGATAGAAACTTGTTTTCCAGCAGTTCAATGGGTACAATGACTCCTATAAGACATTGGTAACGTTTGAATTAACTGGCATTTATAGGCTTTTATTATTTCTTTGTTGAGTTGTCATGTTTTTAAGTCAACGTGATAAGTGAAAGTTTATAACTTTCACTGCAAGCAATATTTATTTGAAATATTGAATAGGTCTAACAATCATCATATGTATTGTATTTTTCTATTGTATATTGATATTATAAACGTACACAATGATATGAATAAGCTACTTTGGAACTAAATGCATATTACTTTCAACTCGACTTGTTATTGCAGTAAACGTATCAATTATTCATATCATGTTATTGTTTTCCGAACTCAATCTTGGTGTTAGTTAAATTTGGTGTCCGTTATAGAGAACTCAACAGATTCAAAGAGTATTTACATGTCGCAGCTCATTAGTTTTTAGCCTTTATGTACTTTTTGTGTGTGTCTTTTCATAGCCGTAATACGTGGCGTATACGTCACGTGCTGCTGGTTTCAGCTGTCAATGTTGTTATTGTTATTGCTGCTGTTGTTCGTGGTGTCGTTTGGTTAGTAGTAGTAGCCACAATCGTAACATACGGCTAATATTCAAGTTCACGGCTAAGTTGAGCGCCGCTTGGCTGGTTTCATTTTGACCAAGTTTATGTTGCTGTTTTGTTGTTGCTGTTCGCCTTATTAGCTCGTTAATAATACAATTAGCTGGCAATAAATAATTACAGGTATTTTTCACATGCTAACTTGCAAATTTGAGTTTCTAATTCTGTTGTTGTTGTTTCTATGCTTGCAGCCGGCTCTCCAATCTTCTACAGTGCCGCACCGCGTGGCAGCTGCAGCAGTTGCTGTGCGATACACGAACGTGAGGACATCAAGTTTCTGCTGTACACGAGGTGAGTTGTGTGCTGGCTTCTCAGTCTCAGTGACTCATGCATATTCAGTGGATAATATTTGACCAAAAAAAAACCTACAGGATAAACCGCAACAAGCCCCAGCAGCTACAACTGAACGATGATTCGCGACTGGCGCGAAGCAATTTCAATTTCAATTACCCGCTGGCCATCTATCTGCATGGTTTTTCAGAGTCAGCCACAGGGGATCAGCAGAGCAGTCAGCAGCTAAAGGATGGTAACTCAATGTCACAGTCGCTGTCATCGCTCAGTTTACTCATCATCACATCCTTTTTGCAGCCTTCCTGCGGCGCGGCAACTATAATGTAATACTCGTTGACTGGAGCGCCATGGTGACAGTTCCCTGGTACTCCAGTGCCGTGGAGAATCTCCCAGTTACGGCACGCTATCTGGCCCGCTTTTTGCGCTACCTGGTGAAAAGTGGTTATGCCGTGAAGCATATACATTTGATTGGTTTCAGCCTGGGCGCCGAGGTGGCTGGCTTTGCTGGCAAACAGCTGCAGGAGTGGGGCATCAAGCTGATAAGGATTACGGCATTGGATCCGGCCTTGCCGCTCTTCGAGGGCAACAGCTCCAATCGTCGACTAAGTCCACGCGATGCTCGCTTTGTGGATGTCATACACACGGATGGCGGCATTCTGGGCAATCCCACGGCCATGGGTCATGCGGATTTCTATCCCAATGGCGGTCGACCATTGCAACCGGGCTGTGCTCGACAGGAAATCGCCAATAACCGCTGGCTGGGCATCATTAGTGAGTATAGAGAGAGCGAGTGTCGAATTACATTTAGTTTACTAATGTTGCTGTCGGTTGGTTTTGTTTTTCCCCAGTCGGTTGCAGCCATCAGCGGGCCTGGGAATATTTTGTGGAGAGCATACTACAACCTTTGGCCTTTCCCACCAACCGTTGCGAGCCGTCACAAAACTTTGGCAAATGTCGCATTGGCTATGGACGTGCCTTCATGGGATACGGTGCAGATCCAAGGTAATGCTGAATCGATATACATATGTATATAGAGAGCTGACTCCCAAAACTACACACACACACACACACACACACACACAACACACATTTATTTTAACCACTTGACAGACTGCGCGGCAACTTTTATCTGGAGACGAACGATGCCAAGCCATTTGGCAAGCACACCCCTACAGCACTCTCGTCCATTCCTCTTCTGTTGCCCATCTCCTACAAAATGCCACGGAATGTCACAAGGGAGCTGGAGTTGGTGGAGGTGGTGGAAGAGGAGGAGGAGGAGGATGAGGATGACAACAACATGCTGAGCAACAACATCGACAACATCTCATTGACGTGACAAAATGTCCAAAACAACCAGACGGAAAGCCTTCCCTCTGACCCTCGTCCACATACTCTTCAAGTATCTCTTCATCAGGCTGTCCTTTAACATGAAATTTATGGGAGCTGCGTGATTTTGGACGCACACTCACGCAAAGTTGAAGGATTCCACAGATATCTCTAGTTGTAGTTGTAGTTGTAGTCGTAACTTATGTAAGTTGTTGTAAGTTCTCTTGTGATCTGTCTTATAAGTATTGTTAGCACGTAATCCACGTTCCTCTTCACACTCTCTCCATCTCATTTTAGTTTCTATGAAAAGTAAATTGTGTTAAGCATAAGCTGTTTTATTGCGGCCTTTCTCTGCGATTCTCAATGGAAGCACTTAAGTGTCATGGATGGCAAATGTGGGAATTGATGTAATGAGCAGGAACTTATCAGACAACACTGACTGAAATAAATCTAATATTTAGTAATATAAAATTTAAAAATAACTAGTGGAAGGACTACAGTTGAGCGAAGACACCATAGACAGAAAAAATAGACAATTTATGGTAGACACCAAATGATTTTAATGACGCTATACAATTTGCTAAAGCTGTAGCATTAGGAATATGTATTCAGAAGCCATCAGAACTTTGGAGGAGGGAACCATTCTTGACCATTTCCCACGTGTGTCCATACATCTATAGGGGGGGGAGGGGGAGGGGGATTTTGGTACTGTCCTAGCGCCCAGTTAACGTTGACGGCAAGTAGCAGCAACAGGTTAACGAAGATCATCGACATCCACATGGTGACAACAGAAACTTGGTAATGATGAAATGAGTCCAAGTCGTAAGTCTACATATATAGGGCCTTTATACCATTTACTAATTGAATTCGATGCGATTTAAGTGCAATTGTTTCGCTGAAAAACGAATCAAAGCCATTTGTTTATGCTAGCAACCTTGTCAAATGGTATAATTGTAATTTTTATGCTTTTTAACTGACAATTTAAACGGTCATTTAAATGGTTATTTAAGGCTTAATTTCAACAATTTAATTGCATTCAACTTATGAGGAATTTAAGCCACCAAAAGATGTCCCTTTTCCTATTCTATGGAATGATGGAATAATTCATATACAAAGTCAAAAACAACGTCATCAATCATCAAAAATAGTCAAGGAGCTATTGAATAAATGCGCAATCCCTGTACTCTAACATAGTTCTAAGCATCTTCACATTATTTCTTAGAAAAATTGATTAAAGTTCTATGATATACCTCAAACAAAATGCATTGAAAGCATTATTTCTGAGTACATTTTTAAAGCTGCGAAAATATGAGGAAAAATTGCAATCGGAATATAAATAAACAAGTTTATTTTATTTCATTTCTACGCGAGTTTTTCTATCGATTTTCAAGAATATTTACATCCTTCATCAGCAATTTTAGAGTCCTTCGCAATGGCTGCACCTGGACCATAAAATATAAATTCTATGAGGTTTTCAGTTGCCTGCTGCCCTCTTCTTTCCCCCCCCTTTATTCTCTGCCACCCTCAACGTTGACCTAGTAAAATTTAAAGCAGAGTTGGCAAAGAAAATTCACAAATCATTCAAATGGAACGGATTATATTTACCAAACTGCAAATGCTGCAAAAGCTAACATTTGTTGTTGCTGTTGTTGTTGTTGTTGCTGCAACTGCAACTGCAACTGCTAGCTGCCTGCCACTGTTAAGTGGCACTGCAGTAAAGCTGTCACGTGCGGCTTGCATCGTTCGTCGATGTTTGCAAATCTGCAACGAAGCATTTGCGAGGCACGAAGCAAAGTCCTCATTAATAATGCAACACACATCAAAGGCACACACACTCCCATATCCACATACACGGCATCAATACACACCTGGGAAAGAACTGGCTTCATTTTCCTTCCGGCAGGCAACACCCTCTCTTGCTCTCTCTGGCTTTGCAACTTGCCGCGGCTTCCGCTCGTTAAGCGTTGGCTATGAAATGAGTTGAAAATCGGCTGCCGCCGCAGCTCATTGCACATTATGGCGCACATCCTGCCGGTTGCAATCCTTGCGGTTGTTGTTGTTGTTTTTTATATTTTCTACCATAATTATAGGCGTCTGCTTTTTATATATCGTGTGATCGTCTGGCTAAATAGCAATTTAAGGTTATTATAGTGCAACCTCGTAGCATTATTCGCATTATTTATTAATCACTTATTATTTTTTTAATTACGCTTGCATATTGGGGGCGGAGTCACGCCCAACTGTACCGACTATCGAGTCGGTTAGTTGGCGAATTGTGTGTGTTGTTTTCTTTGGCCTGGCCAAATGTTGTTCCGGCCAGGACAAATATTTTTGCTGCTTGCCCTTGGGGGCGTATACTTAATTCTGTATTTTGTTCGTTTTTTTTTTTTACTTTAACCGCCTGCTGCTTTCTAAGGTTTCCCGTTGCGTCATTGTCGCAGCCCAAAGCACTTTGCATGTCGTATTTTGTTAGTTTATACCCTCACAAAAGCTATCATAACTTTCATGCACCATATGTCAAGCTTTAAGAGAACTAAGACTAAGAGAAGTTTAGAATTTAATGTGGAAACATAGTATACTATCGGTAGTATGATTTAATATGCTAGCTGAGAAAGCTGCTTAAATTGTATCTGACTTAAATTTTCCACTAGATGAGTTCATGAGTTCTATGAATTAAATTAAAGCTAAGTTTGATTTACTCTCTAAAAGATTAAGTAAGTATATTTCTGCACTATATATATTACTCTATATATTACTATATCTGTCAGAGTATTCAATCGGCGAGAGCCTAACATGCACTTCCGTTTTTTTTTGGGTTTTCTCTTTGGGCTTCTGTGTGGGTTTAAGGGCAACTAAATTAAATTACTTGGTTTAGCCATGACTCACGGCTAAAACTAAAATATGTCTGTGACGAGGGTCATATAAATAATATTAAACGTGGTCTCAAATTAAAGCTATGCGATTGCTTGTCTTAAAGTTGACTAGGCATTGAAATCAAATAAAGAATGCTATTTATACATAAGTACAATTTGCTTATTGAGAAATCAAATTAATTTACTTAACTCTTCACAATTATTGCCCTCGGGACACTCGGCGAGTACAAAAACCTTGAGTCCTTCAGTCTTTTGATTCGTCGGGTTCTTTACTTGTTAGCTAACTAGCATATCAATTATAGTAGTAGTCCAACAACTACTGTAAGTTGTGTGTTCAGTTGTTGCGACTGTTAAGTGGGCCAGTGGGCGTGAGTTGTGCTTCTGATTATCGTTTTGGAGTCTCTATTGCTGTGTGGCATGCCACGGCAGTGTCGCACATGACAATAGCTTATAAACAAGGCGGGCAGACACGTGCAAAATGAAAATGGAGACTAACGGACTAACGGACTGATAAACGAACAACCCACGCGTGCATGTGCCACATACATGGGACACATGGGGCACATATTGGACGCGCAGGAGGCGTTGAGTCATGGACGTTGCCTAATGAGCTCTTGGGGCACCTTTTAAGGGAATGAAGCGGGGGCCTTGAGATCGAGCTGCCACTTTACAGCCTGATTGATTGATTGATGTTGAAATTGCTTGTTGTCGTTGTCAGTGTCGTTGTTGTTGCCGTTTGTTGCTGCCTCTTATTTACCTTGTATCCATAACTTATTTATAACTCAACTCTCATGAAATTTAATACACTTTTCGGCGCTGATAAGTGTGTCAGACGTTTTGACACCTCAAAGTAGGCTACTCAAAACATGAGTTTGCATGTACTTCAGTCAGTAAGTCAGTTAGTCAGTCCGTCAATCTATCAGCTTGACATCGAGTGCTTGTTTTGGTGCACATCCTGAAGTTTAAATTCAAAGGTGAACACTCGACTCGACTGGGGGCCACAAAATTAATTAAATCGATAAGGTTTTCGCTTTGTGTTTTTCCATCGTCACTTTTTATGTGCACTCTGCATGCTAGCAAAATATCATCAATGCTGTCAAAGCAGCTTCTGTACTTGATATACCCTGTAATTATGCGATTAAAGTTGTAGCTAAGTTTAGTAGCTAGTCTTATCAAAGGAACCAGCAGGTAATTAAAGTGAATTGAACGCTTAGCTTTGTCTGTCATTTAAGATTGAAGTGCAGTTCTTTTCTCTGTTATTGATATAATATTTTATACATATATAACAACAAGCAGTTGATTGTTATGAGCACTAAGAAATTTACTGTTTCCCTTTGCAGCTGTTATATAACATTTGTTATAAAACAAAGTGTTATCAACTTACAGCTGCTTAACGTAACTTAACATCAACAACCTTTCGAAAGTGTAAACTTATTAAGCGGCATTTCTATTAATGTAAGAATATTAACACTACTCCCTGTTGTAACTATCTTTATTTTATTTAACTTATATTTATAACTATCTATATTTTATATATTTAATGGGTATCTGTATAAAAAGCACTCTGCATTGTCAGCATTGTTAGCTCTTACTACCTTTTGCTGTTGTTGTTCAGGCTTCTAATGCACTTTGCCTTCGTTGAGACCGCGTGAGGATGCCGAACGAGGGAGCAGAGTTAGAGGAATGTAAGTTCGAGCGAGACAATAAACAATTCCATTAAGTTGCACAACAAGAAGACATCTATCGCTCTCTCTCTCTCTCTCTCTCTTTATTCCTTTCTTGTCTCCATGTTTGTGTGTTTATTTGTTACATACTTGCGGGCGCAACATTGTCATGAAAATTGCATTTGTAGCGTCGACGTTTACGTGTCAACTTTTCAATATGTCTCTCTGTGTGTGTGTGTGCTTCTGTGCAGACCATGTTGTCGTTAAGTGAATTTATTGCATTTAATATGCTTTTCATGTCACACAGAACGTAGCTCGACATATTAAGCTCAATATTTTATACATATATATATTCTTATAGCGGACATCAGCAGAACAAGCTTATTACAGTCAACAGTATGTTTACAAAAGGTAGACAAAGAGGGAGGTAGATAGAGAGACAGAGAGAGGGAGAGAGAGAGCCAGTTGTTAGAACACTCTAATTGCTGCACACATTAAAATCCAATTAAATGCCATAAACCCATATAAGCAATACAAGTTTGTGTAGGCGCAGCCAAATTGAAGCCTGTAATGAGCAGGAATTTAGTTTCATATTGCAGAGAACACTAACTAAAATAAATTTAATATTAAATAATAAAAAATTAAAAATAACTAGTAGGAAGACTTAACTGTGAGACTCCATAGACAGAGAAAATATATGTATTATTTATGGTAGTAATGAAACAATTTTAATGACGCTAATGTATACAATTTGCTAAAGCTGTAGCATTAGGAATATGTATTCAGAAGCCATCCTTGATCATTTCCCACGGGATGGTACAAATATATCCGGGGTGGTAGACGGATCTTGTTGTCCTAGCGCCCGGTTCACGTTAACAGCAAGTAGCAGTAACAGGTTAACGAAGATCATCGACATCCACATGGTAGCAACAGAAACTTGGTAATGAACTGAGTTCAAGCCGTAAGTCTATGTATAGAACGATTTACTAATTGAATTCGATGCGATAGAAAGTGCAATTGTTTCGCTAAAAACGAATCAAAGCCATTTATTTATGATAGCAACCTTGGCAAATCGTATAATTGGCATTTTTAACTGACAATTTAAATGGTCTGTGAGTAGGCGTTGCAAATTCGTGATAATATCCAAACACATATACATATATAACTACGTTAATTAAAGCTGTAACTGCTATTTATCAATAAACACACTGGCTAATTGCAAAACTTGGTCCAACAAACAATAACAACGACATGGAGATCAACAACAATGTGCCTTGTGCCAGGCAGACAGATGCTCACACACACAAACACACACACAGGCATACATGGACGCAGAAAACCAAAGTGCAACCATAGAAATTTCTGACAAAAGTGTCAAATTTGCCAACCAGACAGCATTATACACAACACATACACACACACATACATATAGAGCAGCCTCATCAGGCGTAATTACGGCTTTTAACACATACTACAACGAGAAAGTGAAATGTGGAAATTGCCGCTGCGATGCCATTTTGGTTCATTCATTGAAAAGCAGTTGACAGGGCGTGTGAGAGGATAAATGTAGAGAGAATGAGCAGGGCAGGGGGGTGTAAATGATATACTAGTTAACTTAGTTAGCAGCTAGTTGCTGTGTGAGTCAGCAAATTGCATATTTTAAAGTTGCAGCATAGGGAAGGTTTTAAGCTGCTGTGGAAAGGGGGGGAGGTTTTTTAATAGCATGCCAGAATTGTGATAGTCATGAGTGTGTGGGTAAAAATAGTTGCTTTTTGTAGATGTGCAGTTGCCGTGCATTGAGGGGCATACATGCGACATGTTGAGTAGTGCAACAAACGGTGAATGGCAGCAGCAGCTGTGGCAGGCAACAGCCATCGGCATGCAACATCGAGTCAATTTCAACAAGTTAAGAGTGCGCTTTTATACGGTGAGTGCTGCACACAAAGACAGTAACAGTAGCAGTAACAGTAACAGTTAACATTAATGGCTTTTAAATGAGTTGAGACAAAGAGCAAAAAGTGTTGCCTACTTTCGAGCGCAGCTGAAAGCATCGCTCTGTAGTACGAATAGTAGGCGTTGGCGAAGTCCATTTAAAACAATTGTCGTCAGCACAATGACAACTCAATTCATTGCATTTGGCAGACAAAATAATATATTTAATTGAAATACGGCCTTGAGCAAAACGGGGAGGGCGTGTTACAGAGTACGGAAAAGGGAAAAAACAGACAAAGGAGTAAAGCCAACGCATTTTTTGTTATTTCAGAGCAAAAAGGAAATTTGTACTTCCATTGTTCTACACTCGGACAAAGTGTGTGTGTTTGTGTGCATGGGTGTGTGTGCGTGTCTGTGTGTGTTTGTAGATTTTGCGGGCGCTCTTCCAATTTCGCGTCTCCTATTTCCGGCCATGCGGCGGCGTATATTGAAAATTTATGACATTTTCCTTTTATTTTTGTTCCAAGCTTTTAGTTTTGCGTAAACTTTTTGCGATGGTTTCAAATACCCTATAAATGCAGAGTTAAATAAAGGCTAGTCACAGCTGCAAGCTAAAGTGAGTTAAACCAAAGAGACGACAAAAGTTAATAGACAGGGTATCTGACAGTTTAACTGTAAGGTAAAGTAAAGTTTTTTGTTGCAGTTTTTGAGTTATGCTGCGATATTGTCAATGGTGCCTTAAATGAAAGCTGCAACTTTTGTGGCTTTAACTTGCAGCACATAATGAAATGACAGGACAACGGGGAAAACCTACCACAACAGATTGTACTTTTAAAACAATGACAGCAACGAGGAATACGCTGAAAGGAATCGCTTAAATGGTAAATGGTAAAAAAGCAAGTAGAGAAAATTAAATAGAAAGCCGAAAAACTAATTTCGTTTAGTTTTAGTTAACTAAACGAAAATGTTATACAAAGTTAGTGAATGTATAAATTGTATAAAATGAAATCTAACTAAAAATATGGAGATTAGTTTGAATAAAGTTAACTCTTACATCTTTTAAATTCCTTAAAACTACCGACAATCCACCGACCGAATGCGAAACAAAACCGTGCACTTTGCAAACAACTTTTCGAACTGTTTATTCACACTTAACAAATCATGTCGCATACCAAACTTATCAGAAGTGGTTTTAACGCGCTCTCCAAACGCCACTCAATGCTGTCCAGTTTAAAAGACCCGCCAGGACCTCCACTAAACGCTTCAATCAATGCAATTAAAGTAAAAGCACAACAACAACAATATGGAAATGTACGTGCTATGCTTTTATACAATATAATGGCACAGACATCGCGTGAGTTGTGCTAATGCATTGCCACGCCCAAAATTGTGGGGTATTGACGGGGTTGGGGCAATCCTTTTTATACTGGCGCGTCGAGTGCAGCACGTGAGCAACAACGCAGTAGTCGATTGTAGAAAGAATTCAACAATAAAACCATGGCAACAACAGCAACAACTACAAAAATGACTTCGACTTCAACTCAATGCGTAAACACTAAAGTTTAATGCACTCTAATTGCAGGGGCGGGCAGTATGGCGAGGGGACTGCGATTGACGGCAGACGGAAGCGAGCAGACGACAAAGCGACTAACGGCGTCATCAAAGCAGTCTCTGAAAACTACACTGAGAGAAACACAGAAAAGTTAAATGAATACTTAACAAGTTTTTAATGTTTTCGTACATTTTTCAACACTCAAAAGCTGAAACGCAAATCGCAAATAATACACGAATAACATTATTTAGCTTTGTCAATATTAAAGTTAAGCATATTTAATAATTGTAAATTTACTTCAAAAAATATTCTTTCATCCAAAAAAATGATATTTAAATATACCCGCACTTACTGCAACCTTTGAACTATTCTATTTATTTCGCCAAGTGTATAAACATTTAAATAAAGTTAAATGCTCCTTTGTGCGGCTGCGTTCAGGTTGCGTGTGGTGCGGTGCTGTCGTTGAGACGACACTAAGGTTCAACCACTTGGCACTGGCTTGGAAACAAAGCAATGGCCGCCAAGCGGATATCCGGTTAAGTTGCGTGTGTGCCACGTGGCGCGTTGGAAGAGACCATGTTTAACGGTCATCAAGTTGATTAATGTTTGATTATAATGATTTATTTTGTCGCGTCTATTGACCAGCAGCAGCCGATGGCTGCCTTTAGCTAAAACATGGTTAAAAAAACTCCAAAACGACTTACGTAAACAGGTAAAAACTATAAGACCCAAAGCGACATATCAAAAGCACATTTATAACGTTGTACAACATTCAAACTGACCAAAGCTGCAGGTTTGCAACGGTTTGAGTGATGAGGGAAGGTAGGTACTAAAAACGAAATTATTTTCAAACGCTTTGTGTGATTTATTTGGCTGTCTATGCACAGGGCCTGACCACAAAAACGAAAGCCAAGCCAAGGCAAGGCAAGGCCTAGGACACATACATACTCGTATCTGGCACTGGCCAAGCCCTGGGAAATGCTTTTGGCATTTAGATGACTAAGCTCGTTTTTGCCCCAATGCCTGGTGACTGGTAGCTGGTGCCAAGTCAAATTGTGTGGTCACTTATTGGCAAGACTCGCATAAAGGCATCTGCAATTGTTCGGCCAACCTGCAAATTGCATAGGACGAAGCACATTTTTTAACTGCGGCTAATAATCATCAGCAGCTGCTCCATGATTTTCCTATGTCAAACGAATGCAATTCATCAAGGCGACGACGGCGACGACGACGACGACGACTTAGTCAGCTTGAAGGAAAAACTCATTAAATTTCAGGACATTTTCAATGTCGAGTCCTTGCCGGTTTTCGACTTCCGCTCAACTAAATTATAAATTTTTTAGGCTTTTATGGTTGGCCGAAAAATGTTTGGAAAATATTCGTGAAGCGTGTTCTCTGTGTTTTATTTTTTTTATTTTTACTTTCTGTCTCTGTTTGTTTATGTTGCAATGTCACGCGACTTGTAAACATAAAATTCCGTTGCTTGTTAACATTTGACAGAGTTTTGCTTTTAAATAGGCAGATAGGCCATGCCCACCATCGCCTATAGTTCAACGAACACGCCCCTTAGTTAATCAGCATTTAATGGCCTGGGCCTGGGTCTGGGCCCGGGTCTGGGCCTTAGCCGGGGACGCACACCAGACGTATGAGTCATATTTTATGCGGGTTAGCATTAATAACATATCGCGCATACGTCGCGTACATCAGTGCCACAAAATATTTATGCATATCTTATATGAGCATCTCCTAATTAGGCGACATCAACGCTGGCAATCAGCTGTGGCTAATTCTCAGTCGCTGTTGCCCCAAGACATTTCAGAGCCATGACAGGCGACAGGCGACAGTCACTTGGCTCAACATGTCGTATACGCAACGCAACGCGACAAATTTTAGTCGTTTCAGTCTTTTGGAGATTAACAGCACAACGGAGACAGAGACAGGTCTGAGTGTTATGCGTGTTATATTGTGAGCACTTTGGAAATTGAATAATTAAATTGTTGTAAAATTTTGACAGAAAATACATATATTTTTTTAATTCCTAAATGTGCATAGACAATTTATTATAAGAAGTATTTATGACTGTAGGAGTTTATTAAACGTTATTTTTATTCTCTTCTATACTAATGGCAGTTTTCATGCAAAGATTATAATGTTGTGAAACTTTCGCTCTTTGCCGTAATGAGCTCACTGCTGGACACTGTTTCTCTGTCCATTTGTAACTTCGTCAGCTAATTAACAGTCCAGCTCGCAACAGAACGCAACTGTTTAGATAGAAGCCTCCATATACCATTTTCCATTTGCCATTTGCTACCTTCTCTGTGTACACTTTGAGGCGTTACGCATAAATTTGGGCATCCATTTGTTGGCCCAAAACTGGCACATGGCCCTTGGCATTAGCCTAATTGTTGGGCCGGACAGGTAAAAGGCAATTTTAGTTTCGCATTTAATTGTAAAAGCATTTTAATACGCAGCTTGTTTTTTTTTCTCTCTAATTTTTTTTAATGTTGCATAAAAGCATTTTCGTATGCCATGTGTGTGTGTGCGTGTGTGTGTGTGTGTGTGTGTGCGCGTGTTTATTGTTGGTGTTGCTTTCAAGGTCGCTTGAAGAAATTACAGTCACGCGTCAGATTTTATGCAAAACAGCAAACGAGCTCAGTTTTTAAGTATTTTGTGCATTTGCAATTGCCCAGCTTGTTGATGTTCTTGCTGTACTTATATAAGTGAACAAGTGTGTGAGTGTGTGTGTGTGTGAGTGTGTGGTGTGTAAGTGTGCCTCCTGCCTATACATACATATAAGAAAGTCATAAATTTCAAACAAGTCTCGTAAAATCTCAAGTGAGCTTAGCATTTTGCAGTGTCGCGTTGTTCATTTTACTCAAGTTGCTGCTTTTGACATGCAAATGAGCAAAGCGAAATGTTTGTTTTTGCTTTTAAGCAGTTTGTACTACGATATGCATATGTTTTCCGCGAGTGAAAGGACTGTGAATAGCGCTGTTGATAACAAGTTCAAGAAAAACATGAAGTAGCAAGTAACAAGAGCTTGAGAGCTTTCATTACAAGCAAACTTTAAGCAGTAGGGAATTCCAAGAGAATTTATGGTATTACTTATGCTGAAATATGGAATAGAAAGAGTTGAAGTTGAGTTGGGGTAAATGGATAAATAACTAAGGATATCTTAATATATTTAAATTTACTATTATTAGTTTCATTTCCTTTTGCGATTGACCTCTAAAGAAAATATTCTGTTTTAAATTAGTCCCATAAAATGCAAATAATTTCACACCTTCGCCAATACAAATACACACACAAACACACACACACACATCCTGTGTAGCACATATGAAATGTCACACAATTTATGGCACTTTTTATAGTCGACTTTTGGGGGCAAGACAACAACAAGGCTAAACTTCACCTTTGGTGATTTGTATACGTACGTACGTATTTTTTACGAACTATTTGCTAAAGTTAAATGCGGGTACACAAAAAAAGAGAAAACAATAAAGCAACAACAACAACAGGAAGCACTTTAAAATGTCAAAGGAACAACAACAAAACATCAGCAACATAAGCAACAACAGCTCAGTCGCAGCGCAGTCGCTGAGCTGTCAACGCTTTGCTCCGACATTTTTGTAGGCACTTAAATGCTTCGCTGCTTTTAGGTTTTCCATAGCTTTTCTTCGTCTTGTTGTTGTTGTTGCTGTTGTTGTGACTCAAGCTGTAGCTGAAGCTAATGATGCCTGCAGCTTTGATAAAGGCAAACCGACCCGGGACATCGGTCTACGGTTTTATTGCATGTTTTATGTGCTAAACATAAAAGTCGACTACACTGTAAAAATAAACTATAAACTAGCAGTTTTCTGGGAAGTGTAAAAAGCAGATGACAACTGTTAAATGTAAATTGGAAGTACTGGAAGATGGTGCGCAAAATGAGAGGGGAAGAACGTTAGTTTAGGAAGTATTTCTATAGATTCTCGTTTTGGTTTTAAATAGAGTTTTCAGTGAAAACTGTTAATGAAAACTAAGCTGCTTTCTTAAGTATTTAATCTATTAATTTTCTATTTTCATATTATATTTTTTACATTTTTATCTGCATTTAAATCCCTCATTCATTTGAGAAATGTTTAATGTGACATTTATACTATTAAGTCAAGATTCATTGATTAATGCTTTATGTTATATATTTATGAAGTACATGCAAGTTTTAAAGCTTGAGTTTTCTCTAATAAATTTATGGAATATTTGAAGAAACAACAATTTTAAATTGGCATTCTTTAGTTTGTTTAGTTCTTGCTAAAATGTGTGCTCTACACATTTTTATATAATTGTTTTCAAAGTGGAATTGAGGAAAAGGTCAAGTTCTACTTTGAAAACAAATTTAATTCTTAATTTTATAATTATTTTATATATTGTTGTAAAGTATCTATACATATTTTGATATTCTTTTCTTTCTGCCAATCACCGTTTTAAATCTTTCTAAATTCAATACCATTTTTCTCAGTGAAACTCTGATGTTTTTCATAATTTTGGGCGACGCCCGATCGGCTTTTACTCACAATTTTATGATGCAGCGCCGAGAGTTCCCGCTCGGTGACACGTCGACTGGCAGCCTCCCGGCGGCGTTGCCGGAACTGACTGTACTTGTAGGCGAGCATGACGCCGGGCAGGGCGAGAGCCTCCAGGGGTGACTTGCGTCCAAAGGGCATTACTGGTTATCTGGTTGCGGCTACTTTAGTGGAGAGAGTCTTTGGTCTGGCGAGTGTTGTATTACGAGTAATATTGCTTGCTGGTTATACACAATTGAGTTTGTCGTTTGGGTTTGCTGCAACAGCAGCTGCAGTCCCCGTTTAGGCTGTGTCGCATCTCATTATCTCAACGATTATGTAAGCAACACAACACGACCTAAACATTTTGTGGCCTAAGAGACCCTGGTCTGTATTTAGTTCACTTGTTTCTTGACGCGAACAATTTTCAATTTCATTTGTTTTTCCGTTTTCTGCGCATGCTGATAAACTGCAATCACTTAGCATTTGATTTCAATTCGCCTGCAAACGATGCAAAAACCATTTATCATGAGATTCATACATACATATGTACTAGTATGTGTGATTGCAATCCCCTTGATTTTGAGTGCTTGTTGTAAGTGTTTGATCCCCCGGGGGCTCAGTTCAGCCCAGAGTCAGCGCCAAGAACATGTGTTTGTTTGTTTTTACAGACACTTGAGCAGATAAATTGTGTTTCTAGCACTGATTTCACATCCATTTCGCCAACAGACTACAGAAACTTATAAGTATAGCAGGTAAATTCTGCAGCAGTAAATTTTTAAAATACCTAAAAGCTTTTTATTATTTTCTAAATATATCAAAAATAATTTTTACTTGAAAATGGTTTATTTCTGTTATTCATTATATTTAAATTAATGGCTCACATTGCTAAATATGTATAATATATTTTTAATATATATAAAAATTAGTTTTATTTGATATCTCTCTTCTACTTTGCTCTGTTTCTCTATGTTGACTTGTTAAATATATTTATACTTAAATTACATTAATGAATGGTTTCATTAAGCTACTCAAATGTTTTATTTTTGTTTTTGTCGAAAATTAAATTAGAAATTATTATTCAAATTGCTTGCAACATCTTTGGCAAAATACTGCTGATGGCCACACAACAATTTATGGTCTCAACTCATTTCTTTGGCTATGTGGCAAGTTCTCCTATCATTATCTGTCAAAGTCTGGCATTAAGATGGCTGATTAATTTATGCTTGGGCTTTAACCAGCATCAAATTACAAGGCGAAGTTGCACATTAATTTCAATTAGACACACACACACAAACACACACAGAAATCACAACTTGGCCACTGACTCAAACTGAGGACAGCACAAGGGGGAACAAAGTGTTTGTTTTGGGTATGAAACTGTCGCTGATTATACGCTGTGTTTAGTTTGACTTGACGGCGACTTTTATTTCTTTAAGCTTCACTCACACGCACACATACACATACACTACACACAGATAGAGAGAGACAGAGAGAGAGGAAGCGAGACAGCAGCTACTGAACCGTTACTTTACGTAGCCCACGTGCGTCGGTGGCCAACGCAGAACGTCGAATGTCGCACAAAAGCTTCGCAGTTTCCCACGCAACCATCCTGGAAGCTGCGTGTCTGTCTGTCTGTCTGTCTATCTGTGTGTGTGTGTGTGTGTGAGTATGCCTGTATGTGTGTGAGTGTACGCACTTCCAATATGCTTGCAAACACAATTTGGAGGTGGAGTCTCTGGCCATTTCCAGTGCAGGTTGTTTATTTTCACAGCACGCGGTTGACTTTTTTTTTGTATTTTTATTGCTTTTGCTTTTTTTTTTTGCCTTTTATTTCTATTATTTTGTTTTTATTATCGTTATTTTGTTGCTATTTTGTTGTCTAATTAAATGACTGTGCGAACACGCAATTCTTGTCCACTGTCACGCTGTGTGTACTGACAAATGATTTCATTAATTGACCTTTATTCGCGCGCACGAATTGCACGTTCTACAACGTGAACGTTACGTATACGTCGCGTGTCCGCGATGTTGCAACATTCGCCGTGGCGCCTTCGCATCCGACGTCTGACTGCTAACTGCTAACTACTAACTGCTGCAAGGATTTGCGCTTCCAGCTGGCCAAAAAGCAAATGCAGCAACTGCGCAAACGCCAAAAATAAAAGAAATACAGTTAGCCGGCAATTTGGTATAACAGTTTGTCTCTTGCCAATTTGTTGTTTATACTACAACAAGGGGGATGTCGAACCGTGTGGGGAAGATTCGAACTGAGTAAGTGAGTCTCAGTCTCGTAAACAAAACGTCATCACATTTGGACAGCTGTGTGTGTGTGTGTATGTGTGTGTTTGTGTGTTATTCTGGCCGACACCAACAAATATAAACAAATCACAAACTGGGGGCACATTTACATTGTCGCAGTTTGGACATTTGCGACACTTTTGGACTTGGCCAATTGCTGTTGCGGTTTTGTAGTTTGGACAATTGGTACAATTCAATTTTACGACCGCTTGTTAATTATCGTTGGCATTGCTTGTTGTGCTAATTGTTGCGGCCTTTATTAGACTTTGTGGCTTGTCCCTGATTTGTGTGGTTGTACGTATGGCAAGAAATATCCAAGGTGGTCAGCTTTCTATTATTAAATACATAATTAATTGAATAAGTTGAATACTAAATAAGAGAAATGGTTGCTGTCGTTGCTTGAGACTTGGCAACATATTGCTGCAGGCTTAGCAACATGCTGCTAGCCATAGCAACATGATCATAATGTTGCTTGATCGAAAATGCTCCGCTTTATCGCTTTCTCTCTCTCTCTCAGTTGTGTTGCTGGCTGCAAAGAAACACACACATATGCTGCAGATCAATAGGTGTTAAGAGCGCAGGTCAACTAAGCGCCAAGAACAACAACAAACAGTAAGACAAATTGTCGAATGACCAAGCAAAGACAAACAAAGACAGGAACAAAAACAAAATCACTGGAAGAGCGACAAAGTCAAAGCTGTAACTGTTATACTAAATGCTGAGCGCAAGCTTATTGAAAGTGAGAGCTTAGTGTTATACTACTCTCTCATGGCCTGCTTTGGCATATGCAAAAACAATTTGCCAGCAATAGCAACAACAACAACAACGACGCCATGGAAATGATGACGTAAATTGAAAGCAAGCCAAATGATACAACAACAACAAGAACAAGAACAGAAACAAAATCTATTTACATTGTACGTCTGCCCGTCTTACATTTGTCTGTCTGCCACGCAATGTGGCCCAGGTGTTCCAGGTGTGCGCTGTCGTTTGTTTGTCGAGCATTTGTCGATTCTGTCGAGCACTGAGTGCACTTCTCAGATACGGATACACTTATAAAATAAAACTAGTTGTGGCACACTATTATGCTGCCTCTAATGACATTTGCCATTGTTTCTCTCGCGTCGCTTTTACAACTCGCTGACAACGCTTCCATTTCCGCTTAAATGCATTTCAGCGATTTTCTTTAGCGCAGCTGAGAGCAAGTCGTGTCACGAGCAGAAGCACGAAATGCAAGTAAAAAGTATTATTAAGTTTAGAGAATTTTAAAATATATAGAAAACTAATCAATAACAACTATGTATTTTTAAATATTTATTGAACTATTAGAAATTAGAAATTACCCTTCTTTTTTTCAAGCTCACGCGTGACTCACGACAGAGCAGCTATAGTTTTTAAATGATAGAACTATTAGAAATTGAGAATTTAAGCTTTGTTTTTTAGTCGACTAAGCTCACGCGTGACTCACGACTACTACATCTCTTAGATTAATTGTGACTATCTTAAAAATATCCCATACATATCCCAGTATAATCAAGTCAATAAGTTAAATTTAGATAGATTCATCGCAGTCAATCAGCATTGCTAAGAATGATCGATAATATCATATTTAATCACTTGCACATCTCTAATGCTTGGCGGTCTGCTTTGGTCTACGTCACGAGTTGTGCTGCAGCCTGCGACCTGCAGTTTGTTTGTTTGCCTGCCTGCCTGCTTGTTTGCTGTGTATGTCCTTCGTAGGATATCCACTCACTCACTCACTCACTCACTCACACCCTCTCACACACACACACACACACACACACTCGCATACTCGCATACTCGCAGTGTCTCATATTTCGTTGTGTGCGTCCTTAAAAACTTTTGCACTTTGTGCTCAATTTCGTTTTCTTTGTTGCGTTTGCGTTTCTATTTCTATTTTTAGGCCGCACAGCTCGTTGCACACATTTTTACAACGTTAAGGTTAATGGTTTTTTCTTAGCCAACACTGCCACTGAACATTTCCCATATCAATCATACGCCATGTGCTTCTCTAGTTCTCTCTTTCACTCTGTTACCCTAGCAGCCATTTCTCATGCCAAAACGTATAAATTAATCAACAATGGCATAGAAATAATGGACATTGTTGGCGAATATCCGCTCACACACACACGTACTCACACACACACGTACTCATACACACACAATCACTCCACTTTTAGCCAACCCCACACAGACACTTCCTCTGTCATTGTCTCTGGCATTGTCCAAGTTTGTTGACGTCCCCGTTCACAGACAACCATTGACGTCACAAGCTGCACATGCACAACACACATACGCAACGTATGCCAGCTGCTGATTTCTGTGATTGCTGCCTCCGACTGTCGCAGTGCAATGATGCTACAGCCACAAGCAGCAACCAGCAACCCCATCATCAGCACCAGCTGCAATTGCCTGACCTTCCCCAAATTGTTTACACTTATCATGACAAATGCTTTCACAAAACGTTGGCCAATTACCAATTTAGACAAATACAGCGAAGTTCTTAGCTTTGAAATACACTTTAAAAGGGCACATTTAAGGGAAATAAATAAGTAGTTAATCTGAATATGTTTTAGTAAGATAGAATATACTACAAAGACATAGAAATTACTACTATTTGGCAAACTATTGTGCTAATTATTGTGACATTATTAAAATTTACAGATGATAATGTTAAAAAATATTTTAAAAATATAGTAATAATTAAAGCGTAATTATCGAGCATGTATATGATGAAATTGCAATCTGAACATAAGTATTTGATAGACCTCTAGACCTGGTGAAGCTCTGGAACTGCTGAGCTACCCTCAAGCTGGACATCACTTGAAGGGCTTCTTGAGTCTAACGACGTTTGACTGGCGACTGCAGTGGGTCAGTTGAAAGTCGCGCGTGAAACTGTGTGGTGCGTGTGGTTTGAAGTGGTTCAGTGTCGACAACTATCACCACATTCTGAAATAGTCCTTTTAGAGCTATGGCTGCCGCTGCTGTTGCAACGCCCGGCGCCACTGTGCTGCCAACAGGACCTGCGGCTGCAGCAGGACCTGCCGCAGCTGGTGGTAAAGCACCAGTTAACCTGCTAGAAATTGCCGGGGAGGCGAACATTGTCAACTATATGAAGAACCGATTGCGTAAGGGGGCTATGAAGAAGAAAGGTCTGGAGATTGTAAATGGACATCGGTTTGCGGTGCGTTTCTTTAAGCAGCCAACGTATTGTGGCCACTGCAAGGACTTCATCTGGTGAGTTACCGCGAATCGTGAATTGCAGACCGCAAACCACAATGACAAATACAACGACGACCCATTTATTCTTGCCACGACCCTCGAATTGTGCAAGTGTTTTTGTTGCAAACGTTGCGTTGCGTCGCCTAATTTAATTAGCGTTCTGTAACTTGACACGTTTTGTTGCTCATTTCATTGTTGCATGCGGCGCCGTGGATGAAATACAGGGGCTTTGGCAAGCAAGGTTTTCAGTGCGAGGGTAGGTTTAACAGTATGCTACACACACAGATACAAACGTACAATTATAATTTTATATATTTGCAACTGTCATACAGAATGTCGCTTTAACATACATCAGAAATGTTGCAAGTTTGTGGTCTTCAAGTGTCCTGGCAAAGACACGGATTTTGATGCCGATTGCGCCAAGGTGAAGCATGCCTGGAACTCAACAACCTACACCACGCCCACCTTCTGCGATGAGTGTGGCATGCTACTCCATGGCGTTGCCCATCAGGGCGTCAAGTGCGAGAGTAAGTAGCAATATGGGGAAGAGGGAAATCCTTTTCGGCTCTAATGATAGCGCTTGTTGCCACAACAGACTGCAATCTGAATGTGCATCATCAGTGCCAGGAGGGCGTGCCACCGATGTGTGGCGCGGACATCAGTGAGGTGCGTGGCAAGCTTTTGCTTTACGTAGAGCTGAAGGGCAACAATCTGAAAGTGGACAGTGAGTGTGAATTAAAGTTCCCAGATCCACAGCTAATCTCAATCCCTTTCTGCAGTCAAGGAGGCGGCCAATCTTATTCCCATGGACACCAATGGCTTCAGTGATCCCTATGTGGCTGTCCAAATGCATCCCGATCGTTCGGGACGCACCAAGAAGAAGACCAAGACCATACAGAAGAACCTCAATCCGGTCTTTAATGAGACATTCACTTTGTAGGTGCAATTTCTGATGATTGATCCATGAATCCAATTAACTGCTTGAAGTTTATAGTGAACTACAGCCGCAGGATCGGGACAAACGTCTGTTGATAGAAATCTGGGATTGGGATCGTACCTCACGCAACGATTTCATGGGTTCATTCTCATTCAGTCTGGAGGAGTTGCAGAAGGAGCCCATAGATGGCTGGTACAAGTTTCTGTCTCAAGTCGAGGGGGAACACTACAACATACCCTGTGTGGATGTCATCAACGACATGGCTCGTCTGCGCGATGAGGTGCAAGTGAGTAATCTAAGGGATTAGAGTTGTGGTTTCCAGTTTATTGAAGATTCGTGTAACTGCAGCATGAACGTCGGCCCAATGAGAAGCGACGCATGGACAACAAGGACATGCCGCATAACATGAGCAAGCGAGATATGATTCGTGCCGCGGACTTTAATTTTGTCAAGGTTATTGGAAAAGGATCCTTTGGCAAGGTCCTGCTGGCCGAGCGTCGTGGCACGGATGAACTCTATGCCGTCAAAGTGTTGCGCAAGGATGTCATCATACAGACGGATGACATGGAGTTGCCAATGAACGAGAAACGCATCCTTGCACTCTCCGGTCGTCCTCCTTTCCTGGTTGCCATGCACTCCTGTTTCCAGACCATGGATCGCTTGTTCTTTGTCATGGAATACTGTAAGGGTGGTGATCTTATGTACCACATGCAGCAATATGGACGCTTCAAGGAGTCTGTGGCCACGTGAGTTCTTGTTGCTTGTTGTCCTGCACTGAGTTTGACATCTCTAATTTAGTTTCTATGCCGTGGAAATTGCAATTGCCTTGTTCTTTTTGCACGAGCACGATATTATCTATCGCGATCTGAAGTTGGACAATGTCCTGCTCGATGGTGAGGGACATGTTAAGCTTGTGGACTTTGGGCTCAGCAAGGAGGGCGTAACCGAACGACAGACAACACGCACTTTCTGTGGTACGCCCAGCTATATGGCACCTGAGGTGGGTTTCCAATCGACAACTTAATCTATAGATTAAATGAAAACGTATCTTATGTTGTAGATTATCAGCTTTGAACCATATTCTACCTCGGCTGATTGGTGGTCCTATGGAGTGCTGCTCTACGAACTGATGGCAGGACAGGCTCCATTCGAGGGAGATGATGAGAGTACGGTTTTCCGCAATATCAAGGAGAAGAAAGCCATATTTCCCAAACACTTTTCACAGGAAGCAATGGATATTATCACCAGCGTGAGTATAACATTAAGGATATGCTGAAATTCATCTAAATCTCTGAGCTTTTTATAACAGTTTCTAGCCAAGAAACCTAACAATCGCCTGGGTGCCGGTCGTTATGCCAAGCAGGAAATCACAACACATCCTTTTTATCGTATAATCGATTGGGATAAGGCAGAGGCCGGCGAAATGGAACCTCCTATCGTGCCAAAGATTGTAGGTCCTTTACTCCATTCCAAACTAATCTAGTGAGTAATTCTTTGATTTCAATTGCAGAAACATCGCAAGGATATTAGCAACTTTGATGTCGCCTTCACCAAGGAGAAAACTGATCTGACTCCAACAGATAAGCTTTTCATGATGAACTTGGATCAAAATGATTTTATTGGTTTCTCCTTTATGAATCCCGAGTTTATAACCATTATTTAAGCTAACAAACTATTGTGAACAATGAAAAGCTCTGGAATAAATACATAATAAAGCTCTCTATAAAGCTGAGACCTTAAACTGGAAGCTTTCGACTAGCTTTAAAGCTGTGTATAACAGAATGTCCGTTTTCTTGAAAGCTTTGAAAGCTAAGCATTAGTCGACAAGCTTAAAATTGAAGAGAGCATTTGTGAGCTTTGCTATCTCTCTCTCTCTCATCTGCTCTGCTCTGCTAACAGTTAACATTTCAAGTCCCAGATAGTAAATGAAAACAAACCCGCACTCTCAGCGGAGTCTCAGTCTCTGGATAGAGTCGCCCAGTCGAATCGAGTTGGCACCCTGGTTTTTGGTCAGGTGAAAGCTAACGACGAGTTTCATCTGCCCCTGCAGCATTTGCTGAACTTTAACCTTCAAAGGGGAAGTCCGCATACGAAATTAGTCAGGGGAATTGGCGAAACTCACCACGTGCTTTGAATTCTTAAGACCGCTGTGACTTTGTCTGTGTCTGGGGTGATGCATTACGCATACGCCGCATTGTCACCTGGCTAATTGACTGACTGACCTGCTGTTAAATGATGAACAAGCTGCCCAACATTTGACAGTGCCTGTCAAATCTAATCATTTCCGATAAGAACAGATGAAAGGAGATGCGAACAGATGTTGATTAAACTTGTTGCTCCTGTCACACGCTGATTCGCCATGACAATTAGCCAAGACTGTCGACTAAATTAAATTTATTTCGCACTTTAGTTGACATTTTAGCCACTCAACCAAACAGCCCCCCTTAACAATCTTCAGTCGTTACGAGTTGCGCGCTCAGCTGTAAAATTCTTCGAAAATTGTTTTCCTGACCCACACACACACACAAACACACACACACACACACGTAGGGCAAATTCCTTTGCTTTATTGTGGGTTTACATGAAAACTATGGCAGCTGCGCGGTTCGTGGCAATTTCTGGGGCTCGCAAATAGTTTTCGGCAGACCAAATATTTCTTGGCTCGTCTTTCATAGACATTTTAATACAAATTCCATGGCCAATATATTAGCTTGGCCAGCAGACACATAACGATCCATTGCTGAAGTTCAGGCTGTTGAAAATTGTGGTAAAATTTTGGTAAATTTTGGCATTGGCCATGAAATTGGCAAATTTCTGGGCAACCATTTAACAGGTATTAATTTGTTAGAACTTAGCAGAAAGTCTACTAAGATATACTCTATATATTTAACTAATTTTTTGACTATTAACAGCTTCACTTTGTTTAGTTGTTAAGTATTTTTGTAGCTCTTTGTAATCACTAGATAATATGAAAGACTTCTGTTAGAGTATTCATGTTTCGATTAACTGAAAAATATAATATTATTTTTGCAACATTTTCCTTTTGCGTTGTAAGACTTTAAAGCTATTTGCACTCTATTAGCGGCAATTTGCACATTTACGTGCACTTTTCGTGGACGTTTAGAAACGTTGCAATGTCTTCAGCTGAGCATTGTCCTTGTTGCCATTTCCTGTTGCCACATCGCCACGTTGCCATCGTTAGGGCAAGGAGCTAACTAAACCTCAACATGTGGCTACCCCAAGCTAAGGGTGCTTTGTCTGCGACTCGCACTGTGCCACCACTGGCTCTGTCTCTGCCACTAGAATGGCTTTAACTTACACGAACAGGGAGGAGCAGTAGTTGAGACGGTAGGAGACATTAGGATGTACTAAAGTGCTTAACACAATATAAATAATAGCATGGCAGATGGCAATAGATGGCTTCTGGAGTAGGAGTAGTAGTTGAGATATACTATCTATGCTAGATGCGGCAATTGAAAGCTGTTGCGTAATGAAATGGTAGAACACGCCTCAGTCTGGAATCTCTGCAACTCGTGCAACACAACGGGCAACCCTGAAACGGAATCCTTGACCTGACACAAGATAAATGCCCCAATAGATGAGTTTAGTAGAGTAGTTAGTCTAAAATACAGCTGGCATAAATCAGCACTCAAAGATTTCTAGCTCAAACTAACTAAGACATAAAAAACAATTAGGGGCAAGACATCCAGACAACTGACAGTCAACGCATCTCAACTAAAGTGTCGAACGAAGCTTAAATACTCTATCGAATGACTAATAAGTTTTCTTATAATATTAATCTAACTTTAATTGATACAAAAGTCGAATTCTAATTAAGTTTATTTAGATATTAAATATGTATGTATAAATTGATTGCTTTGTAATGACTGATCCATGTTTAATTCATCACTTCGAGCTCAGAAGAGCTCCTTAACTAGACAATCGTATACTTTGCTTAGTCCATTGACTTTTTGTGAAGTGTATTTTCTTTAACTGTAGCTCTCTCTCTCTCTCTCTGCTTAGACCCACTGCTAATTCCCATAAAGGACGGCTCTACAAATAGCTCTGGTTAACTTGGCCCTCACATACACACACACACACTCACGCACGCACACTCTTTCACAGACGCACATTAGGAGCATACCCGTATATATGCATATCGTTATTTAGATATTTATGCATATGGTTTTGTCAGTTCGTTTGTCGGGGACTGCGATAACGATAACGATAAAAATTGTTACGATTTACCAAGTGCGTTTCATATTCATGTCCCCCATCGCACCCATTGCCATTTTTAGCGCTGCCGTCAACTCTCATCCCTCCATCTATTCCCCCATACCTTGCCGTCTCCTACTATACGTGAGCTGCTGCCCGTCCATCTTTTTCATACACTGTCACTTCCGTTTCCGCATGAGCACCCGGGCCCGGCTGGAGCTCTGCTCTGCCAGTGGCAGACTGCTTGTCTTTTTGTGGCACAACACACAACGTGCCTCCCTATTTATGGCCTGCTGATGGTCGGGCAGTGACAAGCATTCTCATTCCCTCTGTCTCTCGCACTATCTAAGGCCCATAAAAGCCACAAAATATTGCCCTAAATTAGCCGGGCTCAGTTCAATGTGTGTCCTTGCGACAATGATTTTGATCCTTCTGAGTTAATTTCATTGGCTTCACTTTAAGCTAGTTGTTCTTGTTGCTGTCATCTAATGTAAGTGCTGCCTAAATATTTAAACCGCCACGCCTACCAGACACTGTTGCTCATCATCTGTGTATAAATGTATCTGTATCTGTAGCTGTATCTGTGCCACATCTCCTGCCTCCTTTACGTTTCCCTCGGGCATGCGTTGCGCGCTTTCAACACTTTGACAAACAAACTGTTGCCGTGTATTCTTGTTTGCTTTTATCCCTTTTTTGTTGTTGTTGTTCTTGTTGTTGCTCCATTGCTGCTGCTGCTGCTGCTGCCATTTGGCTGCCTGTCAGCAGCACAATACTCACTCACTGTTGCAGTTGCAGTTGCAACAATTCGGTGAGTGCACAGCTTCAAATTTTAAGCCAACACTCGGCAGGCTTCAGTGCCCATCAATGGACCAAAGGGATTTGCATTTCCCGCCGTTCCCGTCAAAAGCACAACGCAACGCAAGGCAACAAAACAACGCAACGCAGCAAAAGATGCAAATGTGCGCATTTTTATGTATTATATAAACAACAAGTACGTATTCACACATTTTCGTCAGTTGCAGCCAAGGCTTTTATGTCCTTGTAACAGAAGGATTTCTTCCTTCACAATTCTCACATTCTACTTAGCGTTGCCTTAGAATTTTGTGAATATTTAAAGCTACGCAAACGTTTCATATTCTGACTGTACGCATAAATGTATCATAGTTACGACCTTTAAAGTTTCAAGATTTATGTTAAATTGTTCTACCTAGACTTACACAAATATATAATTTCAAAAGTTTCATTCTTAGTCTTACAATTTGTGTATTACACTTGTTCCACTTCAAGAGACAAACATAAATTTACGACCAAAACTTTGGGTTGCTTATAAAATTCTGGTCCAATCTCTACGCACTATTTTTGATGTGAAATTGTTGAAAAAAAAAAGAAATGCGCAAGCAATATTTGAAATATGTTTTTGTGTGGCCAATTTTATTTATTTTTTCTTTTTATTTAACACAAAACGACCTGGCCAAAGTTTCCCACTGGCAATGGTAAGAGTGTAGCGGGGTAGGGGGCGGGGGGGATGTACAACACGTGGACGCATGTCGACAGAAATTATGCAAATACTGAGAAGATTTCAGATTTCAGTGAAATTATTTGTAGCATATTTGTTTTTATTTACGTGTTTCCTTCTGCTTCGTTTGTTATTCTCGTATATTTCATTTGATTACGGATTTGATGACTTCAAATGGAAGATGCAGGCAACTATAGCAAAATATATAGAAGTTAGAGCTTGGGCTTGGGAATTGAACTCGAAACGTAAACAAAATAGAAGAAATAGTTGCCATTAAAGCCTTGCTAAAGTTTTGATACACTTTTAAAGCAACACACGAGTCATCAATTCAGACACTCGAGCGACTCGTAAACACACACACAGTGTTGTTGTAGTGCGTGTACACAGAGGCGTAGTGAAATTCCAACAAAGGGGTGTTGCCTTTAAAGGCTAAAAACTGCACATAGATGGACATAGGATAATAAACTCAGAAGTTATTAAAGGCTGGACATAGGCTATAGGCTGAACTTAGGCTATAGGCTGGCTACAGGTCAATTCTAAAACTAGAGATTTGAGATTTGGCACTCATATTAAGTACCTCAGTCTTAATGGATACTACTGAAGTTATTCAAGGCTAGACATAGTCTATAGGCCGGTCTACAGGTCAATTAGAAAGCTAGAGATTAAAGATTTAGCACACATAATAAGTACCCTAGTCTCAATGTGTCTAATAATCACATAAGTTATTCAATTCTGAACATAGTCTATTTTAGAAACACAGAAGTTATTCAAGACTTTAGCCATTTTAGTTAGGGTTTGCCTGCTGTGTGCTCACTTATTCCCAATCCCAAGTCAAACAGTGCGCATGAAATAATTATGCAGACTTTACTTTATGTATGCTACAGGTAGTCCCAGACTCACTGCCAGTCCCACAGCTAACTACACACACACGGACACACACACACACAGTGAGAGAGAGAGTGAGACAGAGAGAAACTCACACTAATACGCTGAAATACATTTGGTATACAGGCAACTATCCTATGCGTGTCTGGCCGGATCTCTTTATGCGTTTGTAACTTTTGCCGCTATTTAAAATTTCCGCACGATTTTGTGTTTCGCTTTGTTGGCCAAGTTAGCACGGCAAGCGTTTTATTGTTATCTGTTGCGGTGACGTGTAGAATATTCTCTATATTGGTCAACGATATTCACTGTCGGCCAGTCGCTAGTCGTGATGTTTAATTAATGTAGGAAAATTGAAGTCTAATCGACAAGGGGGAGAAGAAACTCAGTTGCTGCTATAAACGAATTTATGGCACGTTCAGTCATAAAGTTATAAACTGCAATAAAAATAACAAAATCACAAGCAACAACAACAACAACAACGGCAAGAAGAAGGCAAATAAAAGTAGAACTGCGCATCGCAGAATTTCCGTTGTATAAAAGCGTCAATAGAATGGACAAAGTAACTTGACTAAGTTGCTCGGTCGTTGCGCTCGTTACGCTTCAGCGCACTTTAAAAGCGCACTCTGTAAATGTGTGTGTGTGAGTGCGTGTGTGTGTGAGAGAGAGAGCTGGTGTGCCTGCTATCTAACGACGCTATGTGCGACGCTTGCATCAAAGCAATGTCCTGAGCTATTTGGCTCACTTTTATTTCAATTGATTGCCTGTGCGTCGCACGCTGCGTATGCGTGTTTTTTTAATACTCTTACCCAGACTGTTTTTAGGGGTATATTATGCTTATGACATTCATGTAATGTGTTTGAGGGGTTAGACGAAGAATATATATGACTGTTATGATTGAGAAAAGATACGGAGAGGGTGATTGTGACTGAGAGAAAATGGGAAAACATAAGTATGTACATATTAACAGTGTAGCAGTTAAGGATAAACGATAAAAAAGCAAATATATATATCAGCAGAGTGAGTGGGAAAGTGAGAGAGCTTAATATGGAATTGAACTATTAAATATAAGTAAGGATATTTTATAGTTGAGCATAACGAACATTCAATTTTCATTTATTTTCAATTTGTGCAACTGGTTGGGCATGTCGATTTGTGTGTATGTGTGTGTGTGTGTGTGGGTGCTTAATCAGGCGAGTGAAAGGGCTATTTTGGAGCATGGTCTGAGCCCAAACTGTTGCCAACTCTGCCTACAGTCGGTGACCTTCAGTGGAAAGCTAAGCAAGGCGATGGGGTTCCTGGACGTGGCAATGTTTATGGCATTACGTGTGCGTTTACATTTAAGGATCAGCCAAAGAAAAAAAGGAATAAGAAGGAAAGAAATCAAGAAAAAAATGGATTTCGAGTTGGAGTTTGGAGGGAGTGCGACAGACGAAATAAAAAAGAAAGAGGGAGTAACCCAATGAGCATTTAATAAAAATGCACATAAATTTTTTTTGGCCATGAGCAGCTGGCCAACTGCTTCTTCTGGCCCACCTTTGAGCGTTAACTTAAGTGCCAAATTGTTGGTGTTTATTGCCGCTTTACCTTGTTGTTGTTGTTGCTGTTATTGCTATTACTGCAGGGCGTTGATGTGGCCACATAATGCCAAGTTGTAATAAATTTTGCTGAATTTTTCATGAATAAAATGTTGTTGTATTGAAAATGTAAATTATATATATATTCGCATTATTGCAATATTAAGAAGTCCTTGCGGTCGACCCTTAATTACTCCCCACAGTACACTAGAGAGTCTCTATCAATTTCAATGCCAATGTTGTCCCTTAGCACTTAATTTAGACCAAGCTGGCAATTTGCGTTTCTCGAAAGACAATTTTCATCGTTTTTATTTCAGTTTCGCGACAAAAAAAATGCCCAGGAGAGAAGAGCTGACATAAAGAATCGTGGAAAAGTATTGAAAAGAATAGAAAGAAGTACTAGTAGGGATGGCAAGATGAAGGCGCAGAGGGGATGAAGGGTTAGGCGGGGGAAAAGCAAAGAGCGCTTCACTATTACGTGCACTGCATACGAATGAGAATGAGATACTAGATTGACAGATTGAGCCAAAATACTCGTATATACAACTACATTAATATGCGAGAGTTGCTACAGGAATATTTGATAAAAAACTTCGATAAATTCGAGTTAATGACTTTGTCGTTACAAGAAAAGCATATTAAAAACTTATATTCTAAAGATATAAATAGAATGAAACTTTTTCGCTCTTAATCAAGTTTGGTATAAAAATTCTAAGGAAGTTGGAAGTGCAACTAAAAGTTCTGATAGCTATATTAAAATGTTTCTATATGCATTTCTTTGTAAATAAATTTATTAATCATAAGATAAACTTACTACTTACCAGTAATTCTTAATTTATATCGATTATCTTTAAGGTTTATATAAATCTATATTTAAAACACTTTACTCTTCATCAAACAAATCATTTTACTTAATAAACAATGATGTTGTGATGGATTTCTGTTGGTAATACTATAGAATTATTTGTAAATGAATGTATGCCCTCGCCAATTCATGTGTGTACACGTATTTAAATACAATCTGGCACTCGTTCTACTCTTTTCAATAAGCCAACTGGCTGCCTCATCACACATTCGCCCCCTCTGCCGGCGTCTTGCTGGCTTTTTGACAAACTGACAGTAGTCAGGTGTGTTCACCGTTTCGTCACTTTGATTAAAAATTCATGTCGTATACGAAATTCAGCGAGTGGCAGGCATATTTATATGATAATATTATACTTATATGGCATATTTGGAATCTCTGACTGACAAATGAAGCAGCTGCTCTTTCTTGTTGCTGTTGTTGTCGTTGCTGTTCTTATTATTGCTGTTGTTAATGTTGCGTGTAAATAATGTAGGCCATAATCAAAGGAAAGCAAAAGTAAAAGTGGCAAAAAGGTCAAGTGCAAAGCAAATACAACAAACACAAGCGGACGGTGAGAGTGAGAGACGTAAATGAAAATGAAAATGAAGATAATCGGATTGGAGATGATGGCATCCGCCTTGGCAAAATAAAAATAAGGAAAAACGGAAAATCGCTTAATTTGTGCTCCTTAATTGTAAAGGAAAACGTCGCTCAAAGGTGAGCAAGATGAAAAGAGCGCCAAAGTAAATACGAGGAAGCGAATGATGCGATAAACGAGTAAACAGTCGCCCTGTTTGACCAGCGGTGCGTATACGTATTGTGCGAATGCAAAGAAAGTGAACAAGGCTGAGAAATGAACTGAAGGCTAACGGAAAACACGAACACTTCCATTGTCAGGTCTCTTATAAAGCGATACGATAAATTCGGAAATTTATATATAAATTTATATATAAATAAAATGAGAGTTTCCTTCTGGGGATTCGCCAAGTGTTTTAAAAATACGATTAGGGAAGAGAAAAGTTGAGATAATACAGCTGAGTGGTTATTGTTGAATACAAATAAAAACAAGCAGTGTTTCAATTACGTATCCACGTAATTCAATATACAGAGTGTACATATATATTTTGTTATTTTTGTTGTTCACAGTTTAAAAGTGAACTCAATTTAATTTATATAAATTGCATTTGAATCACATACTGGTTGGAAACACAAAACCTTTTACTTCATTCGACGGCGAGTTAAATATTGTATAAATTATAATTGGGGATCATAACCTTCGCCTTGGAATCACTTTGGATTAAAAGTTTAAACTACTCTCTCGAGACAAACACAATTTGCCTGAAAACTAAGATATTGTTTTTTTGAAACTAATAAATTCTATTTTCAATCTTAGCTAGGCATTCAATTTTGTTTTCCTTCAACAATTAAAGTCGATAAGTTCAACTGCAGCTTGGATAAACTTGACCCAAGGCAAAGTTTCTCGTGTTGTATTTGAAAAGTTAACATAATCGTCGTTTAGTTAGGATAATCGCTTTAAGGACAATTTGCCAGTTGATCAACAACAATCGGTGGTAACAACATAACTTCAAAATGCAATCCGAAGACTGAAAACTGCAGAGTTAAAATGAAAATGAATATGAAACTGAGTCAGAGTCAGAGACAGAAAATTGAATGTGCTGCCAACTGGTAATCGTATCCATCATCATCATCATCAGCAGCAGCAGCAGCAGCAGCAACGGCAACACCCACAGCAACAACATCATCATCATCTTGGTCATACGAACTCTGAAGCGACTGCATCAGCTGCAGGCGTAAAAAAAAATATTAAAAGAGGATGAACAAAAATAATATATATAAAAGACAAACGCTCTCAACTTTTTTGTTGCTTTCGTTCTCCATTATAAGCAAAAATTGCTCAATTGAAAAGGAAAACGGGAGCAGAGACGGCAGCGACGTCAGTGCCGGCAGCGAGGCCTTTCACAGCAAACTTTTCATTTTTCGGCAATAGAAAAGCTTACCAGGCGCACGTGTGTGTGTGTTTGTGAGTGTGTGTGGGTGTGTCGTGTCCCTGATAGCAAAAGAGCAACAATTGATGTATAGAAAAGCGGGCAACAAACCAAAAATCTGAGTGAAAAAGAAATGAAAGTTTAGAACCAGAAAATGTTCAAGGTTACGCAAGCATAAACTGAAAATAATAGTATTTATCGAGATATACCGCTAACTTTATTATATACTGGTAACTCTAGGATAAATGTATTCCAAAGATTCAGTTGAAATCGACTTAAATCTGAAGCCAACGGATTACACAAGAATAACAGCGAGAGGTGGCAAACTTAACATACTTAAGTAAACTTTTTGCAAGTATCTTAATATAGTTATTAAATATTGATTCTGGCAGCTGTTGTTGGCTATAAAGTTTGTCCTGGAGACGCCGCAAAAGTAGTCAACATTAATTGCACAACTATTTTAATCAGCTTTGGACCAGAAGCACAGACGACCGCGTTTTTCTTGGCTGTCAAAACATTTTTGGCAAGCTTTCATAATTTTCAATAAATTACCGGGACCTAAGTGCCACGCCCACTCAACCGCTTGGTTGGGCAAATATTTAATGAGTTGTAGCCAAAAAGTCAGCGGGCAACTCTTAAAAGGCACAAGGCGCTGTTTGCCTGCTGTAAACAACAGTAGCAACAACAACAGCAAGAAGATGAAATGGCAGTTGCAGACTGCGCGCAACGGAAACGGAAATGAGTGAAGAGAAACTGTGTGTGAACAACGTTTAGCAGTGCAAAAAAGAAATGAAGGAAATAAGCAGAAGGAGCTGTAGGAAAGAAAGAGACAAAAAACGGAAACAGTAACAGACACAGACACAAAAGCAACCGAAGCAACAGTTCAGCTGTAAAATATTAAATGAAAATGTGGCAAACAGGCAATGGCAATGACTGTTCCAGACTCTTGAAGGATCGTTCTACCAACTGGCTGAATGCAGGAGACGACGACGGATGCGGTGTGCGATGAGATGGTGGCTGGTAGCTGGTGAAACTGGCACAAAAGCAAACAAATCAGCCAAGTTGAGTCAGTTCTCTACACAGTATTGCCACATAACGTATGTATCTGTATTGTATAACTATGTGTGTATATGTCTCTTTTCCTCTTTTCATCTGTATCTGTATCTGTGTGTGTGTGTGTGTGTGTGTGTATGAGTTGTGGCTATGGGGCAAACTAAGCGTACAAGGCAATGGCATGTTAGTAAGCAGAACATGTTAACGTTAACGTTAACTTCTGCATGTGCAAGTGAGGCGCAGAAACCAAAGAAACATTGAAACGCTTCAAGGCTAAACGACAAGCTAAAGGAAGCAGAAACATGCGAGTTCACAGAAAAAATAACATGTTAGAAAATGCCACTAATGGCGATTGGGCGACGCGTAGATGCCCTGTAATAAGATAAAACTAACTATATATTGAGAGGTATGTTTAGTTTGAAGATTGCTTCTAAATAAAGCACGATTGTCATCTGAAATATTTGTACATTCACATATTTCCCATTCACTTTGTATTTATCATTTCAACCTGGTCAAGGTTTGCCTTCTGCATTGATTATGCATTTAAGTTCTTTATAGTAATATAGTTATATACATACTCACCTCTTTACAAAACTTGGAATACCCATAACTTTGTTTTAGCCGCTTTCATTTAGCGTTTATTGACTTATCATATTTTTAAATATACCAACGAATAGTTAAGAATTGAGATTTCTAGAGACTTGTAAGTAAAGTTTCGGCTGTTGAGTTTGCAAGATGCGACTGTTCATATAATTAAGTGTCAAATCACCACAATGTTACCCCTCTTTGAAGACATATTTATGATTACAGGGTAGCTATACAAATATGTGTATGTAATTGTAACGAGCAGAAACCGCAGCTGCCAACACGGCAAACTGGCAACTCGACTTGACGTAAAGTTTCTCCTTCTTGGTTAAAACCAACTGCAGCAGCGACAACAACAACAACAACAACACAAAACGAAAAGCGTCAACAAATGCCACCAAATGCGATTGGCATTGGACACTTTATCGCAGCACGTGCTCAATGATATTTTTTGATACGCCGCGTGTGGTCAGAAGAAACTGTTGTTGTTGTTGTTGTTGCTGCTGCTGCCTCTGTTGCTGTTGTTGCTGCTGCCTCTGTTGCCTCTGTTGCTGCTGCTTCTTCTGCTATTGCTGCTACTTCAGTGTCGGCGTTGACAATCAGCGCATTTTGCTGTTGTGATTTTTGGCTGCCTTGGGGACCAGAACAGGATGTCGACGTCCAGGATGTCGCTTACCACTGTGCATGTCATAGTCGATGCCTGGCAGCTGCTTAAACACAGCAACGTGGTCACGTGGTTGGGTGTATGTTTGCTGTAGCTGTTGCTATTGCTTAACGGAAACACCGCAGGAATTTAAGTGCTTCCGCTTTCAGTAGAGCACGAGTTCGAATAGAAACACGAGGCGTGGCACGGTGTGCTCAAGATGAAATCAATAAACGAAATCATAACCAGCAACAGGGGGGTAGTCATCGCTTAAGGGGGAATCACTTGACAGGAGTGTGTGTATATATGTGTGTGTATGTGTGTGTGACAGGTCAAGAAAAGAACCCACAACCAAAAGCCGCTGGCAGCCTGTCGAAGTCGATGTCGATGTTGAAGTCGATATGGATCATGTGGTTGTGGGTAACTACTCCCATTTCTTGTAATCCCCCTTCTTTCCACGAAGCAGCACTTTCGGTAAATGCCTCACATAATTTCGGCATTAATAAAGGAAACGAACTGAGCAAGTGGCGGGTTCAGGGAATTTGCCAGCACAAAGCGAATTTTTAGTGAGCTCTGCTGTGTGTCGTTTCGCCTGGGCAAAAGCAAGCGAAAGACAAAATCAATATAAAATAAGTATAAAGTAACGAAAGAAAAATAAAACTGTAAAATATTACCAAATGCATGACTGTACAGAAACCTTGATGTGGTAAACAGATGCTTCTGATAGCCTTCGGCAGCTGTCCAAATGTCCAAGAGTCCAGAAGTGAGTGCTGGAATGATGATGAATCGTCGCTTTCAACATTTATACATATATATATATGTATTTAATATAATAAATAGTAAAATATTAAATTTGTCAAAGGGAAATATATCGATATAATTGCATTTTCCCATCCAGTATTAATTTCAATATCCTGGCTAAATTATTTTTTCACGGGCAAATCTGTTGATTTTTTCGCAAATGAATTTGAAATCCAGCAAGGCCATGGTAAGGCAAATATGTTTTCAGGCAAGGCACCTACACATGAATGTATGTGATATAGTACTTATGTGTCTACGTAGGCGCGGGGCCAAAACATCAAGCCTTTTAACGAGACGCTGACATTTAAATTCCCACATTAATTATACGCACCGTAGCCCAAGAACCTCGAAACCTTGCCTGTAGTCAAGGCAACGCTGATGATGCTAAATGGTTGAAATTGCCAAATACCCCTTCAATGCAAAATGAGAGAAGCTGCCACTTTTTGTATGCCACATTTGTTAATTACTTTTGCCATAGACAGTTTTGTGTGTGCTCGTGTTTTGTGCTGACCTCTGTGAAAGTTTGCCATTTTCCATTTTCCATTTTCCACAGCAGCAATGCGGCTCAGATTCAGCTGAACTTTGACAACTTAAGGTAAAGGCCGTTAGGCTGTCAGACCGACATTCTGAGAATCATCAGAATGGCAGCTCACGTGGGATTCTGAGTGGGTGGAATTACCAACTGGGAAAGGCCACCGGAGCCGTCACAGGCAAAAAGGCAATTAAAAATGCGCGCTGCTAAATGAAAATTACAGATTTCTCAGCTGCCAAGTAGTAACAATCACCACACCTACAATACACCTGCGCTTACCTGCCCTGGGCAGGGGTGTAGTCCTCGGGCAATGTTTTCAATAAGCGAGCGCATATAAATTAACCATTAAGGATTTTGCCAGGCATTCGAGAGGCGCCAGCAATTGGAAAGCAAATGGGGGCGCAGGATACAAACAAGCTGCGAAAGGAAATTAACATAAAAAGTAGAAGAAATGGTCAACTGACTTAGGCCGAAGTTGAAATACCCTTGTGGATACATTAATTAGTTGATTATTATTTGAATTATAATTATGATTAGCAATATAGCTTGACTAGGCAGGAATATTGATTAAGTAGCCGTCAATGCTTTAGTATTATACAAAAAAAAATGATAAGCATCCCTATATACCCTTTAAGGATGCTAAAAAGTCTGTAGAGCAGTCAAGAAAACTCGTTGGCAATGCAAAATTTACTGCTTTGAATTATTAAAATTGAATTGAGGCGCAGAGTATGCATAATGCAATGTAATGTGATGAGAATGTGGCAATTATTGTTGTTATCTTTGTTATCGCCCCGCAATATTCCCAAATGAAAGGGCAAGTCGTAGGCGATTAATCAGCTTCTTGTAATGCATGAGGCGTGGGGCGTAGAAATTCTATGTGATATATTTTATTTCTCGTCTGCACAGCATGCGTAATTATATGCTGTAATCAATATACACACAGTAAGCAGGCACACACACACACGCACACACATATATATATATTGACACTTGGTTGTTTTTACAGCTGTTGCGCCTGGAAGTCGACTCCACTTTTTGCGCTTATGTGCGACAATCGTAAATTCAAATCAACTGTTGAAATTGCCAGATAAAATGAAAGTCTGTCATATGGCAGAGAGGGAGAGATAAAGAACAAAAGTAAGTGTGTGAGAGTGTGTTAAAAACAAATGTGTATTTATATGTCTTGGCCGTTAAGTTGACAGCTAAGCGTACAATTTATATGCAAAAGGCTGCTCCCTGCTCAACGTTTTGATTGCCTGCCAATTTAGCTGGCCAGCAATACTTTTAGCACATAATTATAGCCATGGCCCGTGCAATTACGCTGAGACTTGGCCAGACACCACTGTCGTCCCAGAGCAATGGTCTGGGCACGGAGGCACTTAAAGTCAGCAAAGTGTAAAAGGGCGCGACTGACTTGCCAGCTGGTTGAATGGACTTGAATTAAGCGACAATCGATAATGTGATTGGAGCTGAGCCAAGTAAGAAAAATGATAGAAAAAAAAAGAAGTCTACTAGTAGATGATTGACCTTAACAGAAGTTTACTTAAAGTTGAACGATTACAACAAAGTTGCCATTGTCCAAGGCTCTGGTTCATCTCATTGAACTTGTCCGAACTGTGGCTGATAATTTGAAATAGTTAAGTTCAGTTTAGTTATGGAGCTTCCAAGGCTTTAAGCGAATGATTTTTAATAACTTAAGTGTGCGTTAAGAAGACAATGATCAGGAAAACTTCATAAAGTTCTCTTTTCCTTCGTTTAATAGGAACCATCATCTTAAGTCAATAAAAGAACAATATACAAACACCCACGCCGTTTATAATTGATTGCACATTCATTGAGCTTAATGCAAATAATATCGTGAGATATCAAACACGAGTTTCAATTCAATTTCAATAAATGCTATCAGACAGCGTTTATCAATCGTCTGGAGCTGAGCTGGGAAATCTGATTAAAAATAAAAAGGAAATAAAATGCATTACAGAGAGAGAGAGAGAGACAGAGAGGGACAGTGGAGTAGATCTGGCAGCACATCGTTAACAGACGTTTGCAATTGCAATCAGGAAGTGTAAACAAATCCCAAGTGTCATCAGCCGCGTCATAGCCAAGTTCCATTCTCAGAGTTGACTGCAGATGACGTATTTACTGCAAAGAATCAGAAAGACGACGCGGAAAAGACAACTTAAATTAAAAAACTGCAGCAGACAGAGAAACTATTCTCTTAACGGTTTGCAGTTCAATTTGAAGAAAACTGGTCATAATGAGCTTCAAATGTTTTCACAATTTAACTGGGTCAAATCATTTGCTAAAGCGATCCCTGGTGTTACATCAATGTCATGGCTGCGAGTGCAAATGCAATCTCACACACACAGTCACATTGCGCATACGCCACATAGTACACCTACTATTTCCTAATTGCAATTCCATGTTTGTGCGTTACTGCCCCTGGACTGAACATGGCGATTCATCAATTACCTTTTCCTCTCCCAACCTTTCTCACCTTTGACGCTCAATTAGTTAAACAGGTCCTGTCCAGTCCCTTCGTACTTTCGAAGCTTTAACTTAGCCAAATATTTCATTGATTGCTGCCAGATACAAGGGTAAGAGCACTTTGAAAAGTTTTGCAGCTGCCGCTTGTTGGGTCATTATAAATGACACTCACCTAGAACCCACACACACACACAAACACACACAACCACACACTTGGCAGACAGGAGTGACCCTCACAGACACTTGTGCAACACTTTCATTTATCTTATCGAACGCACTGACATCATTCTTCTTCCGCCATCGCAACGCAGCCAATACCCTATTCCAATTTATATATTAGCAAACTTACTGATAGAAACATATACATATGTGACAATGGAGGTGAAACATGACATGTATACATATATATCTTATTTCTCTCAATGAAAATTAAGTTTATACTGTGAGTAAAGTTGTCATGATTCTCAAATGATAATGTAGAGTAAGCAGCATTCGTAGTTTACACAACTTAACCATTTGTAATTAGCAAATGGCCGCAAAAACCTGTCTCTCAGTTCTGCACTTCCTCCAAGTTCCTCCTGGCCCATTCAGTTGCACTTGGGCACTTAAGATGGCTTGTCAAGTGATTTGAATATATCATAGTACTTTCCAGCAAGTGTTGCTGTTGTTTGTACGGAATCGCAATCAAGGGGCGCGTTTACATTTCAATGAAATACGTTTAAGCAAAGTTTTTTTATTTTCTTGTAGTTGTAGTTGTTGTTGATGTTGCTGTTGCTGTTGCTGTTCGAGTTGCTGTTAAAGTTGTGGTTGCTCTTTCAATATTTATTCAATCGTGAACTTTCGCCAGCTTTTATTTTACATACACTCACACGAACTTTTCTTTGTTGTCGTTGGCTGCTTGGAAAATGGAAAAATAAATTTGATTTATGCTGCGAACAACTTTGTCCAGACGACGACGACGACGACGAAGGCAATGAAACTGATACCGCATTGAATCTTGTTTGGTTTCATTCAATTGTACTGACTGAGGTTCTAGTTTTGGTTTTGGTTCAGATGCTGTGGTCCTGCCACGCCCACTCAATGCTATTCGGTGTCAGTTGCTGATACTGAGCAGTTACAGTTGCAAGAAGTAAAAAGCCGCAAGAACCGAAGAGACAGAGTATGTAGCAGCTGCCACTGCATTGATTTCTAGCCATAAATCTTTGCCAAATCACTGAAAAAAGCAGTTGCCACTGAGCTACTGAGCCAACCAATGCGATAAAAAAAATATACGAAAATTTATTCAAATAGCAACATCGTTTGCTTCAACTCCAACTCCAACCTCAAGTTAGATACGAGCACAATTTGAATTTGCATTTTGAAATGTGTGTGTGTGTGTGTTTCAGTAACTGCTGGAAGGCGTTTCATGCAACGTTCGGTTATCAGTAATGCCACGCCTACTACCAACTTTTGTAATATTCCATTTTTTGCATTTCAAATTGGCCCAGAGAAGCGTGATGCGATACATGGAGAAGAGGCAGGCAGCGTGTCCTCTTCATTTTCGTATTTTCCGCTAAATTTTCTCAATGTTTCATTGCGAATGCTTTACCCAGTTGTTGTCTTCTGCATTTTCCATACCCACCGAAATTGGCATAATAAACAATGACAATGTGCGTGCAAATGTTGTCAAGGATGCTGACAGGCAAAACGACAGACAGACAGGACGACATCCCAACAGGCTCAGCAATAGCATACGAATGCTGCTGCCTTCTCGAAAAGTGAGTTAACATTGTGAGTGATGTATGGGAAAATATGAGGAGAAAAAGGCACAGACTCTGGCACATGTGGGCATATGGGGAATTCTTTTGAAGGCCCCGTATTTACGACCTCTCGTAAAACTTAATACATTGTGCGCGTGTGTGCAAACCACAAATTGAGTCAAAGTAACTCTCTCTAAGATGTTCTTGCGACTCTGTTGGAAAATATACAGTTAACAGCTATCACGGGGTAATTATCAGAGTCTGAAATTGACAAAGTTGTTACAAGTTCGACCACGAAAGTCCATAAGCTAACTTGACTAACAATTACACGGAGAAAAGTTACGAAAGACTGTAGATATGGAAACTGACTTGAAAGTTATCTTATTTTAATTTAAAAAATATATATAAAATATTGACGAAGTCAATTAATTTAAATGTATATTTCTATAATATATTGTTCTTTATAATTCATTATTAAATAAATTATAAAGTTTATTAAAAACTAATAACTGTGCTGTAACTTTAATTAATTTAAAAGGAATACACATTCATGTATATTATTCATTAAAGAATTGAGATTATATTATTCATATATTTCATGTTATGAATTAATTAAAATATAAGTTAATTTTTAAGTTTTACTTCGTTTTTCCAAGTGTAACAAGTTGCTGCACAAGACAGCGCCATCAAGGCATTTCATTTATCAGCCAGACAAAATGGCAATTTCCATTGTCATCTAATGTCCTTGTGCCTGCTTTCCCAACCTCCTCCAGTTTATCTACAGTTCATTGTAAGCTTCATAGTTGCCTGTTAACTCTACCGACCATTAGCCCTGGCTGAAGCCACTGGCTCTTGGTAGTATATGCTTGTAAGCTTGTAACTCCGCCTCACTATGTCAGCTTCCCGCCAACTACTTAGTTATCCTGCATGTAATCTACACACACACACACACACACACACACACACACAAACACACACATGTCATCACCGAGCCTCGAGGCATTGGTTGTATTAAAGACAAAGTTGCATGATTGATTAATCAGATTGAGAACATAAATTAAAAGCTTTATTTAAGCTTAATTAGAGACCATGAAATTTAATCTAATCCATCAGAAGCCATAGCTCTATAACTCTAGGAAAACTCATTTAGATTCCCAATGTAACGCTCAATAAAATTCTTAATAAACTTCACGTAAAATGGGCAATAAAAAAATAATAAGCAAATAAAGTTCCTAAAATTTTAACGCTTCTAAATTTACTTCGTGGGAGTGTAAGTATGTGTGTGTGTGTATATATATATATTTGTATTTGTGAGTATTTATAAGTTATTGGTTCCTTGTTTGTCCTTTAACGATTCAATGAGCTCTAAAACGACTTTATTGATTTTGTGTTAGCATTGCCGATGCAGAAGTCAACTGTGTCGAGCAACAATAGGAGGGGGATATTATGACATAAAGCGATTATAAATATTTATCGCACACATATTCACAATTTAGACAAAAGCGAAATGTGATACGAGCCCTACTACTGCAGATACATTGTGAGAGCTAATGAGTAAGACTTATGAAGTTTATGAAGATGAGTAACCTAGCAAGTAACCAGATAAATGTGCTATAACCTTGATGGATGAGTGTTTTAATCTATAATTTAATAGAATAATAGAAGAGGCAATTAAAGCTACCTTGGCTTGTTGTCTAGTTAGGGGCAGTAGTCAAAACTGTGCATTTTAAATGAGTTGATTGTGGAGAGTAAGTAAGTACTATAAAATGAGCTCTGAAATTGCTGTTTGGTTGCCATAAGTCTACGCTTCGGCTTTCGACTGTTCTTAATATTTTATATACATGCGTGTCACGCTAAGCATTACTCTTACCATGGCTTAAAAACTTGCTACAGGTAACGCGGGTAACGAAGTGCTAAACGCGTCTCAGTCATTCTTCTCGTCGCAGTCACGGCGCATGACACGCGACCCAAGACAGGTAAATGAAAATCGTCGAAAGCCGCGCACGTTTCACATTTAGCCATTGACAGGCGTAGGTCGAGTTTGAAGTGGCAGCAGCTGACAGTGGGGAGACGGGGAGGCAGCAACAGGCAGTAATGAGTAGCAATGGGGAGAAGTCATAAGTGTAATTAGTCCTGGCCAAGCTGCTTCTCTTCCTTTAGCATACGGGATATAATACGCCTACTTAAAAATATACAACAACAACAACAAATAATAACAAAATTTTCATTTCTATATATTGCTGAAGAGCTACAGAGGATGGCACTTAATTACTTGGTTTGCCCATTTTCCTTGTGGGATTCCTTGTTTATCTTAAATGTTGGCGCTTGCGGGCATTTTGCATTTTCGCTTTTCGCGCTTAATTTGCGGCGCTTAAGCTTGGAACCCAAAAAGAAATGGTAAACAAAACGAAGCGAATGAAACCGGAAATGACAGCTGAAAGAAACAAACGCAGAGACAACGAATTGAGAGAATGGGAATGGGACGCGATGAGATACAGAACAAATAAGGCTAAGCACATGCCACACGCCATACGACCAACAATCCAGGAGTCAAGCAAGCTGTTGCCTGCTTTTGGGTGCTAGGCATTTATTTCACGCTCCTCTGCTCGAGTGCCTCACGACTTTGTTTTGTCTTTATCTTTGCTCAGCCATTGTCATTGTCTTTGTCGTTTTTGAATAGCCTCAAAATGCCGTTAAACTTGCGCAGGAAGAAAAACTTATGGTAAAGGACTGAGTGTGAAGTCGTCCGCTGTCGAACTTATGAATTAAGGTAAATAAATAGTTGGACTGACAGAAAAATGTTCATATGTTATGAATTTCGTGGAATTGTATTATAATTTATTGGGTATTCGGCATAATAACTCAAATTATTCCCAAGCTATGACTGTTTTATTATTCCATAAGGAATTTTCTTAATTTTATAGGTATATCTTAGAATTTTATGCTCAATTTTAATGGTTATCAACAAGAACCTTGCTTGAAAGCATTGAACTTCTTTTGTGTTGCTTACTTTTGGGCTGTTGTTTGTTTTCCTTTTTCTCTTCTTTTCATTGCCTTCTTGCTTTTTGTTTTCTCATTCAAATTGTTGTATTTATTTTGATATGGCCGCCAGCAGCTGGAAAAACTTTCTCAGTTGTGTTTGCTAATAGCATTTTTTCATCTTTGCCGTTCTTGGTGCTGTTATTACCTGACATTTTGTAGGCCACACGCAAAACATTTGCTATTAAATGCCATAAGCACACACTCACACCTCGACACCATTGGGGAGAGAATAATTAACGCACATGACTAGACGAAAATTTGTCTAGCAGGGCGTTGAGCTGGAAGTGATTAGATTAGTGACCAGCGTACCGGACCCGCAATTGAATCCCTAATTAATTTGTACTCAACAGCGAATTAATGAATTTATTATCTATTTGCAGCCTGCCACATGCTTCTGAAATCTAAATTTCCATTTTAGCAACTGAATTACTTCGAATTCCAAACATATAACATGACGAGGGGATGAAAATACTTGGCAGCTACATATTTTTGTATTCAGTGGTTGTTCCAGAGTATTACACAAAGTGACATAGCAGCTTTATATTTCTCGGGTTCTCTTGTTGTTGAGTTGCAACTTTTCTATGACATTAAGTGACCACTTAAGTCTAATAACTGCAGTCGGTTGATTTCTGTTCTACTATGTGGCATGTGTCGCTTTCAGAATGCCCTACAGACAGGGATAAAGATATTATTAGATATATAAAGATGTGGGTAAAGTTAGGTATACAGATGTAGAGTATCTGTAGGTCTTTAATACAGCTGTCTGAAAGTTGCAAGTTATCGAATGTATGCCACGCCCACATTTAATCCATAGCACACACACCGTAAACGCCTCACATTTATTTGAGACGGCGATTCGCCTTCGATGCTTTCAACTCGGTTGGCAGCTTAAGCGAAGCTGTGGCAGCTTTTTGTTTGGCTCGTAATTAAAACCCATTGAAAGTTTTGCACCAGCTTGGAGAATTTTCTACCCACTTTCAACAATTTTACCCCTTGACTGCCACTCTACAACACACAACCACGTTGAGGACTGCAGTTGAATTTATGTGCAATTGATTTAGTCCGAGTGAGTAAAAGTTTTAATTAAACAAACAAATGGCAGCAAAAAAAAATGGGGGAAAAAGGGAATGCGAGCGGGTGGCAGCTGATGAAAAACGCAAAAGTACACTTTAACTGAAGTCATACGCTGCGAATACGTGATGCCATGTGAAGTGTCTTGTGCTGTGCGCTCTGGATGTGTTGGCCCCTTTTGCATTTTGGCGCATTTAGCGCTGAATTAGTGTGGCATGCGGCATCACTGCTGTTACCATTTTATTCCCCTATTTTCCACTGGCTTCCATTAAATGGCGTCTGCCATTTGCCACGTCCTTATGGCGTCCTGGCACGCGCTACAATTTCCTTTTAATTACACGCCACAAAGTCACCAACTGTTCTGCGTGTAAATTAGTAGACGCCAAGGAGGGACTGTCTCTCTCTCTCTCTGGGATGTCCTGCGGTCGATCCTGTTAGCTGCAACGTGTTGAATCATTTATGACTGACAAGCGGGACAAAACCTAAAGCTCAAAACCCGCGCCTATGACGACGCCCTCCAGAAATTCGCATTAAGTGCCCTTTGGGCGTTACAACAGCAACATCACAAGAAGCAATCATTCAACTGAGCTGTGACTCTTAACATTTGGACGGCCGTTACAAATGTGAAATGTGAAATGTGCAAATATTTTCACTTTCACATTTCCGAGGCTTAATTTTTGGGACACTTTGCTTAGCCCCTTGTGACTTTTACCTTTGGCTGCTGCAAATATTTCAAGTATTATGTGAACTTTGCATATAAATTGACATTTTAGCTGTCCAAACAATAAGAGAGAGACAGCACTCTCAAAAAATATATCGTGAGAGAGAGAGACAGATGATGGCGAATATGTAAAGGATATCAATTTGTTTTACATTTCGAGGCTTTTCCAGCGGCTAATCCTATTTGTCACTATGTCATATGAATTTAAATATATTTATCTGATTCTGCGTGTAATTAATGCACTCCATTTAACAAAAAGGTTTCTCATTTCGCAGAGTTTAGACGAGCGTGTAGCAAATTTGTCACAATACATTGTATTTAATAACTGAAAACCAAACGTATTAAACAACTGTGAACATTAGAGAGTTTAAACTGATAAATATAAATCTACTTAGAACAATCTATGGTTTAATGTTAGGTAAAAACCTCAAACCCCACTTCAAGGAGGAAGCTTTAGACCAGATAGAAACAGACTTTCAAGGCAGAATAAAATATTATACAACCTGCTCATTATACTCCCTTAGATTCCGCATGGATTACATAGTTCGCACTCCATAGAAGCCCACACAAATGCATAATAAGAGTAACAAGTTCATGCATATACATTTAATCTACATTTTGCATCGATGTCACTTAAAAATGAGCTTAAATTCAGTGGAGTGCATTGTACAAGCTTTTTATCAGTTGCATGCCCCAGTTACAGTTACATGCAGGAGCAGGCAAAGCAACAGATCCTTGACAGCAGCTCCAGCAACTCATTTCTCATTTCAGAACTGCCGCCAACAGCAAAGGCCAGCAGCTGTCACATAAGTCAAAAGTGTCGCTCACAAAGCAACTGGCCATAGTTCAATTATTGTAGACCCCTTTCCAGAGAAATAACCGTACCTCCCCCCCTACCCCCTTGGACAATTGCAATCCTGGCCAGGCCATTCGGGCCATTCCAGGCAAGTCGAGTAAAGCTGGCAGCAGGCAACTCTTGATCTTGCTCATTGCCTGCCCAATGCCCCGTAACTCACTTTCTGCTTCGCTCCCCCCACCCCATCCATCTGGTCGCCAGCTCACTCATTGTGCCTGTCATGTACAGTGGCCAGTCATCAGGATGCTCATCCTCATCAGGCTGGCTGGCATCCTGGCACGCAACACTAACGCAGACACTTGCGACCATTGTTTGCTGCTGCTGCTCTCCATTGTTTAAGCCAAACGGGGCGTGCCTCGAGTGGGCAGACGTGAAACTAATGGCAGCCTCTCTCACTTTTTTTCTAAACATTTGCCTGGCTGTCGTTATGTTGATTTATGCGCCTGGAAATCTGCGTTTATCAATTTCCATTGCAATTTTTATGTTTATCTTAAAGACTTTTGCATTCGTCTAAGAATGCTTTCATGTCACATTTTCCACTCCATTTCCGTCGAGCAGTGCCTAATTACAAAGCGCAAAATTTAAATGAGCCAGCCCCGCGGCCTTTGCTATTGAGCAACAGTTGGCCAACTGTTTCAACTCTCAATTCCTCCCCGCTGTCACCCCCTCTTGTAATACGTATTGCGTGGAAATCGCTTAATTTAATTTAAGGAATACGAAGCGTGCCCAGAAACGTTACCAAAGTACTACGAAACTTTTTTGCCAACAATTCTGGAAGAGCAACTGTCAAGTTAGATGACGGAGAGGGGATTGAGGGGAGGGCGGTTGAGGTTGGAACTTGAGGTAGACTAGGGTAGGTACGTACGTACATAGCACAAATACATGGCATACTATGCTGCCAGGTTTCATTACAAACTTTTTACCGAGTGGTGCAAATGTTGGTGCGCCGTTGGCGCGTGCTGCTGTCAGGCAAACGTAATTTTTTTTTTGAGAAGTGAGCCCCAACTTAAAATTGTCTTTTATTTATTAATTTTTAATGTTTATCATTTTGTACAGTTGATAAAGTTTTCCAACGCTTTCAGCGCATTTCCCGCATTCTTATAATTGGGGCACTTATAAAGTTTTAAGGAAGCACCAAGAAAAATTCGTTTATATTTTCCAATTATTGTTGCAAATTTGCTATGGACTGTCTACTTGCTATGGGAGATTTTCAGCTTTCGCCCGAAAGTATACAACATTATTTACTATATCACAATCAGCGAAGCAACCAATTTATATGGTTAACAATTTCTCATTTATTTCACCACTATTTAACAGCTGAAAGCCGCATCGAAATGCGTTTTTCATTAAGCCATTTTGGCTGGAAAATTTCACAAACAATAAAAATAATTTTAATTTATGTGCATAAATAAATAATAAACGAGCATCCAGTGAGGCATAACAATAAGTATAACAAATCATGCGGCACGGCAGGCAGCGAGGCAGCGCAGCCAAAGAAAAACACCAAACACCGCTAGAAATGTTGTTTCTGTGACGCAGAGAGCACAAGAAAAAAATGAAAAAAAAATGAAAGCCTTGGCCATTAAAAAAACTGAAATCTACCGCAAATGAAAGCAACAATAAAATTGATATCGCAGAACAATAGCTACATATATATCTACGGTTAAAGTCTGGCCTCAGAATTTTAAATAGGCAAACTCAGCTACAGATATGGTAAATAGAGGTCTCGATTGACACTGTGACGACAGCAACAGCGTCGGAGAGTGTGACGCGACTGCGACTTAGAAATGTGTAGGTGTGTGTATTGTGGTATTGCAACAGTCAAAGATTTCTTCAACACAACTCATGCGACTAACTTTATCTCGGTTTAAAGAATGTATTATGTATTAAATTAAATTGCTAAATAAATTATTTATTAATATCTCTTTACTGCTAAATAGAAACTTACGTATGCAGCTCAACAGTTTAAAAATGAGTGACAGTAAGGCTATAAGAGGTAACCCGATAATAGATATCAAAGTTTCCTTAAATGTCTGTACTTGGCATATTGATTCAGTACTTCCCAAATGGTAATTCTCTGACCTTCATCCTGCATATCAGATGCTGCTGTCAGTTGAACCCTCTTCTTTTTAGTTCCGAATATATATTCCCATTGTATTCAAATGGACGCAACTTCCATTCTGGCAATCGATTCAACAGATGTTTAATAATTTTCACTCAATTATTTATAGAACATTTGATTTATTCACTTGTTGGTGTTGTTGTTGCTGTTGTTGTTGTTGTTCCTGATAACTTTACGTAGCATAAAAAATAACAAAGAAAAAGAAAAACGAAGAAAAACAAAAACAAATCCCAACCAACCCATACACTCGAGTGTACTCTATAAATGAAAAGAAAAAAACAAAAAGAACATCAACTTTACGATTGGCAATCAGCCTTATAAAAAAAAGCACGCCTTAAATGCTTACAACAACAACAACAACAGCAAGAACCACAATCAGAAAGCCGCAAACATGAGAGATAAAAAAAAAACAAAACGATTTCATTTCAATTTATTGGACAGGGCCTTGGCAATCATACTTATGATGACGTCTAACGCACAAAAATTGGGATAGGTTTGATTTGGTTCGGGATGCGTGTGCATAGAATATCAAGAATTAATCAAAATTTAATAATGTGACAAAACAAACAACAATAAATAGCAACAACAGAAGCAATAAAATCAGCAGCACGACTGGCAAACAGCCAGCACAGTGGCTGGGATGGGATGTATCTGTAGCTGCAGGCATTTGCAACTGCCAGCGAACAGATACAGTTGCATATTGTGTAGTGGCCAAAACAATCTGTCAGCTGAAAGAAAAATAGAGAGAGAATGAGAGAGTGAGAGAGTGAGAAAGAGAGAGGCAGTGAGTCTGCGATTAGCTGCAATCATTCTCAATGCAGGAAACGCCAACGCATGTCAAAAGTAGCTGCAAAAAAATGCTGCAAATTGAATGAAATAAAAAGCAATATCAAAAACAACAACAGCAAGAACTACAACGAAGCACCGACGTCAGCATACACTAACACTCGCATTAAGACAGGTGTTATTGATTTTATTAAATAGTCAATCAAGAGTCAAGAGGAAACAAAGATACATTCAGATAGAGCAGTGGACAGGTAACGAAAAAGGGAAGGAAGAAATGTAGTGTTGATTATCTAATATTTGTTACATATTGACTGATGTAACACATCTACCTCAACCGCACATGTATACCCTATAGAAGCAAACTTCTCGCATTCAGTCGCATGGCAGGCTGAGAGTCAGATCGCATTTGATCGTTGCCGGTTGTCGGTGGCACAGTGGGCCAATCGTCGTGTCGTTCGTCGTAACCGTCGAACCGGTGTGGCCTGTCATAACAAATCGACAAAACAGAGACGCTGACTGCGACTGCGACAGCGACTGCGACGCTGACTGCAACTGCGACGCTGACTGCTGACTGCTGGCGGCTGTGAAGATCAGCGACTGACCAGCGTTCGTTTTTATGGGGCAGACAGACTTGAATTGTATCTGTATCTGAACGATACGAAGTGGCATCGGCAGCGGCAGACGTACGTAAACAAGAGTGGGGCAGTGGGGCAGCGGGGCAGCGGGACAGCGGGACAGCGTGTGGTGTTCAGTGTTCGCGGTTCGCGGTTCGCGGCCTCTTGTTAAGTGCTTTTTATAACGGCAACCGGCAAGCATCGATCCATCTGCGATCGATGATTGATACGATTTCGAGGCAAATTGCTGGAACAAATGTTGCATGCTACGGCATCACGAGTATTATTTAATCAACTGTGCCATTTCTCTCTCTCACTCTCTCTCTCTCTCGCTCTCGTAATGTGTGTGTGTGTAATTTGCTTAGCATCAATTGACAAAGCGGCAAAATCCAACAAAAGAATTCAATTTAGATGCTACGCTTATTTATTCGCGTAAATTCAATTAAACCCACAATTCACACACACACATCAATGCTAAAATAAATAAATAAGTGTAATCAAAATCACATCAATTATCGCATATTTGGTATAATTTCCATTATTTATAATAAGCAAATATAATCAATGATTTAACGATAAGCAGATGAAAAATGTTCAAATTATGCTATCATTTTATCTAAGGCAAAATTAAATTATTGTTATTTGTTTGTTAGCTGCTGCTGCTCTGATTGCCCTAATTGTGTCAATTTGTTTTCTCTACATATGTGTGTGTGTGTGTGTGTGTGTGAGTGTGCGTGTTTGCCACGCCTACGTCCAGTGATGTTTTATTTCTCCAAAAATTTGTTTTGCGTGTGAAATTTATATTAATTACTTGTTGCCGCATTTTTTCCCTGTGATTTGCTCGTTAACATTTTTTGTTTTCTTTCCTCTTTTTTTCTATAGTTATTTAATTTTATTTCTTTTCATTTTATTGTAGATGCATTTACATGCTAAGTTCTTTTTATTGCCAGCAGCTAGCAGTAATTAGCAAATTGTTTTCATACGCTGCACAAATGACGTCACAAACGTAAACAATATATATAAATTTTATTATTTCATTTTCGCAATGTTCGAAGCAAGCAAAATGCTTGCACATTGTGCTCCTCAGCGAGGGCTGTTCCAAAAGCTACTGCAATTAAGTGAATTTATATGAAGACGTTTTAGAGTAATTTATACACTCAACGGCTTTTCTTATAATTTATTTAGATAACTAGTGTTGCTTAAAAACTAAACTAGTTGAACCTTTTAACAACAGATTGTTATACATAAGTCATCGACCTACCCGCTGTTAAAACTTGTATCTTTATCTAAAGAGCACACGTTTAAGTTTGTATAGAAAAAGGTATAGAGAGATGAAACTGTGGCCAGCAGCACCTTAGGCAAATGCTATTTAAATATTATGGAATATTGTTGAGTTTGAAGAAGTGAAAGGTTTAGCCCAAATTGAGATCAACATAGCGGACCAATAACTGCAGCACTTTCACTTCGATTGAAACTCTCCAGAGCTCAAATCGTATAATTTGAGTATAAGTGCCATGAAAGTCCTTGAACTACTATTAATCTAATGTGAATCCATGTGTGATAAGATGAAACATGTGACTACAATTCGAATACTTAACTCAAGTACTCATCACATTCTAAATGGGTTTTAATTGGCTTGCGGCTTTTATTGAAATTTATTACTGCATAAACATGCTCTTCTTCTTCTTCTTCATCTTCCTTTTCAATATACATTAACAACACACTTGCCATTTTGTAAGTGTAAATGCATATTCCAGCAACTAACCAACTAAAATCCATTTGCATAGAAATAATTGCCATAACATTTTATTTACAATTTATTTACAGTGCATTACGTGTTTGTGTGTGTGTGAGTGTGTGTAGTATAGTTTATGAGTTTTATACAAATATTTGGCATTTTTATTAGCGTCACTTGAAATGAACAGAGCCAACAGAAAACCAAAAACTATCCAAACAACTGACCAACAAAATTGAAACCCAAAGCAAAAACCCAAAAATATGTTGATAGTTTATGGTTTATAGACGGTTTGGCACTCTATTTCTATTTCTATCTCCATCTCTGTGCATATTTCCGTCTCTATCTGCGTACATAAAGTACATGCATAAATAATTATTGCATTAGCCGCAAAAGTTTTGCCGTTATTCAGAGCACCTAAGTTGAAACGTGACACTTGGCTATCAGATTTTGCACTTGAGCGCTAATAAAAAACACGCAACACCCGAAGGTTGCGGTTGTGGCACGTAAATACACCCAGTTAACATCGTCGTAAATGCGAGTAAGTTCCAGTTAGCAGTTGGTAATCAGACAAACAGTTGCAGCACCCAAAAAGTCAATCAGTCTACCAGTTACTAGACATTTACTTGTCGTCTGCACTCTACACTCTGTCTTAGAAAGGGTAGATTAGGTTAGCCATAAGGTTCGACATTATATCAATAAGTATATAGGTAATCATTGCATTATATTGAGAAGATACACGAATTGTTGCATGTATTAAAAGTCAAGTTTAAATAAAATGCCCGAGGCACAGAAATGAAATGTCTAATGGAATTGATCTAGCTACAAGACAAATTTCAGAATATATTTAATAGCATTGCAAATTGTCTATTGATTTGCATACGAGCTTGAAAAACGTTCTTTGTTTGTTCTTTGGCACTGTCAATTCTCAAAATTTGCATAGATTCAGTCTATGGAGACTTAATCCAGGGTATTTCCGGTTCGTTGCATTCATTGCGACTTGAATTAATTTTTTATCTCTGTCTGTTTGGGTTTATAACTGACTTTGGCACTGTCCAAGCAGCTCTCATATGCATTTATGAGCTTAATTGAGCAGCGCGACGCAGACAGAAAACGAGAAACGCAAAAAAACGCGAAAAGCGACATTAACACGTTTCGACCAATTGCCACAAGCATTGACAATTAGCGGTTAAATGATGCTAACGCGATCATTGTCAGCTCCATCGACGTCGCCTCGTCGTCTTCTATAAATGGTCATATGTAAATTAGCAGCCTGGCAAATGCATGACATAAGTATAACAGTTGGTGTAGTATAGTTAGTATAACTACAGTGTTACAGCATGCTGTTACTTAACAGTGACAGCGACAGCGACAGCGAAGCGCTCAAAAGCTCGCTATGGAATTAGGCAAGCTGAGCACAAAATGGCCGCCTGTGGCATCAGAACGCGTTTGTAACTCGAGCGAAGCGCACGTGCTGTGCACAGAGCAGCGTCAGCGTCAGCAGCAGCAGTTAGCAGCAGCAAGAAGAGCGTAAAAGAGACGCCCCTTCAACTACAATTGGTGCCAACAACAAGTGTGTGTAATAACGTTGTGCTCTCTCACTCCCCCTTTCACTGTGTGTGTGTGTGTGTGCGAAACTCACCACAATGATAAAAATAGGGGACAAACTGTTGTTGTGCCTTACATTTTGTGCTTTTCGCAGTGTGTGAAAATATTTGCACACTCACAAAGTCTTGGCCAGTACGCGAAGGCGGTTGCTCCTTGCAATTTAAACGCGAAGTGCGAGCGAGAGTGAGAGTGAGAGTGCGAGTGAGAGCGAGTGTGCAAGAGAGTGAGACCAAAAGTAAACAAACTGCGACAAGTCGCGTGCAAACATAAGAGAATCAAAACCAAAACAGCAACCAACAAATATTGTCAACTGCCAAAAAAAGCAAAAAGCAATTAAGAGACAACTACAACAAGTATTATAAAGCTTATAGCTCCATTTATTGTTGTTATAACTGTTGCTTGCCACAAACACACACAAACACACACACACATATAGGCGTGCATATGTTAACATATTAATCTGACCGTCTGTAAATTCAATATAAACTTTATAGATTTTTTTACTGTGGGGGACTGCAGGGCTGTTTGTAGGAGGTGGGGAGGGGGAATAGGGGCAGCTGCTTAACTCGGCAGCAACGGAACGTGTCTCTTTAAACGAACGGAATTGGCAGTGCAAAATATAAAAATAAGAAAAAATATAAAAATTATTTATTAAATAATAAAAATCGAAACTTTTCGCTTTTTATTTTTGCACGCGCGTGCTAATAAAATTTTAAAACGGAAAATAATAATTGTTTTCAATATCAAACGATATAAAAAAAAGCAGCTAATGAACTGGACTACAAGTAAAATAAAAATGAATGCCAATTAAATGTAATTGTTGTATATCTTTTGTTTGTCAGCTTGTCACTCTTACAATTAATTAATTATAATTTTTGTGTAAAATGTCAAATACCTAAAAACATAAATGAATATCAATTAATGCATATATATATATATAAATAAATATATATATATATATATATTTCTGTATGTGATATATGTATTTTTAAGTGTCATGTGCCGTTTCGTTTGTCCCGCACAAACTCGAGCAAATTTCGTATTTGCATTTTAATCAATTCATTTATTTAATATCTCCAGTTTCTGGTTCGGTTCCGCAGCAAAAACAAAAGGCACTTTGCCATTCATTTAAAAATCAATACAAAAGAAAAACAACAAAACAAAAGCCAAAAGCCAAAGATATATATATATATATATACGTAACAACAACAAAAAGTGGACAACGCAGCAAAGAATCAAATGAAGCAACAACAACAGCAGCAAACAACAAAAACCACAAAACGACAGCAAAGAGTTAAACAACCTGTGCAATTTGCTAACAACAGAAACAACTAAATAAAAACAACAGCAACGACAACAACAACAACAGCTAACTAACAGAGAGTACAACAAGAGCAGCAATAACATGTCGGAGAACAGCGATAACAATGGCGACCAGCAGAGTCAGGGCCAGGGGGCGGAGGGCGAGGCCGTTGGTGAGAATAAAATGAAGTCACGTCTGCGCAAAGGAGCCTTGAAGAAGAAGAACGTCTTCAATGTCAAGGATCATTGCTTCATAGCACGTTTCTTTAAGCAGCCCACATTCTGTTCCCACTGCAAGGACTTTATTTGGTAAGTCAACAATAGATAGTACGCTAAGAAATGCAGTTGTTGTTGTTCTTCTTGTTATTATAAAGATTAAATTTTGATAATGAAAGTGAATTTGCAAGTTGTAGTTGTAGCTTATGTAAGTTGTTGAAATCAGCATGTGGAGAACTTGTCTAAATCCTATTTAAAAAGATTGAATTCCTCATACTTCTCAACTTTTGATACTTTGCATAAGAATATCTAAACTTTGTTGAGAAATTGTTGCAAATTCCATTGGCACTTGGCACTTGTGGGTCTTACACTGTGACAACAGAATCGGCCATATAACTTAACCGTCTGCAATGCGACCAAACAGCAATCGATATTTTGTCTATCGACAGAAACTAGCAAAAATAAAAAAGCTAATGACATTGCAATGGAACCAAACCTAAGAGGCCAAAGGTAGCAACAACAATAACAACAACAACTGCAAGACAAAAAAAACAAAACAAAAACAACAAAAATTCCCCCAGCTTGTGTATAATATTTAATTTAGGTAAAACTCGCCTCCTAAAGTCTTGCTTAATCCATTGTTATGCTTACAAAAACACGACAAATATAAATTTTGCCTGCTCCATCCAATTTCCCAAGTCCTGGTCCTGTTCCTGTTCCTGGTCCTCCCTTGCGGATTATAAACCAATCTCATCCGCATTAGGAACGCCGTAGAGTTTTGGGTCAACGTTCATTTCTCAACTCCATTTAGATTGCGTTGACACTGCGTAACCTTAGCAAATATTTGCATAGTGTGCCAGTGAACCAACAAATTGTCCTAAGCACTCAACACACTATACGGAAATATTATTTCTTTGTTCTTACAGCGGCTATCGATCGGGATATGCATGGTTGTAGGTATTCTTCAAGTACATATATATATATATACTACAAAATCAACTTGTAGAATCAGTCATACTTAGAACGCGTAGAACGCTAGTTTGGGTTCACAAGATTCATAAAACATGGGAGAAAAGAGAAAATAATTAATTACATGCAATACATGTTTTGCTTTTCTAATCCCCAAATGGATTAAGCGCAAGTCTTATGAATTGCAATGATTTTAATGGTTGACAACGAGTTCTAATTTATTAATTTATCAGGCTCATTCAATATACGTATTTAATATTCATAGCTTAACCAGAACATCTTGAAGTACTTGTTGTTATATTATGTCAACAGCTTTGGCTTAATTAATTCACATTTAATATTCACAATGAGCTGCGAAACTCTCTCAAATGTCATGCCTAATCATAGAGCTGACAGTTTAAAGCTTTGTCATGAAATTGACATGAAAATTAATTGGAAAATTGTTCAGTAAATAGCTGGGCACATGTCAACAAGTCTATTGGAGTCTGTCCCAGGGTGTCCATTCGAGAGGCAGACGAACACAATGGTATTCCAGTCGGGTGTGTTAATCATTATTATTGGTGTTGTTATTGTTATGTTAGCTTAAACTCTTGGCTCTATGCTTTTAGCTAATTGCCATAAAACATTCAAGCAGCATTTAGGCAATAATTAAATTAATTACTCTTTAAAATGCGACACTGGCAAACGAACTACGAGTATGGCCAAAAAATGAGACCTGAAACTTAACTGAGCCATGTGAAAATGATACAAGATACAGACAAGCAAGTAGCTAACAGATACAGTTAGTGCTACAGATTGAGATATTGATACATATACAGATACAGATACACAGCTAGCACTGCAGCGTTACACAATGTTGTTGCTATTGGCTATTTACCACATTGTGAACGCCTCTTTTGGCCAGCTGCTAATTAACAACTTCGCCTCGACTCTCGACTTGGTTTTTAATTAATAGTGTTGGCTCTTTGGGTGAACACGTCGCAAAAGGCGTTGCGGGCACGTAGCCAACGCAACCAAATGAGGCGCCACAGGAGCTCAAACACATTGGGGGGTGGGTGCTCTGCCGTGTCGGGTGGCCAGCAACCAGGTGGGTAACTGTTTCGGCAAGCAAGTGGCAGCTACCGGCGTGTTTACGGCACATCATTTGCATAACAACGCCCAACAAAATGTGGCGCCTCCAAACAAAATTTCAAGATACCAACCAGCAGCTTTGAGATACTTAAGTATCTTTAGATAAATGCACTGAAACTTGTACGACTCTTTTATGCTCGTCAGAGTGCGGATGTCGTTTGATATTCGACCACATTTAAGCGGAATCAGATTATACAAAGTATTTGCAACAATTTACTTAACCTCAGATCATGTAATAGATAAGTCTAATAGATAAATTAACGAGTCTAATTGATAAGCTTTACTAAATAGATAATTGATAATAAATATTTAAGTGAAATTAAGTGAAAACAACTGAACAATTGTTCACTACAATATAGCAACATTGCTATTCTCTTGGGCTAGCTATAATTTGTGAATATTTCATTGCATTTCAAATTGTTTAAATCTGTGAATAAGTTTTTTGTTCAAGTCACGGACTTATTAAGTTTTTATCTGTGCAACTTTTTAACTTAATCTTGAATCTCTTGCGTGTACTTTAACTTTTTTTGTTTGCGTGTTAAATTAATTCGCCTTGCAAACATTTTTATTTTTCTTTCTTTTTTCTTTCATTTCATCCGTTCATAATTTGCTGCACATATTTTTTACCTCTTCTTTCTCTTTCGGCGTGTGCTGGCAAAGACCGAGCGGCAAAAATGCGCTTAATTAAAAATTGAAAAATACAAAAAGTGGAAGGAGGAAAGAGGAAAAAGGAAATGAGCGGAAAAAAATAACTAGGCGTGGTAGCTGCAGAACAACAACAAACATTGTAGCATAACTGCAGGCGCGGCGCATGGAAATTGCATTTTCAGTTCATTTGAAGCGCAAACAAACAGAAACAAAAGCAAACCAAAAAAAAAAAAACTGACAAAATAGATAAACAGACAAACTGACAAACCAACAAAAATGCGAAATCCCGTGAAATGTAATTGATGCAAAATGAGCACGATGAAAATTCACTTCAGCGGAAAAATCATTAAATTTTTATCGCTATTTTTAGTTTGGCTGTCAAATCAACGCAGCCCAATCGGATAATCTCAATTGGCAAATAACCAAAAATCTATATAATAAATTGACATTAACCGATTGCATTTCAAACTCATTGTTATGCATTAAAAATTTGGAAAACAGAGCACCAACAACAATATGAATATATAAATGTATTTCTATATGCATTGCATGTGATTGTAATTTGCGTGCCCCAATTACAGTCTGCAGTGGGGGGCATGCCACACAGTCGATAAGCGGCTTGTGGGCAAGGCATTTATGGCTTATGGTATATGCCTAATACTAGTATACTCGTTGTGTTCATATGGCACGTAAGCCTTAACCCAGCAACAAAGCCAGCAACTGGTCCTCGGAACGTAACGTTTAAGCTGAAAAGTAGGCAATATAAATAAGTTAAACACACACACACACAAGCACACGCACACAAAAGCATGCAGTTTATTGGGCGGAAAGGTTGAAAAGTCAATGACAACATGACGGCAACGACAACAGCAACAGCAACCAACATTTGAATTGCAAATTTGTTTAATCTTACATTTTCTATATGCAATTATTTATGACTTTATGCGAGAATATTTAAAAGTCGAAAAATAATATTTGTAAAGTCTGCAAATGGATTATTTACTACAGTAGAGCTTCAATTATTGATGTTAAAGATAAAGCTGGTATCTCTCTATCTAAATGCATCTTTTTGGCCTTCTGTAGTTATATACTCCTGATCTGTTGATATTGTCTGTTTGATATTAAGCATAATTCGTTAAGCATGCGAACAGTGAAGTCTGGTTCACATTGACCCTGAGAAGTGTTTGCATTGCCCAAGGGGTTGACCTTTACCCTGTTGTTGTCTTGCTCATATTAATTATATTGATTGAATTTAATGGCAGTCGACTGGCAAAGAGCTTGGGCAAAAATTAGCATATTGATTAATATTTGCTACATGTGCAAATTAAATATTTATGCTAAGTGGTTAACACACACACTCACACTAACAGCATATACATATAGAATATTACGAGGTTTCTAATAATGATGCAATTCAATTATAGCCAATTAATTGTTGCGTGTATTTAGTGTAATTTGACTAATTGCTTTTGGATTTGAAATTTTGCAGGGGCTTTGGCAAACAAGGATTCCAGTGTCAAGGTATGTAAGGATATTTGCTACCAAAGAGGACTTAAAACTAAACCAATTGAACTCGTTGCAGTCTGCTCCTATGTGGTGCATAAGCGTTGCCATGAATACGTTACCTTCATATGCCCCGGCAAGGATAAGGGCATCGATTCCGTAAGTGTCCAAATGCCTTAAATAAATAGTTTCAAATATATATACTACATATTTTAGTCTTTAAACTTAGTGAAAATAACTAAATATTTAGTTGTAGCTTTAAGAACTAACTGCAGCATTTTCATGTGCGAAAAGAATTTTCTTTTTATTTTTTTTTTCACCCATATATTTGTTGTTGTGTTGCACTGTCAAATTAAACTGTCACTTCGAGGTTTATTTTTTTTTTTTCGGTTATGCTTTGCGCTATCCTTAAACTTCTCCTCAACCCTCCTACGGGTTTTCCTGCCATGCTGTCAGCTGAGCTGTCAGCTTTGCTGTTGGCTTTGAAATGTGTCATTTTGGCTTTTTAACATACGACCAGTTTCATATTTCTCTATATATCTCCAATGCTGACCCGGCTAAAACCTGTCCAAAGTGCGAGTTTCTAACTCAGATTCGCTGTTGCTGTCGCTGTCGCTGTCACTGCGCACCGAAATTCATAAGAACTTTTGTTGATTTCTGACAAAAATTTCATTTTAAATATAGTTAAATAATATAATATACTTGTGCCGGCAACAGCAAAACTAATAACATCTATAAGACATAATTTCGCACATGAATATGCTGAAAGTATTCACTAAAAAAAGTCTTTAGAATTCATTTAATAAAAGCAATTCACAAAAACCAGAGAATGCAATAAAAACAGAACAGAAATTCATAAAATATTACAACAATTAACTCTTATTGCAATTTTTATATATAATTTAGTGTTACAAAGTTAGTTATGCTTATTGTCATCCAGCAATGTTTGATCGTCTTCATTGTGCTCTGTTTATTTACCATTTATTGTATTCTGTATTTTCATGTACCAAAAAATAAAAAAAAAACAATCAAAATCACATCGCTCACCAATAAACAATAAACTTAAATGTGGCACGCATTCAAATTAAATTTAAAAAAAACAACAACAAATACAGGATTCACCAAAAACTCAACACCATTTCGAACCATTCACATACGCAGGACCCACGTTTTGTGACCATTGTGGTTCCCTGCTGTATGGCATATACCATCAGGGTCTGAAATGTTCAGGTAAAGTTGTACAACTTTTAAATACCCTTAAGTCCCAATCTCTATACCCCCTCTCTACCGTCTCTCTCTCTCTCTCTCTCTGTCTCTGTCTGTCTAACATATCTATTTCTGCTGCTCTCTCTCTCTCTCTGTTATCTATTGCTAAATTCCCATTCTGTTGCTCTTAAGACGCTGTTAACGCGCTGTTAATACTATGTTAGCTACTCTCTGTTAGGACTTTAGCTATCGCTATTTGCTTACAACCCTTTTAAACTTTTTTAATCTAAGCCTTTTCCTGTTATGCGAGCGTGAATATATGCAACTGTGTGTGGGTTAAGATAAACATAAAATATTGAAGTAATTTCTGCTGTAAATGAAGAGCTCTTAAAGGGACTTGCCACAGCAAAAGCTACAACAAAAGTGGCAAATACCCGCAGGCACAAAATTTAATTAATAAAAGAATTGTACAAATTCACATGTACTTATATGTATATAAATATTTAGCTGACTATATAGTATATAATACCTAAATTACCCATGTATATAGTACCAATTAAACGTGTTGTAGCTCAACATACAGAACTTGTATAGTATGTTGTTCTGCGTGTGTTGGTAATTTGTTCGCATTTTGAAAGTTTTTGTTTTTTGTTGGCACATGCCCAGAATTCATATACCCTGCGTTCCTTCTGCCCTTCTGCCCTTCGTCCTCTACCCCAACAATCCAGTGGACAGCCAATTCATTTGCATAATTATGCACACGACAGCACAGGACGTAGACCTGGAGTAAACAATGTACCCATTTACATATTGAAGATGCCATGTGATACGTACTTATACCTAATTTTTGTATAGAGTTCTCGAGCCATGTTATAATTAAAATTTTAATGTTTGTACAGGCCGCATGCGGGCACTAAGCCATGTTACCAGATAAGAGCCAAACCACAATTCAGCCAAATAATAATATTAGAATATGCTACTACGAAAACGAGTTTTTGTTGTTGAATCCCGGCGGGAAGGCCTCGTCTTTTGTGTCTGTTCAAATATTTAATGCACTTTCGGTTTTGGCCACATAAATGCAATGTTTCATCTAAAAGTTGCACAGAGCTCAACAACAACAGTTATCTATTGTTACAACTAAATAAATGTGTGTGTGGCTGAGTGTATGCACTAGAGGAAAAAGCAAAGTTTGCACAAAGAAAGGCAAGTCTAAAGTGCACTAGGAGTCTCTGTCTGTCTCTACTTTGTTTCTCTCTTAACTTTATAGTCTTTATCGTAAGGAATAGATAGAAAACTAGATCTTACGCTCTTTCTCTCTATAAGTCCCTTTCTTTTGCTCGTATGCATTTAAAAATAGCAATTATTGCTATAGAAAAACTAAAGCTATAAAATCGCTTTAAAATTAAATTAGAATTTCTGTTACCAATTTAAGTTACATATTTTAATTTTGCAGAACAATGTGGTCGGAAATTTATCTAAATATTTAATTATTATTCTTAGTTCTGAGAATACAGAGATTCGGCATAAAAGCCCCCTTGTACATTTGTTTTTGTGTCTTCAGTCGACTTAAAGATTGCGATTGCTATTTAGCAGAGCTCTTAAGTGCTATTTGCTTGCCGGGGCCAACTGGCAACATGCTGTCTGTCCGAGCCGCAAAAGAAAATCGATGGGAAAATGCGCGAGACGGCGTTCCATGGCAACTGCATACTTTGCGACACGTTTTGTTATTTTTGTTAATCAGCGAAGTGAGAAATGTAAGCGTAAATACAAGTTTCCTAGAAAGCACTAACCAAAAAGAAGTTCTACTAATGGATGTGTGTGGGAGTGCGAATGCGGCATGGAAATTGTGTGGCATTTCATCATAAATTTAAATACACCTACAACACGTGCCGCGATAAGTAAACACAAAGCAGCAACTGTGCGGCTTCCCGCCCACATTGAATACACACGGTTATCAATTATGGGCCTCCCACATATGCATACCCTTAACCATTATACACATACATACGTAGGGCGCTCAGGGCGTATGAGGGTTATGCTGTAATTCAATCCAAGTGCTTAAGTGTTGCCTTTGAAATGTTTGAATCGCTTGTGATTGCAGACAAGTTCAACAACAGTCCTAGACGTCCTGCTACTTTTACAATTTGTGGTATTGTTGCTAGAAATCGGATCAAATATTTTTTTGTATTCGACAGACTAGCAGATAGACAGTGATGTGAGTGTGTGTAGCATTCAAGTTACCAATGGTCGACTGCTCAGATTTTAATCCACACACACGCATACACACACACACACACCTGTTTTGGGTCTACAAAACAATTTTTCCAAGCCTGTCTCAAGTTTTCTATCGGTTTGGCAATCATTTCCAATTTCATCTCAAATTGCTTGCAGGTGGCAAAGTTTGAGTTTCTCGATTTTGAAAAATCTCTGTTCATTGTTGAAAAGTCAATTTGTGCATTTTATTGCCTATGAATGTGTGTGTGTGTAAGTGGGTGTGTATGAGTGTTAATTTGTGTCCGCTTGCACAAACGGAAATTGAAAACGAAATTAGTTTGCAGTGTGCTATTTGATTTGCTTGATTGGTTCGCCTCATACCACATGCCTCTTCCTTCATCCATGCATCTAATTCAAATAAAGTGTGTGATTATGTGTGTGTGGGTGTGTGTGTGGGTGTATGGCATCCACCTACACTTACACATGCCGCGACACGCCCCTTATCAAGCATGCTGTCATAATAAATGACATGGCAATTTATAAATGCAGCCCCAACACTCCGCCATCTGCCAACTCCTGGCCACGTTATCAGGACATCAGTTGTTAATATGATTCCACTTATATTATACGACTATGTCGCATACGTTTTATATGTCTACGTGTTTGTGTGTGTGTGTGTGTGTGTGTAGGTAGCTCGCTGAATTACTGAAAATGAGTACTCCAAATGGAGTTGGGAAATTGCTAGCTTGCAAAGATATAATGCCAGCGATATGCTGATAGAGCACAGAGAGTCCCCAAGCAACGAAACTGTGTGTGTGGGTGTGTAACCCAGAAGGGGGGGGGGGGGGGAGGAGAGTCCATGAGACATGTAATAAAGAAGCGGCAAATTTGTTAAGTGACAACAGAAAATGCCAAAATGTACAAAACAACGCGTGATAAATTGATGCAAATATTTTTGAATTTTCGTTTTAATGCGCCGTGGCACGTGGCAAACGAGCAGACAGTATCGTGCCACGCAACGACCACTCATTCCTCCTCCTCCGCTTGTACAAAATATTATCTAATAAAACTGTGTCAAATATACAGCAAATATGAGAACAGGCCGCAACGTGACGCAGTAATAAACTGACTCGTGCAACAGGACACATTTGGCTCTAGACTGCAGTTTATAGAAAATTGATATATGCGAAATGTTGATAGAATGTGCAGTAATTGAAAATAGAAAACTCTTTTTGAGAGCTAAGAGAATCAATGAACAAAAAGAAAGTGTTAAAACACAATTTGGGCACTAGCACCACTTGGGAATTATAATGGAAATAGTATGTTTTTCGCTTTAGAAGTTCTTTTCCAGTACCATAGCCATTGAAACTTACAATTTGCAACTTCCGAGTGGCCCGAGTGACAGTTAACACCACCTGTCGCTATTTTGGCAACTTTATAGCCAAGGTTGCACACACTCCACGTGCACACAATAGCCCAGCAATTGGCAATTCAATTTCACCTTCAAACAACTTGCATACAACCGCATTTGAGGCAAACACAAATACACAAACACAAGCTCAAAATACAGACACACACTCAGCCTTGGGTGCCCGCCAAAGTATGCAACACTTTTTGTGTGCGTTTTGTAGTTGCCCCGACCCACAAGGCCAAACAAAAGCGCTCTGCCCGCCCGCTGCCACCCCTGGCTACCCTGTCGTTCCTTGTGTTCTCTTTGTATTTGTACTTTGAATTCTGCTCTTGGATCGGCTCCATTTTGTTTGTCTTGGCCATGCGAGATACTCGTCCATATTAACGGCTGAGCATCACTGCAAGCTGTTGAGCTTTGTACGACTCGACGACAACAATAAAGGCAACAACAACAACCAAATGATGCTCATGCATGCGCATAATAATATCATACTCATACTCGTATATACATAGTACTATGTGAGTCCTTGCCCATTTTAAGAAGGGGCTGCCTTGAAAAACTAACACACAACAGAATCGTCTGTATGTGTCTGTGCGCGCCTTTGGCACTGATGAGTTCAAGGCTCTGACATTGCGAGTTCACAATGAGCTTGGCAAGCTTAAGTTGAGTTACTCAACTAAATTATACCCTGTAAATATTGCTTGACTGCCTCACGCTTAAGTTGTGCCACAAACTAAACCAATTCGTTCGTAACCAAAGGCTGCTGCTGAGTATAAATACGAGACTGCCCTCCACCATTTCCATGTCCTTGTGTGGATTTTTTTGTCGCTGCTTCTTCTTATAACGGATTAGGCTACAATTGTCTGCTGTTGTTGGGTCTTCGACAGAGTAAAATATAAATGGTTTTGTATGTACCCTATGGAGCAGTAAAGCATAAGCTATGAGTAAAGTATGGCAGAGCTGTCCACTTGTTTGAAACGTGTTATAATTCAAAGATTAGCTTTGAAAGTATACAGAATTGCATTGATTGTTTTTGCGTAGAACTCTTATAAATGTTGTTTCACACTAATCTAATAGAAGTAAGCATTAAGAGAAAAGCTCTTAAAGTACCTGCGGAACTGCCAACTTGTTGGTTAGGTGTTGCCAACTACTTTTAAGTGAAATATTTCCCTATTACACTTGTAACCAGCCCCCTAGCACTGACCCATAACCAATTCTATATCCATTTCCACATCCATAAGCACTCTCAACCTTTCCCATTTCCATTTTGGTGTTTTTTGCCTTTTGGACCAAAATTCGAAAAAAAAACTCAATTAATGTCGTGTTTTTGTTCCTGTTTTTGTTTTTGTATCGTAAGTCATTCACCAAAAAACCAAAACTAAACAGTGCATTTGATTTAAGCATTCTCCTTTTGTTTTTTGTTTTTTCTTTTTGGCTGTAAGTTGTTTTGTATGTATTTGTGCAATGCTTTAGAGTTAAATGTACGCGTACATAGCGAAAAACCTGCGTTAATTTTCCATTAGCTCTCTCCAACTGTTCCAATTCTCAGGCACACCAGATGCCACACAAATGGCACAACGTTGCCTTCCTATCGCCGATGTTTTGCGATCATTGCGGCTCGCTCTTGCACGGCATCACGCACAAGGGTCTCAAGTGCAGAGGTAATGTCCAAACAGAGTGTTCGGCTGATAGATTAAAAGGACACTCTTCAGCAAGTTCACGCTCTGTCTCTATAAGTGTGTGTGGGTGTGTGTGTGTGTGTGTGTTTATGAGCGATTTGTCTAGAGATGCGTGCGTGACACGTTGAATATATGTTACATTATAATAATTGGTTACTTCGATAATAGTTTATGTTTTTAATATTTCTTCTTTTATCTAATTATTTTCAATTCAATATATTGACTCCTGTTTTTGGTTTATTCTCTTTATTCTCTTACTTAAACCTTTTTAATATATTATTTAAATTATTTCAATTGCTTAACTAAATTATAAATATTTGATAATATCGTTTATAATTGATCTAATGTGTTTTTTTCTATATCTAGTCTAATTGACTTAAATTGTATTAATTTAAAAACTAGAATAACTTTAATTGAATAGAATTATTTGTATATTGTTGTGTTTTACAACTTATTAAATCTAACAAATAGTTATAATAATCGTATAATATCGTCTGGAATCTTTGCGTGTTTACGTGTCACGCGCACATCTCTAGTCGCGTCACATTTTAGCAACTAAGCAATCGCCTCCGTTCGCCTGTTGGTTGAGTTCTCCTTTTGGATTGTTGCATTTACAATTAGCAACGCTTTGTTCCGACTCAAGTGCACACTTGTCTCGCGCAGTGTTTCTGTGTGTGTTTGTGTGTGTATGTGTGTGTGTGCGTGTCTGTGTGATGTACTTGAGTTTCTGTTGTTGTTATTGTTACTGTCGCTACTGTTGACAAGTTGTCGCCACTCCAGCAACTGCCCAACTTTTCACCTTCCACATTCACGCCCACGCCCACGTCCATGCCTTTTTGCATTTATTTGCTTGCACTTTGTTAAACATTGTTGTTGTTGTTGTTGTTGTTGCTTGCATTTGCATATGAAAATTAACATTGTTGCCGTCAGCGCCTGTTAATTGTATAAACAATGTTTGATTTAACAGTATACTGCGAATTGTTGCTCATTAGAATTATCATAAAATGCATTTAAATGTTAATTATATTGCTTACTTTTTCCATTGTTTCTGAATGTTTTGTTTACGTTCATATGTTTTGTTTGTTTGATGTTTGGTTTTTTTGTTTTTGGTTTTTGCCTTGACGAAAACTGCGCAATTTTCCAAGCCATTTGTTAGAAGTCGCAAATTGCCGCCTTTAATATCCGGCTTGGCCCTTGGCAAACAAATAATTTACTTACGCCTCATTGCCCCGGCCAGGCAAACAAGGCACAACAATAACCACAATAGCAACAACAAACAATAGATAAACAGACCACTCACACACACACACACATAGACAGACAGTCCCAAGCAAATATGAAATGGCAGACGAGCAAACAGATTGCGACTGGAAATGTAAATGTGGTAACAGAAAATCCACCAACAAAGAGACGCAACCACAACCGGATGTGCGTGCCACAGCTCGTGACTGTGTGTGTGTGTGTGTGTGAGACTGTCATTATCGAGCGACAATTTCATGGTGTGTGAGAGTGTATAGTATGTTAGTCGGATTCGGTTGGTTCAATAATGTTTGGAATTGTATTGCAATGGGTTGTTGCAACCAAATCTGGCAAGAAGAAAACAGGCTAAATTTGAAAAACAAATATTATTTTCAACTCAAATTGATATTAATTTATAATATTTTGTGTGATTGAAATTATTTATTGGTTAATTTAGTAAGTCGCAACGAGCGTAGCAAATTCTATGAGTCTAGATTGTGTGGCATGTGGCATTCAGAATGCTAAGCGGCAAAACCTTAAGCCTCTGCAACTCATCACAAGGGACATAAAAAATGACTGCTTAAATATGCAAAAAGTCAGTTGGAAAGCTTTTCCACAAGCACCTGGCACTCGTAATACCCTCTAAAACCCAGACTCCAAATGTAAATACATAAAAATGTAAATAATTTATTATACCCTGCCCCGAATTAGGAATACTAGTTGTAAATATGCTAGGCACAAGTACAGCATAGCCGCTTGCCTCTAAAAATAGGGTAATCAAATGTATATAGAGTCTGTTACATAAGCTTGTACTATATGTTATGCTATATAAATAAATAATATTACGCAAAACAAAAAAAAAGCCCACACACATTAAACTGGGACACATTATGAACATACACAAACAGACAAACATACGCACATACTCTCTTACACTTGTAGCTAGTGTTTAGTATTAAGTATTGTTGTTGTTTCTGTTCCACATAATGTGGCATGCAAAGGGAAAACCTTTTTTTCTGTTCTTTCTTCTTATTTGCTCGTTTTTTGTGTCGTTTCTGTGCGCTGCAAAAAGGCCTCTTTCATATTTTCATTAAATACAAAACACAGAAGGCAGCCCAACTGCCTAGCCAGCCACGCCCACAGACCACAGCCCACTGAGCACTGTCCAATGTGCTTATGGACATCAAAAAATGATTACTTTTTCCATGTGGTCGTGTTGTGTTGGTAAGCAACAAGCAAAAGTTTCAAATACTACGTATACGCCACGTGCGCCGCGCGTCATATGACGTCGCTGCATAAACTCACACTCTTTCGCCACGGGTGGTATTTTGCGGAACGGGGAGTGCAAGGGAAAGGGCAACAGGGCTGCGAGAGACTGTGTCCAAAATGGTCAAAGCAATTTTACACATGAACAAAGCAAAATAAACAAACAAAAGAAAAGGCGCCATTAAATCGGCCAATGATGCAGTTCAGCCGAACGAAACTGATGACAATCATGATGATAATGATGATGATGATCATAGTGACCGGTAGCTACTTAGTTACAGTTGTCATTAAGCAGTAGTGTGCAGTACTAATGATGGACTATTGAATACTATAATATTTTATGAAATTTAATTAAAGCAAATGCTGATAGATAATGAATTAGTAAATCTCAGAGAAGAATATAGTATACAACATGGTTATTGAACTATATATGGTATTCACATTGCAATACTCCTTGTGAACAATATATTGTAGGGTATTTAGAACCACGTTTTCATTTGGCAACATGCAATGCGGAATTTTCTGCGTTGTTGATAAATGAAATTACAATTCCATTTGCAATAATTTCCAATTGAATGCTTCCGAGTATTTTAATCCCCCTACCCTCGCCCACCCCCTTATACCACTTGCCTCGAGTGCTCACATGTCAGCGGCATATGCGCCTCCAACTGTGCAACAGTTTTGTGCGGCGCTGCGATTGATTTCCTGTTGCTGCTGCCGCTGCTGCTGCCAAATTGATTGCGATTGCAGTTGACATCACAAATTGGGCGTTGATTTGTATCTGCGTGTGGGATTGACGGGGGCGTGGTTGGCAAGAGATTGAAAAAAAAAACAGATAGAAAAAGAAGAGTACAAAATCAGGAAAATGTGTAGAATTGCCATTGGCAAATAGAGTTGGGTGAGTTTATTGGATTGTCGTGCTGATTGATAACCGAACGCAGCTGTTAGCCAAGTCTGTCAAGTGAGCGGCACTTTTTACTTGACACCAGGCTCGTCTCTGCCCCTTCATCTACCAACTGGCGGGTAAGTACTTGAGGCACAATCAAAACTCACTTTGTATGCGTGCCATGTCGCGTGTCCTTTGCGTGTGTATGTGTGTGTGTGTGTGTGTGCGAGTGTGTGTGTCCCTGCTTTCTGTCACTATGCTTTGTCGTATTCCTACTTATATACCACCAACAAAAAAAGAGAAACACTTTCCATCTATGCCAAAAACTTTCTCTGGCACAAATCCAAACTGCCTGCTGAGCTGCCCATCTATTTCAATGATTGCCAAGTGGCCACTAACAAGCGACTTATATTTATTCTACTACGTGACATTTGACCTGACTCAACAACAACAACAACACCAACAACAACCACAACAACCATTGCTTATTTAGCATGCGATATGAATGTCCATGCTCGCTGCAAGGAGAACGTGCCCAGCCTCTGTGGATGCGATCATACGGAGCGTCGGGGTCGCATCAATCTGGTGATAAATGTCAAAGAGAATCTACTCACCGTTCAGAGTAAGTACGAATAATGTCCACTTTCATTCAATGCATATTACGGTCAACACAGCTCTTAACTTGTTTCAAACTTTAACTTCTTCTCGTATACTCTTACAACTGTAAAGCGCTTAAGTTTTAACCAATTACGGCAACCAAGAACTTTGCCATAAGTCTCCAACCAAACTCAGTGCGAAGTTTGCGAAAAGAAATGCTTATATTTTGCAAAGAAATGTATGCAAAACTTTTTATTCAACAAGGCGCTTAAATATGTTCAAGTTGTTTTTCATTCTGCCTGTGCATGGTTACCGAATTTCTCCCCTGACATGGGAATGTTCTGACTTTGCCCCGGATACGTAGCTCAAAGTATTAATTTTAGCTTTTCTGTACTTAAGAACTTTTTCATACAATGAAATTTGGATAATCCATCGACTGCGCATTCCAACTCTACAATTTAAATGTTTTAGAATGTTCTAAAATTAAAACCGTGTCAATGTTTAATGTCATTATCGAATATACTGTGCTAGTATTCAATTCATTTTGTAGTTCTTTTAAATTTGAAACCTTTTGCAAACAGACTATGCATAAATATTCGTCGAAGCATTCCAAAACATGTTTAAAATTCAAGTTGCTATTGTCTGCCTCAGCTCTGCAGAAGCACTGGCAATTTGTGTTTTACAATAGTTCGTTACGAAGAAAACTCTATACAAAATGCCACATAATGAGTATGAAAATGCAGTTGCAAGACAAAAGCCTGATAAAATTATGTTAAACTAGGAGAAGAACGAAGCAAAGCGAACGAAAGAGAATATCAACGACAACAATGGCCAGGTTAATGCCTTGGCATATTTTATACAAATTGCCTGTGGTATTGCAGAACATTCTGAAAATTTAATTCGCATCTTGCAGTCAAGGAGGGACGCAATCTCATACCCATGGATCCCAACGGGCTAAGCGATCCATATGTGAAGGTCAAGCTGATACCCGATGACAAGGATCAGAACAAGAAGAAGACGCGCACTATCAAAGCATGCCTGAATCCGGTTTGGAATGAGACCATCACATAGTAAGAGAAATAAAACAGCTAGTAAGAGAAATAGATCAGGAAACTATAAGCTTATATTATTGCAGTGATCTTAAACCGGAGGACAAGGACAGACGCATACTGATCGAAGTTTGGGACTGGGATCGTACTTCGCGTAATGATTTCATGGGCGCATTATCATTTGGCATTTCGGAGATTATCAAGAATCCCACAGACGGTTGGTTTAAGCTGCTTACACAGGAGGAGGGTGAATACTACAATGTGCCCTGTGCGGATGATCAGCAGGATTTGCTCAAGCTTAAGCAGAAACCATCGCAACGGAAGCAGCCGGTAATGCGGTGCGATACACACGCGCAATCATTGGCCAAAAGGGACATGATACGCGCCACAGACTTTAATTTCATCAAAGTGCTAGGCAAGGGCTCCTTTGGCAAGGTAATTGACACATTGACACAAGCTAGACTTGGGTTTCATTGGATTATTGGATGGATTGCACATTGCAGGTGCTGCTGGCGGAGCGTAAGGGCAGCGAGGAGCTGTATGCCATTAAGATACTCAAGAAGGATGTGATTATACAGGACGATGATGTTGAATGCACCATGATTGAGAAGCGTGTACTGGCGCTGGGCGAGAAACCGCCGTTCCTTGTCCAGCTGCATTCCTGTTTTCAGACAATGGTGCGTATATGCAATAAATCAAGCGATACAAACATTAAATACCTCTTCTATGCACACAGGACCGCCTATTCTTTGTCATGGAGTATGTGAACGGCGGTGATTTGATGTTTCAAATACAACAGTTTGGCAAATTCAAGGAACCAGTCGCCGTGTAAGTTTGGCGTCGAGTCGAAATCCTAACAAAGGACAAACTTTGAAATATGTTCTATCTTGCCATAGTTTCTATGCTGCCGAAATAGCTGCGGGTCTCTTCTATCTACACACCAAGGGCATTCTCTATCGGGATCTGAAGCTGGACAATGTGCTGCTGGATGCCGATGGACATGTGAAAATCGCCGACTTTGGCATGTGCAAGGAGAACATCATGGGCGAGAAGACGACCAAAACATTCTGCGGCACACCGGACTACATAGCACCTGAGGTAGGACCATGATATAGGAATGCCATCTCTGAATCTTCACTGAATTTCACACGATTCCTTTGTAGATCATACTTTACCAGCCGTATGGCAAGTCTGTGGACTGGTGGGCATATGGTGTGCTACTCTATGAGATGCTGGTGGGTCAACCGCCCTTCGATGGCGAAGATGAGGAGGAACTGTTTGCGGCCATAACAGATCACAATGTTTCTTATCCCAAGAGTCTCAGCAAGGAGGCAAAGGAGGCCTGCAAGGGCGTAAGTACAAGAATATTCGTAATTGATTCCCTATGATATCTTCTTGCTTTGCGCAGTTTTTGACCAAACAACCCAATAAGCGTTTGGGCTGTGGCGCCTCCGGTGAGGAGGATGTGCGCCTGCATCCATTTTTCCGCCGCATCGATTGGGAGAAGATTGAGAATCGTGAAGTTCAGCCGCCATTCAAGCCGAAAATTGTTAGTAGTTATTGAAGAGTAAACTAACTTAATATTCACTTATTTATTGATTCTATTGCAGAAACACCGCAAGGATGTGTCCAATTTTGACAAGCAATTCACATCAGAGAAAACAGACTTGACACCCACGGATAAAGTATTTATGATGAATCTGGATCAATCGGAATTTGTTGGCTTCTCCTACGTGAATCCCGAATACATTGTGAGCCCATAAGAAGTAGCAATTAAAGCTAACAATTAAATGGGCAACGGAATTACCCAGCGAGTTGTGTCATCAGTTGATATTAATTGTTAATTAAAAGACATTTGTTAGCTCATGTTTATTTAGTTCATATCATGTTGTTGTTATGCTAAATGAAAGCAATAATCTTGTCTTAAGTTTTATTTATTGCTTATTTAATTATTTAACTAATTGTTAGGCATTCTCGTGAGTACTCTAAGTTAACAGTCGCAGCATATTCATTTGGTTGTACAGTTTTTAAATCATTGTTAAACTTTTCACCACGTTGGAACAACTGCAACTCGAAGCCAAAAAAAAAAGCAACAAAAACAAAAAACGAAAATAATTAAAGTATGCAATAAAAACTTTTATTTTATATACCATTACCCAACGCTTTTCTCTGCTTTCTACTTTCACTCGAAGCTGTAAAACTTTCCCTTGCACTATGCGTTTCATTTTCATGTTTCAAGTTTCCTGACCCATTTGACAAACTTTATCACATGAAATTTCCAACTCTTTAATTCAGAAAGTATTAAATGTGTGCTAAATTAAATAAATATATTATTGTTACATAATATAATGAATGTTAGTCAAATATTTTTAGCAAACATCTGAATGTTAATTCACATTTATATAACTTGACAGCACACTTCGAAAAATTAGATGATCTACAGACCACTGAATACGTTCTCTTTTCAGTCAACACAGTAAGCATATACATACATATAACTTAAACTCTACAAATAGATAAATAGTACTATGATAACCACACGAAGGGATACTTCGATTCGGGTCAGAGTTTTAAACGTCGTTCGATTGTAATGTTGGCCCCTGCATTATAATCAAATCGAAATATGCGTTTATCAATGTTGACGAGGAAATTTTGAAACACAATTACAAACAATATCTTAACTTCAGTTTAATACAGTTTTCTAAAATACTTTCTAATGTTTTTCGAGTCAGTAAAAATATTATAGCATACTTATGAGCGTACTCCTTATTTAACTTTATAGATATTTACTATGTGTGTATAAATTATATGAATATTATTCGAAAACAATTTTTAAATCACATAATTATTTATTTTATTTATAACCCGAATATATATATAAATATATAAATATATATATAAACGGCATAGAGTCTCAATGTACCATAATAAATCTAAATGAAATACTTAGCAAACAAATTGCATAGCAATAAGTTAAAGCTACAATGAGTAAGTTTAGTCTATTAGAATATAACTCTAACAAAGTATGAAGATCGAGATAAAGATGAAGATATATTATTGCTCTTAACTGCGCCAGAAGTGTAGCTTTCTAAAGTACTTACTTATAACTATAAATGAGATGATATATACTTATTGTCTTTGAGTTGAAACTTTAGTACCTAACAAAAATAAAAATTAGCTGCTAATACTACTGTTTAACTATGAGAAAAGACAATCTACTGTAAGCATATGAAATACCATGAGTTAATATAAAGAAAAGATTAAACAGAGCAAAACACTTTAAGTATAATTCAAATTTAACATTTTGTGTAGCGCAACCTAAGCTAAGCTTTTGTGCCTCTTGTAGTTCTCTTTCTTTCTGGAAGCGTAAGAAATTCTGAACTCTGTAACTGAACATGTATGAGCATCAAAAATATATTATATATAAATCATAGTATATTTAACAAATATGGAAAGAAATCGTATAGAAATTTATTAAATGATATCTCTGTAGCCAAGCTATGTGCTAATAAGTAGGGCACACAAACCGAAAGATATAACTAAAAAAAACTTAAAAACTAAATAAAAGTAAACAATATAATGAAAATGTAGTTTGAATTCGATTAATATCTAAAATAATTTGACATATTTATATAAAATGTATAACTCCGAACTTGAAGCATTTAAATCATTTATTTCATAACACAAATACCAGTCGAAATATTTAATAAACAAAAAATCAAATATAGAAATATGCGTATTATAAGCAACATTATATAATACTATTATAATTGGATATAAACTAATTTTGTGACTACTTATGACTATGACGAGTACCACTTAAAGTTCAAGTTCAACAGATTGTATTTGCTCGTATATATTAAATGAACTATATATTAATATATACATATATATATATTAAATATAAATACAAATAAAGATAAACTGTATATGTGTGTGTAGTATGAACTTAAGATGATTGATTACTTTAATGAATTTGATGATAGCAAAACAAAATTTCCAAGTCTGTTCAAATATTGAAAATATTTATGCATTAACACTAAAATTAACATTAAATTTTAGATAAAATTAATTTTACTATTGAACTATACAAAATGCATATTAATTATTGACTTATATACATAAATATATATATATAAATCTATATATATTTATATATTGTTAATCTAAATTTCATATTAATTTGTTATTTAAAGCAAACAAATTTACAACATATTTTATTGATTTTTAAGTATTTTTGAGCAACTCATGTATGTGTTTTTTATTGCATATTAATTATAAAACAAGCATTAATTTAGTACAAATTCAACTACAAATAAAACTACAAATTCAAATACTAAGATATATCAAATCAAATACAAATCTCGATGTTTGCCGTAAGCATATAAAAAAACATAAATTCAACTCAATAAATTACTTCAAAGTATCAAAATCCGAATAATATATTATTGGAATCAAGTTAGAGTGCCATGGATGGGAGTGTTCGACTGTCTATATATACTTACTTTAAAGGGTAAGCACTGTCTTCTACTTTCTCTAACATAGAATTGATATTTTTACATACTCTTAAACATTTTTACTGTGTACAGGGTATAAGTCAGCTTCCCACTTGCCAACTTGCCACTAACCAAACAACACAAAACTAAACTGAAACGAATTATTTGCACAAATATTTATATATTGATATATTTATGCGTAGATATATGGGAATGGTATGTGTTCAACTATTATTTATAAAGCCTGTCGACTGACTTTATAAAAAAAATACTGCAATAACAGAAATAAATCATAGATGGTCTACAAAAATACCATCATGTAAGTGTAGGGTAACCGAATAAATACTTCACTACTTCAAACGGCAACCGTCTCTATTGGGCTGTGTTTATAATTGAAATATAAATATTATAAAATCTTCTACTATAATATATATATTTTAAAATATATAATATAATTATATATATAATGTATGTATATCTTTATATTATATATGTATTTATACTTATGTATAATGATTTATATTTAAATGTATTTTGCAGAGCATAAAATAGTTGGACTGCATGCCAGGAAAAAATGTAGAAAAATGTTTAGTCATCGGGAAAGTTAGTCTGAGGTGTTGAGGTACTCGAAACTGTTTGACTCGTTATCATTGATTGCGTACAAATTAACATTTATGCGTACTTTAGCGTTAGATAATCTTATCGTCTGAATTTGCAACAATTAGATAAACATGTCCCACAACCCATCCAGTAAGTCAGCAATCAGTCAGACTATCAGACATGTTCGTTGTCCTGAATTTCACCAGCAGCAGTAGCTCCAGTAATTCTGACTCCACAAATGATGTTTGCATTTTCCAAAGAACAACTCCGACAATAACCATATTGCTAGTCTATGGATTGGCTGTTCCCACACTGGCATCCTTCGGACTCTGCACGAACTTCATTAATGCCGTGGTCTTTATGCGACCCAAGATGACGCCCTCGGCATTTACCTATTTAGCCGCACTCGCCTGTTTGGACTGTGTTTCCTGTCTGCTCATTACATTGACGGCCCTCTCGAGAAGCTATTTCTATCATAGTCCCGCCTGGACGGCCTATGACTATCAGTGGCAGACGCCGCTGTTTGGTATTAGCACAGGAGCTGCTAATTTGATACTAGCCTGTGTGAGCATGGATCGTTTCATCTATTTGTCCCGCTGCAAGGCTGCAAATGGTGCACCTAGATTTTGTCGGCGCAAGGTCGCCCGCTTTATGATCTGCGGCGTCTGTGTAGTCTCTGTGTTGGTTAATTTACCCTACTTCTTTATATTTGTCGTCGATCTGGATACGGCCACTTGTCATGTCACCAATTTCTATTATTCCAAGTGAGTGGCAAGTCTGAGAATAGAGACTATAACATGGTAATCTGTTTGATTTATGTGCAGGTTATACCAGTGGCACAATTGGTTCTCTTTTGCCCTGCTGGCCCTAATTCCAGCTATTTTCCTGCTCATTGGCAATACGGTGACCATAATTGTCTTTCGTCGTTGGACCAAACAGAGCAAGTTGTGCCACCAAAACGCCACCAATGACAACATGCGCACCACCCAGAAACGCTACCAGGTAGTGTCAAATGAATCTTCCACAAAACAATCCATAACAATCCAAACTGTCCACGCTTCTGCAGCATCAAATGAAGTTAACGATCAGCATTGTAATAGTCATCACATTGTACATGGTGGGTGAGCTGCCGGCACACATGACCTCAAGGAAGAGTTCGCTGAATCTGCTCTTTGGCGGCGATGCCAACAAGGTGGACGGGGAGCTAATGGAGCATCTGGAACTGATCTTCATCACATTAAATGCACTCCAACTGAGCCTTAACATTGTGGTCTATGGTGTCATTAATCCCAGTTTTATGCCCGAGTTCTTTTTATGCCTACGTGGTGCCTCGGATGTCTGTTTCAATGTGTGTTGCCTGCCAAAAATGTCACGTGGCTGTCGCCGTTGCTGGACTTGGACGAAGCGCCGTGATCAGCCAACCGCCGAGGAACATGTAGTCAGCTGTGTTGCACCACAACAGCTGCCAGCGGATGAGGCGCCCAGCTGTGGCTGCGAGAGCTGGAGCAGTGATTCCGGTTGCGAAAATGACGCTCATTGCAGGACAGCAACGGGCACATTTCACTTCGTGGACGACTTTGACTGCCAAGCTGATGTCCATGAACCACAGCCGGAAGTATTCCTCACAAAGTCAAGCGCTTGTTTGCAGCCGGCAGAGCGAACGCAATCGCCCGATGACGAGACTTATTTTAACTCCCTTATAATATTAACATAGTTGTATTCTACAATAATAAAACTAGTTGGATTCTATAGGGTTATGATTCGGTAAAAGGTAATAGCCTGACAAGACGCATTACACCATTTGGTTTCTTATGCTCCTCGACTTTAACCGAGAGCAGACTGAGCAGCAGAAGTTAGTCATAGCTTTCCATTGCAATGAAAACATCATGTAGCTGACGCAAGATCATAAACAAGACTAAAGTAGATTCCATCCACAACAGTTGAGCAAAAGATATAGAAGAATAATAGGTTCCATATGTACACAGTATTTATGTCGTTTCGACTGCATTATGTTACAGATTACTACACTTATGTAGAACATTATAGTATCGAATGTTAACAGATAATCAGGTGCATTTCATAATTCATCGTAATTCAAATTAATATAGTATATGCTTTTATACTTAAGTCTACGATAGTTCATAATAATTCGTTTTCTATATATATTATATCTACATATAGTATATGCTTTTATGCTTAAGTCTAGGATAGTTCATAATAATTCGATTTCTATACTTTGGGTTTCTTCTATTTGCCCTGCAGTTTCGATAGGAAGTCCATAAGAAATTGATGACGAGCACGCAGTTCCGTCTCTTTGCGATGCTGAAGCTTGGCGCACATTCGCTTGATCAGCTGCTGTCGATCACGAGCGCCCATCTTCATCTCGATAAGTATCACCTTGTCCTCATCTCGCGTCCAAGCAACACCTGATGTATTCGATGATGTCTCAGGGGATGTTGTGGTACTGCAAGCTGCTTCTGTTGTCGGTGCTGCGGGCGCAGCATTATTCTTTTCAGTACAGTTCGCTAACGTGGCAACTACGTCCAGTTTGCAGTCCTCATCACTGTCAAACTGTGTAGTGATTACATGCTGCGGGGTATTCTCAGTGCTTGATTCCAGCACCACAACTTCGTCCCCAGAGTTCTCCACATCCATTTTGATAGACTTGGAAGTGAGGTTTGCATCCATTCTGTCAGTTAAATCCACAGGTTCCAATTTAGCAACTGTTTGCTTCTCCTGCGCTATAATACTTATGGCAGCCTTGTTGTCCTGGTCTTCAGATGGTCCACTCTCCTGATCGATCAGTGTGCGCAATCGCTTGGCACAGTCGACGGCCGGTGAGGCGGGAGCAGATGCACGCACTTGCGGCTCATGGATAACCACCATGGGCTGCACATTGTAACGGGGACGTGCCTGAGTCTGCGCCGAAGGTGAACGCTGCTTTTTGGTAGGTGATTTGCGTTTATCAGCCTGCGGCGAGGAGTTGCTCATTGACGCCAATGGGGGCAATGGACTCAGGCCCGACAAAGACGACACGTTTGCCCCTGTCTGACGACGAGGCGACATCTCACCAAAGTTAATGGCCGTCTTCTTTGCATGCGGATGATGCTGGGAGTTATGATGCCCGCTGCTAACATTTGGCGTGCTTGTAGTTGTATGATTAAAGCCGCTGGTGTAGTAGCTGGCATTCAGGCGCATGGCATGCGCTCGCAGCGCCACATCATCGCACATATCTAGGGAGGAGCTGCTGTTCTCCTCGTCTCCGGTCGTGGTATCAATAACAAGCGCCCGACTGGCATCATCTTCTTCGCTACGTTCGGCGGCATCATCACTATCCACGGCAGCTGCAGTGTTAATCAGTTTCTCGCCCTGAACACGCACTCCATGAGCACAAGTAGAAATTTCCCCGCTCGGCTCATCACTGCATTCCTCGTCGTAGATGCTGGACGCACGAAAAGACAACTTCGCGGGCAGCATTATCTTGGAACCATAGAATATGCGTCCATTGAAATATTTGAGTTGACAGCCCGAAGGTTTTCCCTGCGCCGGCGGATCGTCCAGCAGTTCATGTACAGTTTCCACAAACTCACCGCTGGTGTTATTCAGCACCTCGTGTAGATTGATAGACTCAACGGGTGGCAGTAAGCTAAACAAAAGAGGCAATTGATTTGGCATGCTAAGAAGTGGTATTTGAGGATGTGTATTTCTTACCGTTTAGGCGGCTTCGCCTGTGGAAATTGCTGCACAAACCAATCGCGTAGAAACTGATTTCCTTTGAGCAACGGAGAGATTTTGGACTCCACCTTCTTCATGCTCACGCTGGGTAGTTCCGCCAGCTCGCTGAGACAGGCGTAGATCTTACGGACTTGCGCCGGTTGTTTGCAGAAATATATATTCAGCTTGTTGATAAAGTTGCTGGAGTTGGTGATCATAAAGTACTCAAAGAATTTGCCCAATTCAGCGGCCTCCTCAGGTAGCAGAAAGTTCAGAAATACCTCAGCCAATTCCGGATGATCAGGCAGCAATATTTTTTCCACACTCTACAGATAATGATGAAAAGGGGTAAGTAATATATAAATATACGAGAACAAAGTACAGCACTCACCAAGTACAAATCGGATACTTTATCCCGTTTTGGATCGAATGTTTGCAGCAGCTGATTGAACTTTTGGCAGTCTTCCAGGCGATTTGCTGAAAGCAACGCTTCCTCCACTTTATCATAAAAGTTGAACGCAAAGGCTGCATAAGAATAGAGGAATATTAGATGTGCTTAAATGAAATGTATGTAATTTTACGGCACTTACTGGCATCCTTACGATTACGCTCCTCTCGACTATCCGGCGACAGCATGTGCCGCAGCATCTCCTCCTGCCGATTGGCCCGCCGATTACGTGCGGCATCCTCATTGCGTTGTCGCTTCGTTTGTTGCTGCGGCAATTCTTCGCTGGCTGACACTTGACTCTTATTCTCGCAAAACATTTTCAGATCGACGAGCAGCTGTGTGTACAGTTCGAGTGCCAGGAAGCGTCTGTAGAAATATTGTACGTCCTCGGCGTGGTCGTAGAGTTCACGCTGATGTTGCAGGTAGCTGGCGTACGAGGTAATTAGGGACTTGCAACGGTTCCTTAGCTTATGGCGCAAGCGGTCACGTAATATATGATAGCGACTACGCGGTGGCGACTCCGACGTCGACAGTAATCTGCGGCGTCGTTTATGGCTGCCCACAATCCATCGGTTAAAGATGCGGCAACGCGCCTTTTTGCCACTGACAACAGTTGAACTGAGGGTCTCTTCAATTAAATCCTCTGTCCGCTCAGCAGACTTATCCAACTCTAATACTTTGACAGTTTGCGACAGGGGATCAAAATTAAAGTTAACTGCCGGTGGTGCATCGTCGGCCAGCGGTGGCACGGGAGGCGGCAGAGCCAATACACTGCATTCTTCGCTTGTGGGAAGTGAGCGATTTAAGTTTGCCACATTGTCGGCGTAGGCGACATTCAGAAGGGGCACAGAGACACCAACTCCCTGTGTTTTCGGGCTAAATTCACCCCCGAAAACGTAATTCACATTGATGGTCAGCGATGATGAGTTGTTCTGGTTTTCAACCTTACAAGGCCGGCACTTCGATTTAGTTTTGGCACTTTGGCATCTTTTTGGTGATTTGGTCTTGTTATATGATTTTTTGGGTTGTGAAACGTGACCTGTAGCACTTCCATGGGGCGTCGCAGCCTCTTGTAAACTATCGGGAAGCAACAAATCCTCGCCCACAGCTTCGCGCACGAATTCCAAAAATGATGCACTTGCTGCTGCTGAAGCCTGAACCGGGTTTTGTTTGCTGCTGCGGCGCACGCGTTTATCGTTGTTCCACTTTTTCTAAAATGATTACGCAAATGCAACGTTAATTTTAGCGCTAAAATAGAATCTATTACATTTTTTTATACAGTCCACGACTTGTAAACAGTAGGATTGTTTATATTTAATCGATAGATCGATAACGAAATTTACGCATTGGACACCGCATAAACAAAGTAATTGTGGCCAATCGATAATAGAAACTCTTATCGATTGTATGCAACATTCAAACGATAGTCGTTTGATGCATTATCGCTCTTTTGCCCATCACTGCGTGTAAGAGTCAAATAGAAATTTTTTGTTTTTTAACAATATTTGCATTTGGTTGTGGTTTTAAGAAGATAATTAATAAATCACTACTTCCAACAGGTTTTGCAGAAAGCAGACTCTTCCCCTGCAACCCAAGCAACGGCCTACAGACAGCAGCTGGAAGTTGTAAATAAAACTGACCACGTCACATAGTATTTGCATTCCGGACTTTACAAAAGCAGCAATATGAGCAAAGTAACATTTAAGATTACGCTTACTTCGGACCCCAAACTGCCATTCAAAGTGCTGAGCGTGCCGGAGGCGACACCATTCACCGCAGTGCTCAAGTTCGCATCGGAGGAGTTCAAGGTGCCCGCAGAGACGAGTGCCATCATAACAGACGACGGCATTGGCATCAGTCCGCAACAGACGGCTGGCAATGTGTTCCTAAAGCACGGTTCCGAGCTGCGACTCATTCCCAGAGATCGCGTCGGTCACTAACTTTCGTCTAGACTAACTTACACCCATTTATTAAAATGAACCGAGAATTACCCGCAATTAAATATGTAAAACATGCTCAACATGCATAAGAACTCACCTTTAAGTAATACTTCCAGCCGTTGGCCAGCAAATGATACTGTTCCCGTGGCGTACGCACCACACCACCCTCGAAGCTCAAAAGCATTTGATTGACGGGCGGCGCACGCTGGTGATCAAAATAATACTTGACCGGATTATACTGTGGCATCTCGCAGAGTTCTTTCACCTTGAAGAATATCCGCCGGTATTCCTTGCCGTGTATCAAATCCTTGGCCATGCGCTTGCAGGCGACACGTACGGGATCCGCACGCTTCTGCAGCGGCTTCTTTGCCATTCTGATGGCATTCAAATGCTTCTCCAGTCCCATGGCAATGAGTTGATACTCTGAGGGCGCGTATGTGGTAAACTGAACATTCCTCGGCTGAAAGGCCATGCGTGGCAAATACTGGGGATACATAAACACTGGACTGTCCAGCATGAGATCCATGATACGGGGTGGCAAACGTGGCACTTGACGCGTGTTTCCATCGCTGGGGGAATAGGTATATTTAGTTAAATTAAATAGTAATTAGAGAATTCCTAAAGGTGTACTCACGTCAACTCGGTCTCCTTGTTTATGAACCGCATCATTGTTTTGTTTTCCTCCTGGTACTCATCGCTGCTAAGATCGTGCTCCCATTTCTTGATCAGATCAATGGCTCCACTTAAATTCCAGCAATTAAAACTAGCATCTTTGGTTGATCTTTGGTGTAGTTCCAGCAGCATTTCCTTGGGCGTTTTGGCCATTGGGAAGAGGGTGGGATGCGAATAAGTCTGCACGAAGCTCTGCGTCAGCATCTGGGTGTGAATGCGCAGTTGTTGCTGCAGTAGATCGTGCTGATCTTGCGTGAATCCCATAGCATTTGTGGCCGGTAATATAGGCGTTGGCTTTAAGTTGCGAAGACTCTCGAATTGTTCCTCGTACTCGGAGTGGATGTGTTTTCGTATGGAGAGATACTTGCTAGAGAAGTTGATATCATAGGGCTCTGTGTTGGACACCGATGAAGACACCTCCATCGACTCCTCTGGCTGCATGTGGACATCATGCTCTTGTGTCGGCACATAATCATTGTGAGCTGGCGGTGGAGCAGTGGCAATCACCTTGGCAAGCTGAAAACAATTGGGCTGTCCCGGCATCGGCACTGCAATCAGTTCCGGAGGCTGTTCACCAATCGACTGGGCTGGTATATTGATAATTGTGCAGGAGGGATCGTTTAATGATGTATCAGCAATGGGTACAGTTACCATGTTCGATAATGTGCTGGGCGTAGACATGACCTGCGGATGAAATGCGTCCAGTCCCGCGTGCGATACAATGGAAAGATCAACTGTATCATTTGGTGCCTGCGCCACTTGTGTCACAATTGCCGACTGAGCGTCAAAGTCAATTTGACGCGTCACTTGCTCTATGGGATCGGGTATAACTTCCTGATTGATCAGAAACTTTTGAGGAGTTTCCAGCTCGATAGAATCCAGTGAGACGCCTTCCTGCAACAGGCCCGCAAACAGTTCCGACACCAAATCCGTGAGTTCCTTTTTCGATATATTCACATCGCGTAATTCCTCGGCATCCACGGGCACCATCTCGGCGGCCACGTACTCCGGATCATTGATAGGATCATCGTCATCGCCCAGGAAGCTATTGTCTGAGCAGACAAGATAATGAATATTTAAACAACAGTGCGAAACTGGACTACTTACTTAATGGCTTGGAGAAGTCATTGAGAAACTGCATCCATTCCGCATCGTTTGCCGTCATGTCGTATTCTAGAACATCACTGGGCTCTTCCACATCTGGTGGCACAAACTCCGACTGCAAATCCTCAATGGTTGTCTGTTGGAGACAGAGTTTGGAGCGAGTACGCGTCGCAATGCGCGGATCTTCATTATTCCTATCCAGCGGCAGTTTGAAACAACCGTCGGAAGTGAATTTCGCTGGCGACTCCTCGTTGGCCGTCATAGGTGTTTGCGGTGTGCAAGGATTCGAATCAAAGTCGGATGCAGTGGTGTTGGGATCCTCATCCGACTAAAAAGGAAAACATAATCAGATATCTATCAAACTGTTAGATTGAAGGTTACCCACATGAAAGTCATCCTCCTTGAATGTGTACTCCTCGTCCTCCTCGTCAGAGTGCAAATCCTCACGTATTAAAGCCTCAATTTCATTGTTTACCGGCGTATCGTTCAGAGGAGGCAGAATTATTCCCGGCGTGCGATTCAATTCGCGCGCCTTCGCCCGCGTCAGTTTGGCCACCGACGGAGTCTCCGTGATGATGATGGCCCCGCGCTGCTGCTGCAGCTCCTCCTGCGCCTCAGCCTCGCGCTTCTCGCGTGCCAATTCATCCTCCGCCTTGAGTGTCACCAGCGCCAGCACGTGCTCATTGCGAACCACACTACGCACAACTTTATGCATATCCTCGCTGGTAATGGCGTTCGCACGCGCCACCTTGCGCAGCCGCCGATCAATCTCCTTCACATCCTCGATGTTGCACTCGTCCAGCTGCGAGTCCAAGCTGTCGCTGCGCTGTTGTTCATGCTCCCTATCGATGCGACGACGCTTACGCGGTTGCCGACGGTTGCTGTTAGTTGGCGTTGACTTGACACTGCTGCTGCTGTTGCTGTTGTTCGCTGCGACTCTAGTGGGTGTCTTGAGATCGGATAACTCCGACTTTTTGGTGCTGCTTGGCATGATTCTGACACATTTAAATGGCAATTGAAGTAAGTTTCACAAGTGCTTGCTGTATCAAAACAAAAGCGCGGCCAGTGTGTACACAAAATGCCGCCACCTAAATGGTTGGCTATCGAAAGTATTGATTGTCTGAACAATCGATGTGAGTTATACTTACTATCGATAGTGTAAAACATAAAGACAAACTATCGAAAAAGAAAAAAAGCAATGCGCGGACAATTTAAATTAAATTCAAACAACATAGAAGCGCTACCTATGTTCTGCTTGTTTGAGTAAACTTAAACATTGCTTTTAAAAACTTGAAAATCGAAAAAATAAAGAGATGCAAGCATACTAATAGTAATTATGTAGAAAGGCTACAATAATGTTCAAGAAAATTAAATTGAGGCTTACCAGCTGAACAAAATGAACGATAAGGTTCATAAATGACTGAACGAGTTGATTCGTTCATTTGCATGACCCGTTCATTTGAACTTATTCTGAACGAGCGACACAACTTCTATCTAATTTTGTTAACTAATTAATTTGTTTATGTGATGTCAAGTGCATGCGAAAGTGGAAACTGCAATAACGAGTGTGAAAGATGCGTATCTGCATGGTGTCGGACTTTTTCTATCCCAGCATTGGCGGCGTCGAGGAACATGTCTACAATTTATCACAAATGCTGTTGGCGCTGGGACACAAGGTGGAATAAAAACAGAAGGAGAAACCTTGGGAAAACCCCAACTTTATCTTATCTGTCTCTGATTGCAGGTTGTTGTGCTGACCCACGCCTACGGCGACTGCAGCGGCATTCGGTATGTGACGCACGGCCTCAAGGTGTACTACCTGCCCATCAAGGTGTGCTACAATCAATGCATTCTTCCCACGGCAATCTGCAATGTTCCCATGTTGCGGGCGGTTCTTCTGCGGGAACAGGTGGACGTTGTTCACGGCCATTCCGCATTCAGTGCCTTGGCGCACGAGGCGCTAATGGTCGGCTCCTTGCTGGGCTTAAAGGTGAGAGCAAGATATTTGCCTAATCCTCAATATAATACTTAATTTCTCTTGCAGACTGTCTTCACAGATCACAGTCTGTTTGGCTTTGCGGATCTGTCTGCCGCGCTGACCAATAAACTTCTAGAGATTAATCTGAGCATGGTCAATCATGCCATCTGTGTGTCGCACATCGGCAAGGAGAACACAGTGCTGCGGGCGAGAGTTGCCAAGCATCGCGTCTCTGTCATTCCCAATGCCGTGGACACGGCACTCTTTACGCCCGATCCCAGCCAGCGGCCCGACAATGGAGTCATTAATATTGTTGTCGCCTCGCGTCTTGTCTACCGCAAAGGCATCGATCTGCTGGCGGGCGTGATTCCACGTTTTAAGAACACGCCTAACATTAACTTCATCATTGTCGGCGACGGACCAAAGCGAGATCTGTTGGAGGAAATACGGGAGAAGACCAATATGCAGGACCGCGTGGAGATTCTGGGTGCTGTGGAGCACGCCAAGGTGCGGGAAGTGCTAGTGCGTGGTCACATCTTCGTGAACACCTCGCTGACGGAGGCCTACTGCATGGCCATTGTGGAGGCGGCCTCCTGTGGCCTCCAGGTGGTCTCCACCAGCGTGGGCGGCATTCCCGAGGTGCTGCCGAACAGTCTGATCCTGTTGACGGAGCCCGACATTGAGGCCATCTATTCTGCCATATTGGTGGCCATCGACAGACATCGCAGCATTGCTGTCTCAACGACGCTAGCGTCTAACGGACACATTCCTCAAAAGACTGAGCTCAATTCTCGTGCGAAGCGCAAGCGACGCAAGAAACCTGCCACCGATGTGCCTTCTTCTGCGTCTTCCTCAACCCCAGCCATGCCCAGCTCTGCAGTTCCCGCTGCAGTTTCTGGTGCGACGACAGCAACTGTTGTCGATAGTATCGGCAGCAAGATGGAGCCGGTTCTCTGTCCGCACAGATGCAACGAGCTCGTGGAGACGCTCTACAACTGGGAGGATGTTGCCCAGCGTACGGTGAAGGTCTACGAACGGGTGATGAAGGAGCGGGAGTTCACCCTGAGCGAGCTGGTCTATGCCGTGTATCAATGCGGTGCCTGGTTCCTCGCCTTCCTCGTCGTGGGCCACTTCATGCTGCAGTTGCTCGAGTGTTGGCGACCTCGCAGTCGCATCGAGGTTGCCTACGAGAAGCGGCCGAAGAAGACCTTATGAGACATACACTTCCTTTCTAAAGACATTGCCATAGATCGACAGTTTTGTCAATTAGTCAAATATACCGGGTTTTTCTCTATTTATTTAAATTCCGCCCCCAAGTAATTTATTGGCCAAGGTGATCCCAATTGGCTACTACAATTCCAATTGGCGAAAATAACAGACAGCGGCGAACACCTACTGTTAATTAACATTGCGCTAGCGCTAAGTACTTAGTGCGCTAAGCAAACGCAGATTGGAGCCACTGTAAACGCAAATTTGAGTCGCATTTTGTCTGCCCATATATCGCTTGTCAATCGATATAAAAAGCAAATCGATACATTCAGTCTAACAACAAACGAGCTTCGGTAAGGTTGGTTTCGCGGGTGAATAGAAGGACCAATTTGTATGCAATTAACGCGTAGCGTTTGAATCGGTAATTTTACGGAAAAATCAAAACCACGAACTGTTTTATGTTTTTAACGTTATTTGCTGTTCCACAATTTATAGTTAAATTCTGAGAAATATCAATTTAAAGTGAATTCTAATGCGTATAAAATTGATTGGCAAATTTTAGTGCGTGATAAAAAAAAAGTGCAACGAACACAGTCCAAATACTTGGAAATCAGCTAACTGAAAGATTGGCCAATTTCGATATGAAGGCGTGCAGCATCCTTGTGCGCTTATGACGTCATTTGCGCGCTACTTTAAGTTCAATTTCCAAACGTTCTGTATGTGTGTGTGTGTGTGAGAGAGAGAGGCTGAGCTTTAGTGTGCCTGTGTGTGTGAGTGAAATTAGAACGGGCTGTTTTGTTCATTTATTACGCATTGCACTTGTAGCCGGGACAAGTCCTTGAACATAGTAGACCTCCCCTCGCCCCATCGCTCCATTGCTTCGAGAAGAAACCAAGGCCAAATATCGTTGTTATTCTTATCATGATTATTAATGATTTTCGTGTTATTTTTTGCCTCTACTCGTTTCGCACTTTATTGAATTGCAAACGCGCTTTGATTAGCAAATAAATTCGAAATGTTTTCGTTTTGACGCGCGAAATAAATCAAGTTTTGTGTTTTATCTAATTGTTTTTCTTCCTTTTAGCACGTCTTTTACAAGAATAATAATAACAAAAAAATACAAATAAAAACTTGCATTTGAATATACAACAACAAGAAAATAAAAGAAGTTTCTTTTGGTGAGTATATTTTAAAGGAATTATATATATATATAGAATATCTGTAGAATTTATAAAAATAACCGCTGTGGTAACTAGATTCTTTCTTAGCTGAAGTTATTTTTGAAACCACAAACTGGTTTCTTTTTTGGACACATTAAAACTTCAAAGTTTGCAGCTAATGAATTTTTAATGCATCCTAAAAATCTCCGACTCCTAAGTGCTCGGCTCCTCCGAGCAGAAACCCAAGAAACCACGCCGGAAGAACTAAAATTCGCATAAATTATACGGCATCAGAGATACAAGAATATATATTCCGAAGTTCCGAAATGGCAAACACCCCCCCTCGCCACCCCCTTGAAATACCACACACACACACCGTTGGGAGGCTGTAAATAATGAAACACCAGACAGGCAGCAGACTGAACAACAACAACAACAACACGTGCAGAAACTCCAAAAAAAAGAAGAAAAAAAACAGGAAAACCCCCTCTCCCCGCTTGGAGTACACAGAAAGTAGCGACTCTCAAAGGAATACGAGGACATCATAATCAAAGGCTTTTATTGCGCCATCAAATAACCAGAAAACTGTTAGCTCAAGCGTTCAAGGGGGGACTACAGACTGTCGAGGGAACGGGGGACATGGTTGCCCTTTTTCTAGTATACCGCCAGTTATTAGGCCAGGCTAAGGAAAGGCCGGAAACCGGGCACAGACAATTTGCCTAGTGTGCCCCGTGACAAGGCACGTTCGACCTAATAAGCATGTTGGGAAGGGGTGCAAGTTAGGGGTTGGAGGTTTCCCCAAACAGTTAGTGAGCAAAGTGCTTCCGTGTTGGAGGCCAAATCGATTTTTATTGATATTCAAGTTGAATGTACTGCGAATTCGATTAAGTTTTTGGAGCTACCAAATTTTAGGGGTTGCTCGCTTTTGCCCCTGACACCCCAGACACTCTGCGCTAGCGATAATACTTGGGATATCACAAACAAAAACCGTCTCAAAGTCGTAGCAAGTTTTAAGCCCGAAAGAAAAAGAAGTAGCTGAAAGCAATAAAAGTTGGTTTTTGGCATTTGCCACGCACTTTTCGTTCTTGATATTTGATGATAAGGTCTCAACGAATTCCGATCCCCAATTGCCTTTGTCTGGTCGCAGTTCTCAGTCTCCTACTATGGCATCAACGTCAGGTCTTCTTTTGCAATCGTTTGTGTTTTTTGGAGCTTTGTTCCGAAACTTGTTTTAGCTGTCTCTCCCGACCTTTATTTACTTACCAATTGTGCTCTATTTTTATTCGTGTTGTTTTTTTTACCTTTTAACACTTTTGACATTTATTCTTCTTGCTTTCTTTGACTTGCTCTTTGACTCGGCTTGCGACTCGTACCTTTCTCTCTCTCTCACTCTGTTTATAAGGCGAAAACAATGGACACTTAATGGCGCCAGCAGCAGCTTCTAGAGTGCGAATGATTGTTGCTGTTGTTGTTGTTGCTTTGAGCCCTTGGTCGAAAGTTAAGTGCTTTGGGTCGAGCGATAAGCCGATTTTGGGCTTAAGTTGATGAGTTTTGCGGGTCAGGATTGGTTGGATGGATTGTTTAGTGGGCGTTCAATAATCAATCAGCAATGAGAAATTGATTGGCAAAAAAAGAAGAAGATGAACAGCGAACTCTAGTGAAAACAAAAGTTAGTTTTGCCTTTGCCGATAATCTTTAAATAATTGGAACAATCTGGTGGTTTTTATCAAATAGAAATACTGAAATTCAGCGGATACTAAGGCTTACTTTGTGCTATTTATATTAAGTTTCTTAGTAGTCAAACAATGATTCAATTCGCAATCTTTCACATTTATAGTTATTACGTACTTCAGCTTTGTTTCTTATATAAAATATGTATTTCTGATGAGATTCCTTAAGTCCACTATGTACTCATGTATATTCCAATTCAAGTAGAAAGTTACCCCTTTTATCTAGTATCTACCTCAGCAGTTTTTGACATAAGAAGAATCTTACCTCTAGTCCCTTCATTGTAGTTTCTATTTATTTTCACGTCATATGTGACTGGCAGTTGGCTTGGATAACATAACAATGGCGCCAATGGGCTGTTTGTTCTCCTACTGGCTGTGAATAGGGGGACGGGAAATGGAAAAGTGGGCTGCAAGGATATGAAACTTATTTACGCCACGCAAACAGCTGAGCTAAAGGACAGCCGCACGAAAACAAACAAGTGAACAAACGAAACGCCCACAACATGTTCAAGCAGCAGTTAAGACAAGAAAAAACAAAAAACTGAAAAGGACAATTGCTGGCTAACAAAGTGAGGAAACATATGAATAAAGTTCAGAGTTAATTCGTTTTATTGTTGGCACAACAAAAGCCACGTCAAAGCAGCCCACGAAGACAACCCCGCACTTCTTTCTGGTCCTGGCAGATGGAATCCTTCTGAAGGCCATCGACAAGTCGTGAGTCATACTTGCCGCGTTTCTGCTGTTGCACGCATAACTTTTATAACATTGTCGGATTCTTTCAGCTAACTCCTCATACCTCAAACCCCTTCTCTATCAACTTCATGCTCTTTATAGCCTCGCCGGCTCCAAGAAGGAGCCCAAAAAGTCGTAAATTTCCCATTGCGATTGTCGTTGGAGCTTTTGTTTTTTTTTGTTTTTTTCATTTTTGCGTTCGTTGATTATGAAATTTCATTTGGGGCTCAATTAACTTGCCTCGAGCACGCGATTCTGCTGCCCCACATATAAATACACACACACATTTACTTCATATATATGTATATGTATCTACATATGTCTGTGTCTATAGTTTGTGTATCTTTCGCTATCGATGTCGCCGGGTTTTCGGCTTGTGGTAGGTTGAAGTTCTCGTTTTCCTTTTCGTATTATTTTTGCTTAATGGCCTTTTAAATGTGGCGCCAACTTGCGCAGTTTCAGTCACCGCCCCCGCAACACGCCCCCACAACGGAAATGTGCATTTAAGTTCGGTGAATGGGTTTAAGGACCTTCGGAGACAGCAACGGCTCCTGGCAAATCGATGGTTTAATTTGATGGACGTCAGACATGTGAGGACACGCGTTCAGTTGTCAAAGGTCAACCTCGAGGGCGTTGATGGGTTTTGAACAGATCCCAAGGGTGGGCAACTACTATAGGAAGGGTTGTCTGTTGACAGAAAAACTAATGACTTGCTGCAGTTGTTAGTAACGCCAAATGGGCTAAATAGAGAAAAGTAGAAACACAAATGTAGGGCAAACAGTTGTCTAGTTTATGTACGGACAAATTGGTATTGAAATAAATAAAAATATATATAAGTTAACAGTTGAATTCCATTTTAAAATGCACAGCGCATTTCGATCTCCTTATAATTAAAGTAATAAAAATTTTAAAGCCAAGCTTTCAAATTGGGAAAACAAAAAAAAAAGAATGGCTCATTGATGGGGTCGTTTATTTTGTTAAAAATAACCAGCAATTAAACTCGATAAAGTGAAAAGAAATATCATTGAATAATTGCACATACTACAAAGTATTTTAAGAGTATGCGAAAAAAAGGCTGTTCATCATATGAGAAAATCAATGTGTGACTCATGGCTTGATGACGAAAGAGGCTAGGCTCAAGGTCTTGACCATATTTCCATAATAAAACATCTTGAATCTGATGACATCACTCATAACTATGCTGATTAGAGAATATATACTAGCTATGCTTACTTTATCAGCTGAAGTGTAAAATTGGTTTGCATTTATTCAATTAGATGGAAATGGCAAGGAAAGGTCGACGTCATCGTAGAAAAATACAACTTACAGGCAGACTTAATTTACTCTGATAGCCTTAAATAACTTTGCGAATGAGCCAAGAACTATAAAATAAATATAAGAGGAAATTTAATACTGATGTTAGACATTTAAGTTGAGTTAATCTTAAGTATTTGGAATAATGCTTTCTATCCCGTGTAATATGAGTATAAATTTAACTATACTAGATTTACTAGATAATCAATTAAGTATCTTGCAGATAAACTTATAGCTAGCAGGATTTGAAGTACATCTTTTAGATTCCTTTGTCTTAATTTATGTGAATAATAAATTTGAATTTAACAAGATATTACATTTGTAAATAACTTTCCCAAAAGTTACATTAGTGAAATGATTATGAGTTGATTAATCTTTATATTTTTTAATTGCGCCTTAGACTCCCTCCCTACAGGGATGATAAATGATAATAAAACTGAGCAAAAAGCTTTTGTTTTTTGAAGCAGATGCAGCTGATAATGACAGATTAAAAGCTGGTTGACCAAGCATATTTTTGGCTTCTCGCATTGCTAACCTCATTAGTTGCCCCTTGGTTTGTGTCCGTGTTGTCTTTTATCTAGATGTCGCATAAACTGGAGCGAAATCCCAGAGAATGAATCACGCATCGCCTTGCAGGATAGCCACTTTTGTGTGTGTGTGTGTGTGTGTGTGTGTTCGTTTCCAGGACCTGCATTGGAATGGGCGCGCGTGAGCTTGTCCCTCTGATGGAGATTGAGGATTCAGACGACGACCGAGGATGACGCGCCGAGACAAGTACGCAAAAAATGCCTGCAAGCAAACTAACAACTGGTGACAGCAGCTGCTGTTGCTGCTTCTTCTTCTACTTCTAGTGGCATTGTCCTTGCTGTGTTATCCTGGCGCTGCGAGGGGTGGTTTACACTGCTTTTCGGCTTGGTGTCTGGCCTCTCGCTTACAGCACTTACACATTCCTTCTCATACCGCTCATGCCAATCCTCCACTCTCATTCCAGTTTTGTTTGTTGCCACTCGCAGAAATCGTTGCTTCTATTTTTTTTTGGACAGACAACAGCAACAACAACAACAACAAGCAGAACCAGAGCGCAGCAAGGAGGCAGCCGAGGACGTCAACGCGCGCACTCTCATCCGCTCATCCCATATAGTAGTAGACACGGGGGTTGGCTTGCGGCATGCGGCATGCGCTTATATTTTATTATTTATTTTCTATTTCATTCTCTATTATGCTTTGTGCGCACTTCGCTGCTTTCTACGTTTCTGTTTTGTTCGCCCATTCGCACAGTTATTCGTTTTGTTTCTTTTTTGGGGAACGAGTCCTTTCCACGCCGCAGTCGCTTCACACGTTTTCAGTTGCGAGTTGAGTGAAATTCGCCTTGAGTTCAGCAGCCCCGCTAACAGTGGTGGCCAAAATAATGCATATGCTCGCTGAGCATAACCTTTGTGGCTATTTACTGCTAATGAAAAATCGTAATATATTTATAGTTTCTTAAATACAGCAATAAAGTAAATTATTTAAGCATTTTAAATAGATATTTTTATGTTATTATTACTGTAAGTGATTGAGATGCCATAATTCTTTACAATAAATGTAAGTTTTTTATTTTATTTCTTTTAACATATAGTCATTTTACTTCTTTTGACTTCTGTTTATCTGCTCTGTCCATTTTCCACTTATTTAACCCATTCAACAGTCAATTGAGAAGCTTCCGCCTCTCTTTTCACCGAATCAACTTTAATGTCTTCATTTTTCTGCTGCATTTCCGGCGCTTCTGAAATGTGATGATATTTCCGCTTCAAATAAGTGCCAAAAATATTAAAGAAACAGTTGGATGTTTGGATGTTGGATGTTGGGATGCCGTAGGCTGAATGAGTTTATTGCTGGTTGGCCACCCAGTATCATCATCGTCTGCTGCGACTGCTGTGTCAGAGGTCGCTCAGCAGCTAGTTTGTTGACTTTTGGCAGCGATTTCCCAGCCAAACACACAATTGTACACCGCAGGCGCCATTTGCAATGGGAGAATCCCAAAAAGCAGAAACCGCACGCGTCGCCACACGACGCACAGTGTCCTGATCCTGTGGCGATAACCCAAGCGACGCCCGTCAGCAATTACTTCACGTTCCGTAAACAAACAAACAACAGGCACATAAAATTAATTTCTACACTCGAAAGTCGGCGACGAAATTGTTATTTTGCGTGAAATCGCTCGACACCGTGTGCCATGGCTCGTTTTCAGTATGAAATGCGGTCGTCCTGTGTGTGTCCTGTGGGGTCCTGTGGGTTCCTGCTAATAAAAACCACCCCGCAATATCCCTTTGTCTTCTATTCCTATTTCCATTGTTTCTATTCTGCTGTTGTTGTAATAAATTGTGAAAATTACCCACATTGGCTTTTGTTTTTACTTTATTTTCATTATTTTTATTATTATTATGCTCGTTATTGGCTGCGTTTCGGGGGCGGCTTTGCGTGTACTTCCCCCTTTTTTTCTTGTTTTTTGTTAAGGAACCTTTTTTCTGGACTCGTGGTACACTGGAGGTCACATCGCTTGCATTCTTGCAATTAACATACTCGACACTCTCTAACTCTCGAGTGCTTGAGTGTTGTTTGACGTGCCTTTGAAATTGTTGTTGCTGTTGTCGTTTTGTTGTTGCTGTTGTTGCCCCTTCGAGTATCGAGTTGGCTTTGAAGAAGCGTAAACAGTTTAGCTTTACGAGTTGGTAAGAGCGTAACTCAAATGGAAATAATTGCCTGTTATGGGCATATTGTATAAAGTGGATGATGATGTTATTATTGTTGACTTGGCGGAAACTTGGCTGTTATTTTTGACAAAATTCTAATCCTCAATCACTTTCAAATCGTATTAATAAATTTGTATCATCCTTTATTGCATATTATAACATCTGGGCAAATATTTATTCCCTTGGGAAATTCTATTATACTTGGAACATATTTCGCTTGCTTTATAATATTTCTTTCCCTTTCAAATCGATTGTTAAGATTGTTATCCATCTGCTACCGCTTTAAATGTAAAGTATAAAGAAGTTTATCATATGTAGAACCCAACCCAACCCAATAACCAATTCTATGACCCCACCCACTGCCATCTTTTGTTAACCGCCAACTGTTGTAACTCCACCACTTTGTGGTACATTCAACTTGCACTGCGATTATTTCCAGCAACGGCAAATCCGAAAAGCCATAATACAAAAGACGAACACACGAACTTGAGAGAAGATTTTTCACTTTCCTTCGACAAATCCTGCCAGCCAAAGATGATGAAAAAGAGGCAGCAGAAGCTTGCAAAGTTCACGCTAAATTTAAAGTATACAAAAGGAAAAAAAGGCAACCAAACCCAAACTCCAGACCAGACTGGGCCCACAGACCATTGCAAATCCAACATCAAGGTGTGTGTATGCACAGCTGTTGCCAACTTGTGTCGAGACTCACCCACAATTCAGCCCGGAGGCACTGAATTCGATATGCCTCCCCAGCACAAGCTCACCTTCCCTCCTCCTCCTCCTCCTCATCGACCTGCTCTTCTGCTGAATTGCATTTTTGCAGAGACCGCAGACGACTGCAATTGCTGCCACCAAATGGGATTTATGAATGCTCCGTAGACCTTAACATAGAGCTCCAGATAGGGCCAGGGCCAAGGTGAGCTCAACTGGGAGTGGAAGTCAAGCGGAAGGAAGAGTGAGCAATATTATAGCTGGCCTGAATGTTGTTTGCAGCTGCTGAGGCTGTTGCTGCCCCTGATAAGCGTATAGTACAACATTTGAGTGGTTTTCTGATAACATACACCATCCTAAACCATCAATAGCCCACTTATGTTTAGCTAAATCAACTCTCGGCACCCCAAAACAACAACTTGTGACAGCAAACAACAATGGAGGGAAAAATCAATAGTCGGACACTTGGCAACACGAATTGTTGCAATACTCCAATGTTGGGGAGTCAGGCAAAAAGTTCATTCTACGCAATTTGAATGGCAACCGGGTTCTAAAATGGAAACACTCCAATGTTGGCGCCATGTACATGTCCATGTCCCTGTCATGTTGCTGTTGTTGGTTTTCTTTTTATTTCCATGCTGAACTGGCACTTGACATGGTGGCTGCTTGTAAAGTGAATCCTGCCTGGCACGCGGACTTCTTGTCTCCGCAAATTAAATGTGCAGGTTACCTACCCCCAAGTTCCCCTTCTGCCTCGACTGACTCCTACAAAATTGTTATACTTAATAGAATGTGCTCTACACTCTTCTAGCCTAGACTGGTTCTTTGGGGCCAATTTTCCATGTGGTTGGCCAACAATTGTTGCGCATTGTTGGCATTATTCTTCTATAGAATTAAACCTCTATAAGTATTCATAATTGGACTTGGCCCAGGACCCGAATCCTATAATTTTGTTGTGGCTAATGGACAATGGACTGGGTCACTGCAATTGTGTGTGTGTTATTGATTTATGCATGTGGTTGGCAGGCGATTGTCAGGCAGTTGATTAAATTTGTGGTTGGTAACAAGTAGCAACCGCAAGTCGAAAGTAATAATCGTATGGAAAGAGTTGAGATGCCTTTGAAGAAGTATCTGCACGTATTTAGAGATAGAAGTTCAACTACTACTGTAATACTATGTATATACGCCTCAACAATTCCTGAAAGTGCATTATCAATTAACAAAGTCTTAAAGAGATAATACCACTTTCAAGTTGAGTTTGAGCCTGCAAAGCTTTTCAATTGCAATGAAGTTTACCTGTCAACTACAGTGTGTACCAACTACAGCTATAAACCTCGTGCAACCCACACAAATTGTCAGGTCTATTCACAATTTTCAAGCTCATAAGCTAACCACAACAATTGGACTATCATCAGCAATCAAAACCTCAAACATAACCACCACAACACAACTTAATCTGCACTTGAAATCTTGTCGTTTTGCATAGCTTATAGCCCCTGCCACGCCCACAATCAAGAGGCAAGTGCAACTGGCATATATGTATGTATGTATGTAGTATATACATGAGCTCATGTTTCGGGCATTTATAGATAACTCTGAATGGGGCAAGTGAGGCAAGTGCTCCTTGGTCAGTTGGTTGGCATAAATACCACAAAATAGCAAGACACACAGCAAAAACAAACACACAGAGACAAGTGTCAGTTCAATTAAAATGCCGTTTGTTTGCTGTGTTGACGGGGGCAACCTAATAATGAACTTCCGTTGGCACAGTGCAAGCAAAAAGTATGACGCCAAGCAATCAAACAGCCAGACAAATTTCACAGATACATCTGCAACTTTTGTGTGGGAGTCGACGAAGCAACTACAACAAGTTACGCAAACAAGAAAGTAATTAACAATCACTTGAGTTGCCTTCTCCTCCCTTTGCCCCGATTACCTGCCACTGTAAGCTTGAACAACATTTTGAGGTGTGTATCAACAAAATGATAATTTATGTATATTTTTGAATACTTCGACAGGAGTCAGTGTGTCAATCTATCCGTCTGTCATTCTATTCGTCAATCAATGTTGCTGAATAGCTTAATACGCAGAAATTATGAAATTTTCACACCTTAATGGCAGACACGAGTCCCTGGGTGCCATTTTGTTAGCTGCTTTGTGGCACCTTTTGGCCGTGGTTAACGGTTAACGGCCTTGCGGTTTTTTTTCCTTCACCTGCAATGCTATAAAATTTTATGGACACCGGCCATAAAAGAGACATTTGGCTCTTCCATAATTAATTAGCAAATATGTTTTATGCCATTTTATGACCAGAGTCATTAATTAGTCACAAAAAAAGAGGGCGTGTCTAAATTATTATGGATTAACAAGGGGAAAGGCATTGCAACTGCATTGTTTAAGTTGTTAAAAAGTCCATTAAAATATATAAATAACACAGATAGATAGATAGAGTAATGACCATTAAGCGGCTTTACTTGTGGTAATTATTGAATAAAAAAATATGGTATTACTTTTTATGATAGTGATTGAAAGTTTTATAGAAATATTTAGTGGTTGTTGGAGGCAGACCACTAAAAATAATTTATAAGAAAATGTGATCTGTATTCCCAGCGGTGTATATTAGTATTTGTTCCCTAGTTGACCCTATTATATACTTCTTATCTCTATATAATATAGCTGCAAAATATATTTGATTAAATATATGCAGCTGCCCCAAGAAATTTGAACATTATTCTGATTGTTGTTTCTTGATTAAAATCATAATTGCATGCACGTAGCTATTATATTTCCGGTTGCGATTGTTTCACAAACTTGAGCAGGGGAACGAAAAAATGTATAGGATTCTATTCCTCAGTTTAAATTGTTTTTATTGAATGCTGCCTCATTGATAAGGTATCAAGGTATTGGTATTGACTCCAATGCCAATTTCAAAGCCATTGCTAATGTAATTGAAGCTGCTCGGGCAATCCAATTGAGTTTCTAGGTTTCAATTATGATTGGCTTCTGGTCTACTATGTTTACTGACTTGATCCGATTAGATACTTACTTGTTGCCTCACATCGGCGGCATGAACTGGTGATGTTGCATCTTAACAAAAGACTTGGCGAACCTTTCTCCGGCCGTCGTCGTTGTTGTTGTTGTTGTTTCTTTTCGTCAGTTAGCTCCAATTTCCTGCTGGCGGCTTCTTTTGTTCTAGCGGCCATTAATGGGTCTTGGCCCCGGCATTAAAGCCACGTGCAGTCGCTTGCTGGCTCGCTCGAGTTGCCACCGCGTAGCAAGCTCAAACGGGTTTCATTTTAACCATTGCAGCACATATGCCACACAGAGGTAGCGGGCTCCAAAACTCGACTTGTTGGCAACAGCGGCATTGCAATTAGTCTGGCTAAAGTCGTGGCCTAACGGTACAACCATAAAGTTCCATCTACTGTCTAATATACATCCCACCTCCTCCGCCACCTCTCGACTCTCATAATCGCATCAAACTCGTGAGATTTACACCGATAATGTCGGCTCAACTGATAGATTACACTATGTAGCTTTGACTCTAAAATTCAACAGCACTTGGAGTTTTGAGAAATTCCTTAGAGAATCTCAAGAGTCTCCAGACTCTAATGGCATTTTTGTGTTTTGATTGCCAGTTTCGGATTTTACATATTATTAATTGTATATTTCTTCTTTTTTTATTTTTGCAGATTAATTGCATTTGCAGCTTGTACAATCGAGTGGTAAGTATATAGTATATAAACATAAAATATGGCTGACTGATTGAAAACTTTCACAGTTTCTGTTTTTGGACCGTTTATGATAGTTGAACGTATTCCTATTTATGGTTTTTCTTATGTGATTCCTTAAACGTAACCCCGCTAACAACTCAATCAACTGCCACAAATTGATGCCATCAATTTCAAGCACACCTTTTTAGCAACTCACCTCAGTTGCTGCGGTGCCATGTTTGGACATTTAGCTACAAATAATTGTTGTGGTATTCATCAGCTGTTACGCACATGGATGTATAGATATTTCATCTTTTCAGTTATACTTACTATTTGTTGGAACTTACATCATTTGGTCTGTCAATTAGCGACGCATTTCAAACGACTTCATTACCATCAATCTTAATTGAATAATCATTGAGGCTGCTTATAAATTTAGTGAGAAGATGCCAGAGAATCGTCAAGACTTGTCGTTACGTCCCTTACTCTTCCCTGTTGCATTCCCCCCGTCCTAACCATCCTTTGCCATTTCTCGCGATTATTTGCGGCCCTCGGTTCGTGTAAAGTTGACCGTGCGACAACTTAAGTAGCATGAATTATGAGACAGACAGACAAGTCAGTCCCGGCATTCTGTTGCTGCTCAGTATCTACAACGGTTATTTCTATATATAGTATATATATCTGTATCTGCATCTGTGCATATCTATGTATCTGTATCTGCATCTGCATCTGCAGTTCTGTCGCGTTTTGTGTTGAGCAAATTGTGGGCAATCATTGTCAATTTACAATGCATATACAAAATGCCTTCTACTTGTGATTGCGATTGCCGCGCACTGAAAGAAAGTAAGCAGCTACAGTCCAGCTTAACTAAGTACAATCTACGATGGCGTTAAATAAATCAGAGCATTGCTGCGGAATCTTATAGTTTTTAAGCTATAAATATGATATAAATATTCACTAAATTGCACCTGCGGGATATTAATACTGATCGAATAAACCTGGCGAGTATCATGGCAAATTTTATTATCTGGTGAATTGAATAGAATTGTGTTTAATAATTTAGACAGAGTTATGGTTGTAGTTAATTGTTATCCACGACTTACAGGTAGTTTTGGCATTTGATTATTAATAAATAAATTAATATTTATTCATTTAAATACGGACTACAGTTTGTAGTCTTATCATAACCATATGAACAGAAAGCTCACACTTTTCTCTCTAGATACTTGTAGTAGACGCTATTGCAGTTAGCCAAGTCACACTGTACCCGCATTGCCGCTTAGCCCCTTAACAGTTCGTAGGCGCACCTTGAACTACAACCGACTTCGTGTGCATGTCAAAACGGCGTTGCTAACGGGGACAGCGGTAGCTTTGGGGCCGATACCCGCAGCCGGCCTTATCCAAGCGCTGAGATCAGACGGGACTGTTATCGTTGTTGTTGTTGTTGTTGGAGATGATGATGATGGGGTCGCTTGAAGGGGGAGTTGTATACGCTTTTATTTACCTTGTCTGCGATTTTATGAGTGTCTGCCTCTCTTTCACTCCAACTGTCTATCTGTCTGTCTGTCTGTCGGTTTGTTTGTTAGTTTGTTTATTTGTCGCCCAACACTTTTTGCACATTTACTTGCAGTTTTTTGCATTCTGTTTTTGACTTTTTCTCCACTTTTTCATAAGCAAATTTGTATGTTTTGTGCGTTTGCCTTTGCTTTTTGCACACACAGTTTGTTCTTTGCAATTTGTATTGCTCTTATTTATAGCAATTTGTTGTTATTGTTTCTAAATAAATCCAATTGCTTAAATAAATAGCCCAGAGTTAGGCTTGGGAAGTGGGGTTGGGAATGGGGATGGGGATGGGTGACAAGCGCCGAAAACCAAACGAACCACCAAATTGTCGACAGCTGCTGCCTGTGATTAATTTTCATGTGGCGACGCTTTGCATTTATTTATTCAAATTTACGGTCATTTTTTATGTGTATAAGTTTGGGTATATGTCACGATTTCTGTACAATTTGATGGACACATAAAATTTACGATTCCAATGAGTACAGCTTACGAAATGCGAGATTTTGAGAGGAGAGGATTATAAGGAATTGGGAGACAAGGTTAACGCTCGCAATTGAATAATGTTTGTACTTATTAATAGCACGCAGAATAAAGATAGAAATCTGCGTATGCCTATAAGAAATGATAAGGAAGTTAATAGATGGATAGATATTTTTAAAAAAATATAAAGTTAATCATTTAGAATGTAGGATATCTGCAGCAGAGGATTAATAGTAAATAAATGCTTAAATATTAATTTAGCTTGATAGATTGATAGTTAATTCTTTATTTCTCAGTTCCCTTTATGCAACATGCTTTAGTTGCAATTTGATATATGCACTCAACTAAGTTTACTCACTTAACCCACTTACCCACTGTCTTGTTGCACAGTAGCAGCAGGAAGCAACCACAGTGCGTGCCACTTGATGGTAAGAAAGGGGCATACACTCCAATCTTACGACGTCGCTTATCGCGTTTAATGCGACATATCATGCACTTTGAAGTTCACCCACACTCCAGCTTATCATTAAGACAATGGCACAAAACCACACATAGCTACACACGCACACACACCCACCACAGGGACGTTCCGGGCCATTAGGTGCTTGCTGTGAAAGCACAAAGATACATATATTACATAATGTATGTATATATATGTATCTATTGGATGCGTTCTGTCAAGATGCGTGTCAATGTTGTCAAACGGTGTCATCAGCTTCATATGTAGAGCAGCATTATGGCAACAATTTAATTCCATTTAATGTCAAGTGTGAGCAGACAGACAACACTGGCACAGATACATAGACATATAGATATTTATTGGCCCCAGCACGATATCATGAGATGATCATGGATATGCTCCTGGCCTGCCGGCTTTCAACCTCAATTAGTAAATGCACTGACTGTGTCATCCCCTCTCTCACCCTCCCCAGTCAAACTCAATTATATAATTGCTTTGGCTGACTTTTTTTCTAATGGAAGGCAGCGTGCATGTCATCGCCAATTAATCGGGGCGTGCCACAAACTGCAGCGCCACCTGCCGTCCATTATGTGCTGCATTTGCTCACATCGGCAACTACAACTACTTGTCTCAACTATTTTTACGCATTCTTAACCTCATCTCTGTCTACTTTGTGCTCTGTTGATTATCATTAAATTGTTGCATGCTAATTCCTTTTCACATTATACAGTTTTACAATTTTGCATGAAATGATTTTCCAGTTTACAGTCTGTAGTTGAAAAACATTCGACGTCATTGGGATCATTAACATTCCAGTCTTTTGTATTGCATGCATTGTGTTCGTACTCAATTTTGATTCTATGTATTTGCTCAAGGTCTATCGTTGCAAATACATATAGTTATAGTTGCTCTGTAAAATCAGCTAAGTTGTCTGAAATTTGATAGGCTTATATTTATTGTTGTGTTGCATAAACTTGCTGTATTTCCCACTCTTCCAGAACAATAACTAATCGAAACACGAGCTGTTTGTTGTATATCAATATGATTACGAATGGAATATATAGAAACAAGTGACCATTTCTATTCAATTTAATATCTAATACTAGTCAAAATATATACAAAGATAAGTATTCTGTGTACAGCCAACTATCTGATAGTTAGCTATATATATATTGTCGCCAAGCAACGAGTATAACTAGAGTCATGTGGTGCCAGATGCCTTATTCATACGCTTTCCGTCAACAGACTCCAGTAATTTGCATTTTTTGTGGAAATTTATGCTGATTGTGTGAGTGGCGCCAAGCTCAAACTGGTCACTCGGGCGTTGTCCGTTGACTCAGATGGTCATTTCGCCATACCTAATTCATTCCTTTGGCATTTCGAGCTGATAAAACGCATAGCTACTCGTATGTCTCTATGTATACGATATAGTAGTATATAGGGGCAAGAGCAGCCTTTTTTTTTAATAGTTCCCTGTCCAATGCTGACCTCATTCGGCGGATACGCAGCAGCAGCAGCAAAAAATAGCTGAAACGCGATTTAAATTGCTAGAAATTGAAAGTGACACTGAACGCATAAAACAAATTGCAAGCAACTTTTGTGGACAACAGGCAGACATAGACACGCACACTCAAAAATAGAAATTCGCTTTTATTATAACAAATTGCATGAGTGCAGACTCCCTGCCGCTCCTCCTTTCCAAAATTTGTTATTAAATACGCGATAGGAAACCCGGCAAACAACCTAACGAGCTAAGTGATGAGAGGGGAAAACAATATCCAAGACAAACTGTTTGAAAAAAAGGGAACAATAACAAATTAGACAAAGTAAACAGCAAACAATTGTCATTCCAAAAGTTATACGAACTCTCTGCAGAATGTGTAAACAAAGCGGCCTGTCGAAAGGCAAAAAATGTCTCAAAACAATGGCATGTAGGCAAAGCACAAGTGTTGAAGCTGATGGACTCCTAAATTCCCTGTAATGTCTTAAAGAATAAACGTAATTAGTCTAGACGTCTCTCTGATTTAGTCATTAACAGGCTAGTAGTTAAAGCCCTGCTGTGCTTCGATTACAGGGTATAAACAAGGCTTTGGCGACATTGTAACAAATGCAAATTGCCAGTTAATTACGACGCAGTTTAAACGCGTTTTTAGGGAGGGTCCTTGGCCTGTCAAAAGGATCAAATGACAAATGTGTCAAGTTAAGCTTGAAGCAGTTCTTTTTCTTTTATTTAGCCATTTGACAGGGCCGCTTGGACTGTCACCAAGAAGCGCTAAAGAGTTGAGTTAATACTTGAGGGCCCTCAGTAACATCGAGTGTGGGGCATAGAAGAGCTTTGTCAACATATCTCAAAGATGGGTGTCAAACGGAAAAGTACGACGAGTACTCGAGTAAGTTGCTGCCGGTTAACAATTTGCCAGTGAAAATTCAAGATAAATTCAAATGATGATGATGTATTATCCACTTTTGTGGTTATAATGTTTACAAATTTCATTTGATGTACAAGTATATGTATACATACAGAGCCAACATGGCGTATGAGCGATGTGGATGTTGCTTATTGATGGCCTGTCAAATGTCGTCATTGAAAGCTAAAGCAAACACTCGAATCGCGTCAGGCGATTGCTGTTTGTTTATGCTACAGCAACAAGAACAAGGTTCTGCTTATGGGCCATGAAGGCAGCCAGCCACAAGATACATGCATAATTGTATCTTAAAGATACATAATAAGTACGGCACGCGATATCCGAACAGCACAAACATCTGCAGCTAACAACAGCATTTACTGGAGCACATCATCAATGTGTAATCTAGTTTCAAAATGATATCCAAGCTGGGTTAACTGCCCCTCCCCCCCATCCCCAGATTCAGTTGTAGCTGCTGCTTTCCCCCTTCCTCTTGGCAGCAGTGCGTAACTAGATGCCTCCGCGCCTGTCAATGAGGTGCTAATGGAGTCGGCGTTGAAATGCTGTCGTCGCATGACCGGCAGCCAACCCTCGACTGCAGCTACCACATAAGCGTAACCATAACTTTGATGTACAGTTAGCTTAACCTGGCCAACAACAAGCCACAGTCGTAATTTATCATGCATCAAACCTATAAAACGTACTGCAACGAGCTGCATCTTTAAAAAAATACTTAGTTTAAAGTTGCAATTACCACTCAAATCATTCCTCGAGTTTTCTGTAATCCAAAACCAACATCAGTTTTGAAGGGAACTTGAAAGTTTTATGTGGTTTCTGCTTATGTCGACTTTTAATTAACTTCACGAAAGAGTTAAGTCGTAAAAAGTGTCATGTCTGGCAAATACTTTAGATACATTTGTGGAATTATCTCGAGTATTATACTCTACTACACGTGCATAACAAAAAACAATTATATTCTTATGTTATTTATATTTAATTTTATTATATTTATTTAAAACGAATAAACTACAATTAGGCCCACATCATTTTTATCTCAGCAAATTAATAACATTGGATTTGCAACTGCAAAAAATAAACGGCAGCTGATATAATAAAAATAAAAAATAAATTGTATAGAGCCTGACAGAGCTGTGTGACGTGTTGCCCGCTTTTGAAATAATGGGAAACGCTCACGCTACAAAATAACACACATAAAAAAGCCGTTGGAAGTTGAAAACAATGCTCTACACTCAGAGAAAAGTCTAGGAAATCTATACAGAAAGTAGAATGGGCAACTGAGTCAACAAAGTTACAGAAATATATGTTTTTTTCCTGAGTGTAGATACTTTACCCAGCTACGAGATCTGCGAGTATGAAGCAACAAATAACATGCTCGCTTCATATTCAGCTTCAGTTTGACTGCCAAAATGATTTGTGATATGTATTATGCTTTTTAATGCTGACATATGCGATTCTATGATTGTGATTCTAATTTAGACACTCAAAGCCTAAGCAGCAATGAGCCAAAATTACGAAAAGTATCCGCGACAATGAGTCTCGACAAGTTGACAGCAATCAGATAAATCTGAAAATTGATTAACTTCGATGGCAATCACATCGAATAAGTACACAATAATTGCGGCCCACTGACAGCCTTTTTGGCATTACGTCACAGTCACCTTGAAAACGTTGCTCATAAATTAAATATTCAGCTACACAGATACATAGATACAGATACATTGATACAGAGATACATTTGTAACGCAGCTTAGAACGCGGTTGCCTATTAATTATTTGAGGCAGTCAAATTGAAACATGGCAATGAATGTTAAAGCTAGAATTTCAAAGGAATACACTACGCCTAAAAAGGGCATATGCATTTGACAATTCAACTTGCTGCGTTATAGTACAATATTTGTTTATTTTAATGTATAAAATTGAAATATAGTAAATAGTAATATAGTTCAATTTACTCTTCTTGCCAAAAAAAACAAAACAAAACCAGTTCAACTTTGTTTGCTTAGTGTTTTGGCGGCAAATTGGAAGAGCACGTGGTTCGCTATTGGACTCTGTTGTATACCGGTTTCGGTTGTGAGTTTCTTTTGTTGCTGCCACGATGACGTAGCTGTTTGTTGAAACATGTGGCAAACTGGAGATCTCAAACTCAAACGGCCCATGACCAATTCAGTTGGTTAACTGCGCAGTCGCCGCCGTTTGCCGCAAAGTGGGGTCAACGTATTCGATATAAAAATATAAAAATATAGAAATAAAAACAATATTGAGAATACATACTCGTAATAATCAAAAAAAAGGCAACGCAGCGTCTCGTTGTGTGTCTTAAATTGCTTTTATAGAAGAAATCGCCTATTGAATTATTGAACTTAATTAATTTACTCAAGAGGTTTTAAGTGCTTTTGCCATCTTTTCGTGAATAATTAAAATGCCATTATAATGAAATATGCGATATACTATATGTAGTATGTTGCAAGTGCACATAGGTTCAAGAACTCTTCAGTTAATTTTCCCCCCTCTTTTCTTGTCTTGTCTTGGCCTTGTGCAGAAATGTGCCACATGAGTTGCTCCAAGTTCCCCTTTGTTGCTGTTGCATTGTTCCCTTTGACTCTTGCCTTTGGTGGCAATTATGTTTGATGTCAATCAACTGAAATTCATTTCGACATCGCAACGAGTGTTCATTTGAATATTCACGATTAATTGTTATACGAATTACAACAGATTTAATTGATTTTAATGATGCAAGTAACATAAACATATGCTGTTTTGTGGTCTTGGATAATAAAACATGTATTGCTTGATTGCGCGAATACCTCATCAATTACATACTCTAAGGAGTTTCGAGACTATCGTTTACAATGTTAATAGTTTTAAATAAAATCAGTTGCGTTTCCTTAAAACCAAACGTAAATTAAATCATTTCATCAATTTGGCCAGAATGTCAATGGGCAAGGGGAAAACGATGGCCTCGGTTTTGTCGTTGCAGATTGTATTAAGTGTTTGCAGATAACGCAGCTGCAAACGAATATCGATTAGATATAGAAAATCTTGTGAATCATTTTTGTCTGACCTGTAATGCAATGGGATTCGATTCCATAATATCGGCAGCCTGTTTAAGTGCCTTGACGGCATCCCGTTCACCATTTGCGGCAGCTACCTTTGCCATTGCCTCACGTCGTGCCTCCTGCTCCACAGCCATGGCACGTTGTAGGGATTCAGGCATTAGTATATCAGTGCTGTGATAATGCAACGCCAAATGGTTAATAATAGTCACACTATCACTATTCAGGACTTACATTTCAACTCTTTCAATGCGTATGCCCCAAGTATCTGTGGCTCCCGTTGAATCGAGCATGTTCTTGATTTGCTTGGACAGCGTTTTCTTTGCCGAAACCAGTTCTATGAGCATATACAATCCCGTGACATTACGCAGCGTTGTCATTGCCAGCAAACGGCAGCAGTCTTTGGGTTCCATCACCTGGAGCACGACGTCCAGGGGATTATTGATTCTGTAGTAGACTACAGCATCCACACTGACTGTCACCGAATCCTTTGTGAGTATATCCTGTGGCGGCACGTCTAAGGATGTCGTACGTAAGTCCACCTTTTCGTATTGATCAACGCATGGCACAATAAACATGAGGCCCGGTCCCTTTGGTCCTCCAGACCTTAGGCGACCCAATCGCAATACCACCGCCCGCTGATATTCCTGCAGCACCACGAAACACATGAAAACCGATATGGGAAAAAAGATGATCACCAAAATATACGATAAAGCTATAAATATGCTTTCCCACACGCCACGGGGTTGATTCTCAGCTGTAGACATTTGTTGGCTTTACTTTCTCACAGGGAAAAGTCTGAGGGAAAGTAGAACTCACTTGTTTTGACATTGCGATGAATGTTTGTCACACGATTTGATTCTGAACTTTCCGAATCTTCATCTTCCGTCGCATTTCCCTTCTTGTTCTCTTTATCCAGCATCCACTCGTTCTCTTTTTCGTGGTCTATCTCTATATACCCCTGGGGTGGTCCTTTTTCTTTACTATCATTTCCCTCAGCTCTCTTATCTCTATTGTTCTCCATTGCATAGATTATGGGACTTTAAATTTATCTAAGTAATTAAATAAAAACAAAATCAACAAATATAGTTGACACAACTGACAAAGAATTGATAAAAATAAATGAACTTATATGTAAAACTAAGAAAATGTACTTTTACCTTAAGAAAAACTGAACTGAAACGTTGTTAGAACTGTTATATAATCTGGAATAATCTGTATTATAATCTAAAAATTTGACAGGCCGTTTCAAGTCACGTCTCTTGCAAATTTCTGTAAATTGTATTTATTTTATTTGCAGCCAGAATTATATATCAGATGTAGGACTTAAAGAATAATAAACAGAATGCTTGAATGAATCTTTGAAGAGGATAAATAAGTATCTTTAAATTTCCTTAACAGATATTTGTACAAATACTTAGTTGTATTAGATTGCTTAAGTTCTTTCTATTTCGAGATATTTATTAGTTTTAAGTACGAGTTCTGTCAAGTTTTTGGTGTGTAATATTTTCTATTTAAAATTCAATTGAAACATTTGTTAACCTTCAAATAAATTCGAGTTGCGGCTAATGGAAAACATGCAAAGGCATCAAAAAGATGCCGTCCATCGAAAACAATTTAAATATTTAATTGCGCACATTTTTCTGAGGGGGGTCGTCGATTATTTTTTTTTTTGTGAGTTTTTTACAATGCGCAGAAAATGAAATTACAAATAAATTAATATAAATTATGAAACTGTTGCGGTTCATATTTTTCTGTTGTTGTTTCCGAAATGCATTTTTTTTTTACATATTTGTTTATTTAATTTTGAATTGATATTGATGACAAATTTATTGGGCATTACGAATTAATTAATTAGCTGCTCATTTGTTTGTCTAATTTAATTTTAATTAAATGTTGCTCAAAGCGTCTTTTCTGCCTGCCTCTTTAAATCTTAAAATCCGTATAAATTATCAAACTGCTTGGCCACATTTATATTTTCGTCTATTAAAAGTGAGTCAACGTTTTTTTCCACTAACCGCAGGAAGTAAGCTCGTTTTTTTGGCTAAAAAATCAATTTAAAACTTGTTAATTTGCATAGAAAATGGAAAACTTGATGGTAGAAGAAAAAACTAATTGCCTTATGAATATGCAATAAAAATCTATTCAATATTAATATTTAGTTATTTCAAGATTTTAAACTAATTAAAGATTGTTTAATTTTCAATTGACTTCAACTCTATGTAGCAGCAACACCTCAGGTGGTAATTAATGGAATGCAATCTGCAATACAAAGGCCCACAATGCCATTTCAAATTAGCCCCCAACTCGTTAATTTAATGGCTTGGCTGCCGACCAAGCCCCTCTGCCCCATGCCCCTCTGCCCCATGCCCCTCTCTCTGTGTGTCCCCTCTACCACCTGTCATCAAACAAAGCGATCGATTGATCCATTAAATTAATTGAGTGTAGTGAAAACGTTTTGCCAACAGACCCAGACAGATGACCAACAGTGGCCTGTAGAGGATGGTGGGATGGGATATCTACCTTCATCGGTGTGGGGGGGGGGGGGGGGCACGGGTTGCATTGTCACGTGCGTCACGCGCAAACTGCAGTCGTTTTAATGGCCTGGTCCTGGCTCAATCTGCCGCTAACGAGTGTTCTAGGGTCCTCCAGACGCCTTAATTGATGCAACGGCAATAGATGCAGATGCAAATGGACGCTACTGTAATACAGTAGCGGGGGTAGCGGTAGTGCATGGAGTGTGTAAATTGTTTGCCAGTTAAGCTGAAGCTCAGCTGCCCAAACAGTTGCGATGCTCTGAAGTGGCCAACAAAATACGAGAATAAATCAAAGTTGAAAAAGTTTCAAAAACAAACAAAAAGACCCAAAAAAAAAAAGAAGAGAGTAAAAGAAATCGTGACATATGCACAGAAATATTTTGTTTGATATAAAAAGAAACGAGTGAGAGCCAAATAAAGAAAGTAAATAAATTATTTGAATTTATTATTATGAGAATAAGAGAAGAAATATACCTAATTGCAAATGATGAATGGGAAATGAGAGACAGACAGCAACACATCTAACATGTTTTGAAATTTTGGCACAAGAGTTGAGAGACAGAACACGAATTCAAATACAATTTAACATTTGTGATATATTTTATAATATTTATTATATTTGACATTAATTTATTATCGATCTGTTAGCAAACTCTGCTCAAATTCTGATAAACTCTTGAAATACATATACCCACAGTCGTAGGGTATCCTGGCTAGTCGCCTAAGCGGAGACCACGTGCTGTTTAGCTGCTTATCTCTTGTTACCTTTGCGCCGTGCACTTTAATTAAGTTAACAACTGTTTGAGCCAAAAGAGCAACAAGCAAAGCAACGCTGTAATTTGGTTTTTCGTTTTTTCTTTGATTTCGCCTGCCACAGACAAAACATCAGAGAAAAACTGCGGCACATGCCGCAAAGCTATTGAAGAACTGCCCGCTTCTCTGTGGTTCGTTGCCTCAAGCTGTGCTGGAGAATTGTGTTTGCAACTGTTGCATAAACAATCGATAACTACATTTAGACGATTAGCGTAGGTGACGTGAGGCGAAGAAAGAGGAGAGAACTGGGCGCAGTAGGTAAAGAAGGTGGGCGACGACATCATCATCACCTGTTATCAACAATTGTGAATCCAATGAGCAATTACAAAACTTGTCTACAGATTGAACTGGTTTGCCTCGGGGCACCCTTTCCAATATAAAAAAAGGGGCAATTGCATTATAATTGATGTAGTAGTTGCAGTTGAGCCCAACCCAAGAGCTGCTGTTGCCACCCACATTTCGAATGCTGATGCTGACGTCATGGCGCGAAATTCAACTTAATTCATATTCAAGCACAATTATGACACTATCGGGTCTCAACATATCGTCGCTTTCCCTGGGACAGGCATCCAATGATTGAGGAAACGCCAGAAAACAAAAACCAGCTGTGGAAATGTGCAAAAACAAAATAAAACCAAATTCCGCACTGGACTATCAATTAAGTTTTCCATTGCAAATTGAAAAAACATTTATCAGGCAAGGCAAAGTGGCTCAATAGACTGCGGATACAGATTACATTCAGCTATAATTACAAGTATTGAATGTAATCATGGATAGATCTATCTATCAATCGTAGTATACACAGTTTTACAACTGGAACAGACTCGCAATTATTCAATCGGTTTGACTTGAAAGCGCAGCTTGAACAGTTGTGTAAATATTCATATTATTCACTTGTTATTCACTTGTTATTGCTCAATCTGTGTTAACACAACTGAGCTTAGTAACAATACAATAATAGAGTTGTAAATACAGCAAAATACTTATTTATTTCCACATTTTAACTATCACTATTTTAATTAAATCCAAACTGTGATTTGAATCTATTCGTAGTCATTTAAATGTAATTGAATTTGCTGACACTTTTGCAAATTACAAGAATTTTCAATGAGCAGAGGGAAATGAATTTTCAGTTGACATTTGCACTGTGAACTGGACCCAAAACTAATTCCCTCTAGTACCTTTTTGTCTTTTTTTTTTAAATTTATTGCTTAATCAAAGCAACAACCAACTTTTCAGCTTCAACTACTACTACACACTTACAGTTTTCCATGGAAAACTCTCAATAGTAATTGAATTTTACAGACAGCTTTTCACTTTACATCAATTATCAAACGAAGACCATTGTCGTAAATCTGAGAATGAGTTAGAAACTGTTTTGTGTTTCTCTCTTTCCATTATATTTTATTATTTTTTGCTACATTCCCACGCCCAAAGACAGACGGCAGCACGTACAGAGAACACAGTTCGGTTCGGAACACGGTTCGGTTGGGGCAAATGGCTCTTAATGACTTTCTAATTAATTTCTGTTTACGAAGTAATCAAGCGGTTCTGTAATGGGCACCAACAAGTGCACTGAACTCTGGCACTGTAATATTTAGAGAAATATAAATACTAGATTCAAGTAATTCTCAGCTGTGAAGTGAGAAATCAAGTGTGGCACGGTCGTACGCCGGATCATTGTAGTGTCAATGCCGTAAACCTTTGTGCAGTGGCAAATTGAGTTGATTGAAGCGCGGGTCGCCCTCATAACGCAATGCTAGAACTGAGCAGCAACCATAACGGATCATAACTCAGTGTATAAGTGTGTGTGTTTGTTTGTTGCATATGCAACATGCTTGCAACAGTCTATCGACAGTCCGATCAGCAGCAACATCAACAACAACAACAACAACTTGTTGCAGTTGCTGCTGCAATGAGGGTCAGAGTCAAAGTTCAATAAAATCCAATTAAAGTGGCGCAGTGCCTTTGCCACAGCCTCAGTCTCAGCCTCAGTCTCATGCCTGCCTGCCTGCCTCTCAAGAGGTATGCACCCGCAGACCTTTCAACAAGACTCGTAAATCTAAATGAATCCAACCAAATGTCTGCAACCTGCTTCCCCCAAACCGAAATCAACTGTGAGCGTTGCCCACAAAAGTTGCAAAGTTGCAACCATTTCATTTAATAAAAGGCAACATGAACTTTCACCGGAGTTTTTCCCAGCAGCTAGCTCAATTGAATTCTGTCGAGGCTGGGTCTACATACACTTGGGTCATTATCTGCAACGTGCTGAGACCCAGTGCTGCAACAATGTTGCGCCTTAAATAATATATAAGTAAATTTCTTCGGTTGCATTACTTACTTAATTCACTTTGCTATTTTTAGCATATTTATTGCCATGCGCAAAAAGGGGGCCAACTATGCGGTTACCAGAGGTCAATTTATGGTCTTGTTATTTCCTTCACATATGTAACTTCGCCCTCCCTCGGTCAGAGTTCTGCATTTTATGACAGTTACTTCCGCTCACGAGTTCTTCATCATGCGTCACAGTTGATCGCATTACTTAAGTAACGAGTTGCAAAGTGAATGTTTGATTATCTTATGGTTGCACAAAGTCTCAAGTATGAGCATAACTTACATTTATCTTCAAGTTCATCACGTAACTTTTGTTAAATTTTGTTTATACTTAGGTTTGACTTGTGGATTGTAGGTTAGAGTACAGTTTATGTAAGTTGTTTTTATGGCAAAAAATATATTTAGTTGTAAACAAAGTTTCTACTGACTGTTATCGAGAATATTTCTGTTAATTTTTGTAAGCAATGTAAATAACCGAGTCTAACAAAACAATATTGTATAATTATTTATCAATTTGCGCTGTTAAAATGCAAAACAGCTAGTAAAAATATATACAAATATTTATTAAAAGATTGTTGCAAGTTTAAGGGGAAAAAGTTTTCTCTTTACTATTGCCAAAAATTGAAACACCAAATTTAAAGTCAGCACAAGTGACTTGCCAAATATCTATATTATTTTTGTACGATACTCTTCTTACTCAAGTCAGATTAATGTACTCCATTCCAAATCCATCTTCTAAGCGCTGTAATCCTTTCAAGTCTTCAGTAGCAGCTTTGTCATCCATCACTTGCTGCAACAGTCGCTGCAGCCACAACACACTCACAAACTCAAGCTGTAAATTATTTAAATTTTGACTCACGTCACTTGAACTCAACGCCCCTTTCCGAGGCACTCGAAAGTTGCATGCCCCGGCGTTGGCTTTTGAAACACTATCACAATAACACATCATTTGTCAGGCAAACAAATGATGTTGCATGTAACCTTATCATCTCATATCCGTTGCAGACAGCGGCTACAATGACAGCCAATGGACACTATAAGAGACAGAAGGAAGAGAAAGGGTAGAGGTGGGGTTATACAAAGGGAGGTACAAACACACACCTAAGGTCAAGCGCTAAGGTTAGACGATGCCTCAGAGAGAAAGCCAGCACAACAACAACAACAGCACAATTCACTGTGTTGAGAACGACGTGATACGAAGACAAACCATAGACGGTACTCTAGTGGACACTGCCAGGATACAAGTTGCTGTCCAATGCACAATGGCTGCTAATGAATAAACATGGCGTCGTGTCAACTTCCGGTGCGGCATTTTTTTATACCCTGTATCGATAGGAAATGTGAAAAAGTTGGCAAATGTGTTTGCAGTATAAGTTTGGGTACTAGGGCATTTTAAAATCCTGCCAACTTTCATAACTTCATTCAAAGTGAACGGGGCATAGTTTGACCACTAAATTGATAATTTTGTAGGTTTAATTTAGATAACAAATATCGATTTCTTTTATAATTTCCCGGTGACCTTTTTCGGAAACTTCGAACTCACATATAACTTTATTAGATCTTTACAGATTTCGATGAGTAATGTCTTTTTAATTGTCTCATTTATTTTCAAATTGTCTCATTTATTTTCAAATTGTGTTAGCAGGGTAATTGTTAGTCTACTATTACTCTCGACTAGAACATTTGCCAAGTTACGTATACGACATGTGTCAGCGGCGATGGAGTTGCGCAAACAAGCGACAAATTTATTGGTAAAACAGCTCGAACTCCCATGGTGAACCCAACAATGTTTCGACTCATGTATTCCCTAGTCTGAGCTCTGAAGTGGACGTGTCTGTGTCTCTGTGACTCTGTCACTGACATTGACGCGTCTAATGATCAGAGACGTCTGCCGGACGTGGTCAACCCGCTGGGCAAGCAAATAAGTTACAGGAAAATGCCACCACGCCCACAAATTGTTTTTGGTTGCTCGATGCGGTTCCGTAACATCTTTGCAGGCATTGTTTATCCCATTTAAGCTTTTAATGGGCCCCCACACGCAAATGTTTGCAAATGGAGTAGGAGTCGTCCATGCGAACTTCCGACTTGGTCTCGACTCGGTTTCGGTCTGGTTCTGCTCTTGGCTTGTAGGTGGGAGGCGTCTCCCTGCATGCCATGTGTGTACGACGGCGGTTTTACTGGTTGCCAGTGGCACTTGGCTGCAACGTTGTTAACTGAAAGCCATGTCAGCGTATATAGACAGTCTATTAAGGATGCTAAGTTAAGATATTCTGACGCCTAAATCAATACTGTTGGTGCTGTTGGAGCGAGATTGGCAGTTGATGAAGACAAAGGTTTATGTTGGATTTGATGGGGAAAGTTTGTTTACAGCTTGTATAGCCATAAAGTGCACAGGCCGAAGAGTCTAATGAGAAAACTGCAATAGCTGAGAAATAGTGTAGTTAATATTTAAGTTGACTTAATACAAAGAATGTGAATTTATTTCTTGATCTATACATACATTTCATTATTAACGTTTGTTTCTTAATTCCCCTTTCTTTGCAGAACTTAACTCAACACACAGTGGGCACAACAAAATGAATAGAACCAGAAATCAAACGAAGCGAAGTACAATCAGCAGAATGAGCTGTAGCTCCAATTTGTCCCTGACTGGCGTTGCCTGCCTTTGGCTGGCATTGCTGCAGTTGATCAGCCCAATTGAGGGATACGTGCATCCAGTGCTGACATACAAGAATGCATCGACGCTGCTGGGACAGCCTGTCACCTCGAGCACTTTGGTTTGGGAGACTTACGATCCGAAGGATACCAACCAGATGCAGTATGCCGTCGAAGGCGGCAAGTATATATCGGCGGATGAGCATTATCCCATCTATGTCTGCCGTGTAACAATCGACGGTATGCCCACGTCCGGGCACACCGAGAAGGTGCAACAGAAGCATGTGTGTGTGGCAGCTTTGTCCAAGCGCAACACCAATGAAAACTTCGATGTGCTGATGAACAAGGGGCATTTGGGCAAGATCGCTTGGAAACCGTGGAGGAAATTCAATGTGGGCGTACCTGTGGGCGCCATACGCATTGGCGACGAAGCCTACATTGGACGCCATCGGGCAACGCATGAAGTCAACGCCGAGGGCGTTGAAACGCACAGGGGTGAGGACTATCATCTAGGACGGCTGGAGGCTGTGGGTCTGGGCAAGATCAAGGTGGTCGAAGATCAGCGGGAAAGGTACTACGACGAGGGTGAGCTGCTGGTCGAGACGGAGCCCTTCCGTTACGAGCTGCGGGATATTAAATTGGATCGCATTCGTACCAGTTTGCGCGAGAATCTCACCGAGCTAGGTAAGTGGTGATTATGGATATAGGATCTCCATAGAAGCTAACAATCTCTTACTTTTCAGCTACCGGCAGACTGGAAAACACCGGCGACACCTACGATACCATGGAAATGGTGATGAGCTACAGTTTCGACTATCTGCAGTACTGGGGTGCCCACGAGGGTGTCGCCAAAGGCTTGCCCACCAAGATCTTTGAGAAAAACGTGCCCGAGCCAGCGGAAATCAATTGGGCATTGAAGCACGGCGAGAAGCGACGTGAGAACAAGGCCGTCTACTCGAAACTCTGGCCGGGCACAGCCATCAATGTGACGCTGCGTGGCAATTATGTGACCCTAGAAGCACCCTACACTGCCAAGCTCTTCGCCTTCTACTACGACAGCGAAAGCGTGTCAAGAAAGATCCACGCCGAGGTAAACTATTCCTAATCCCTATGCATTTAAGTTACAACTTAAAACGATATATCTTTAATTCGCCAGGTGCGTAAGAGCTATTTGAAGGACGTCAAGATGGAGTTCAGCCCCGTCTATTGGATTGAGAATGGCACAGTGGTGCCGACAACAACAACAACATCGACAACGTCCACAACGACACATGCAACAACCACCAGCACCAACGAGCCCAAGCCCATAAATGAGCCACCGCTGGTGCGGGTAGAGCACTTGGGTGTCAAGCATTCTGGACCGGATTCGCTGGAGAAAACGTTAAATGATTCGACTGCGACCAACGAGGTGAATTCTCACGAGGCGCCCGAGAACATGTCCTCCAAGGATGCAGCGCTCGCTGGCTTCGGCGTGGGCGGTAACAATGGAGCCACAACAATTGCAACAACCACGGGAGCTGCATTTATTATGATAACACTTATCTCAACGCTGTGGAATCTGTAGATGGGAATGGCCGGGCCTGAGGAGGGCTGAGGCAGAGGGGTCTCCCAATTAGCATAGCGTTTAATTGTTGTTGTTGTACCTGTTGTACCCGTCTTTGAGAGCGTGTTGTGAGAACATGCACACATACAAATACACCCGCAAACACACACACACATACACAAACACAAACAGTAACAAAAAGATAGACAGACAGACAGAACGATAGAATAGATACGGAACGTCAGGAAATGAAACCGGATGGTTAAGCTTTCTGTGTGGGTGGGTGGTTCAATGGATCTATGAGGCGAACAAAAGTTGATATTTTTTATACTTGGCTGCTTCTTCTTCTATATTAAAGTATATGCCGTAGCAAAACAAATTGAATTTTAAGCAAGACAAAACATTCCTAAACTAGCCCCTCACAAAAGGAAAAGAATCAAAAAACATATATACTATAAATATATATATATATATATTTCTACATATACATATATGTATATCTTAACAATATTTACAGTTTGTAAGCTGCTTTGTTTTAACATTTAATTTGCTTCAACTTTTAGTTTGTTAAGAGAGCGCAACATGATGAATTCACAATAAGCTGTAGAAAAATAATTAATTGAATGATCTGGCGACGATGATGATATATGTATGTAGTCTGTATATGCGTAATATACATAACGATCTATGATATATGATGTATATGTATGTCTAAAATGTAAAATCTATGTAAAACATAAGTATCTATGTATTATATAAGCGAAACACTCCAAATATATGTAAATTAGTTACTATTTTCCCTTCTCACTCTAACTTTAAATATACTTTGCTCTATTTCTCTGTCAGTCTCCCTAAACTGTCTCTGTATTTTTCTCTCTAAGTTAAATATATTATTATTTTTTCATTAATATGTTGATATTCGATAAAAGAAAAGAGGAAGAATCTCTGAAGTATAATTTCGTAAAACCTGAAATCAAATAAAGCTTGTAAATTGAAATTGATATAAATTTTGTGTTGATTTTTATAATTGGCAACTGGAACTGTTAATATTATTTAGTATTTTCCAATATACTTGTATACATTCTTTTCAAATTCAATATCATCTGTCTCAAACTTGTTAGCTAAATTGGCATTGATTTTAACATACAGCAAACAAGTTTCTTAAAGGTGATCAAATTGCTGAAGATGATTTAATATGATATGATATGTATACATTTACTTTGTTTACTCAACTTATTCATTAGCTGAACGTTCTTGATGGATGGCTATACTCATTTGACTTGTTGTCATAACATAAATTGTACTCAGCCAAGCAAAGATCTTAACATGAAAGGGGAAGTCGGTGTATTGAACATCCAAGAGGTAGACAGCAAGAATCACTTATCTATAGAGCATCTCATTAGCACATTTTCTATGTTTTAACCTTGTTATTAAATTGATTGTAGTTATATTCTTATTATCGACTGGCACCTCGAAACGGTTTCTCCAATACCGCATAAGTCGCGTCTAATTAACTCTATGATATATGGCCGACACAACGCGCCATTAGCCTCACATTTATTGCCCAATTACAACGCATGCGACACCTGCAATTGCTGATCCTCTATTCACTTTATTTTATTTGATTTTGTCTTTTGTCAGGTGTCAGCCAATTACGGCAAACGGTTGACAGTTAGACAGCTAAACAATAGAATAGCTAAAGCTGAATGAGGTCTGTCAGATAATTCCCGTCTATCGTATTACTCATACCCCAAGCTTAGAGTCGGCAATTCTGGGCGGATTCAGTGAGAAGAATAAGAGATCGTGGACCGGCTTTTCAAGCTAGCTAATTAGCAGCACGCACTCTGAAATTGTTACTTCTATCGTATTTATTATGGGATCTTTGTTATTGTTGTGTTTTGTTGATAATTTAAATAACAAATTAGCAAATGGAACTGCCAAGCAGTCTGTTGGGTCGCCACGATTATAATGCAAAACACGTTGAGACCGCGGGACTGCGATAATGATATATGCGAGTCTGCGAGTTATAGGCGTACACGTACTTATCGCAGTCACTGCCACGATTTTTTATTACACATCAATTCGAGTGTCGGTTCTGGGCTGTTGCTGCCACCAAACAAAAAGCCACCAAAAATGCGCTTTTATTTGTCTTTTTTTTTTTTAATTCGAACTTTTTGCATTAGAATTATTTTGTATGTAGTATAGTGTGTGTGTGTGTGTATTGTTTGTGCGTTATATTTTTAAAGCGTGACCACATGAAGGCGATTCGTAAACGAGTTTCCAGTTGATGCCAATTGAACTGCTAACATTGTTGTTATTGTTGTTGTTGGGGGCGTCCACATTGGGGCTGGGCTGATCCAGAGTATTATGACTATGAGCCAAGCACGTTTTACGTTAACACAACGTGGTGCTAGTGAATGTTTTGGCCACTTTTCGGGGCGGTAACAGCGCGCCGAAGAGTTGATTAACCTGTGAACCCGAATTGGCTGCTGGCAATTGGTTATCTGCTGCTTATTATTAGCCTTAATCTAAGTATACATCTTTTATAGCAAGACAATTATTAAGTTGAGCTTTTAGCGTGCTGAGCGGTTTACAACGTTGATAAGTTGATAAGCTTAGCGTATTTGATATGAATAGAAGTCTATATGCATTATCTGACACATTGAAAAAGGCATGCAATACCGAAAATGCATATATATTCTCGATCTGACCAAAGAGTCGATGTTTTAACCGTTTCTACACTGTTTTCTACTTGCAAGTTTCGTACTTCAGTCCCTTCTCTATCTCCAAATATGATTGATGATGTATGTATATTATCTATATATGTTCTATACTATCTCTAATTAACTGTTTCCACATAAATATTTACATTTGGACATTTGCCTTTTGACTACGTATTTTGTTTTATTTATTCTATTGCAAATTGTTTCTAATAATATTTAAATATATCAAAGCTAATTGCCATCGGTTAAATTTTAGCCTGAGTCACCTGCTAAATTAAAACTCTTTGTGTACATTGCTAAATATTTGTTGCGGCTTTTGGCATAATTTGCATAAATTACGAAAAAATTGTTAGCACAATTTATCGCTGCAAATAATCAACATAAATATATTATGCACCCAGTTGAGGAAGAGTTAAGCTCATCCTGGACGGCGGACTGTGCGTCGCTGTGCTCGGCTGGCGTTGGACTAACCAAATTTTATGCTTCGCTACGCTGAAACAAAAGCCGATCCCCCCGCAAACCACTTGCCAACACAGCCACTGGCAACCACCTGCAACCCCTTTTCACGGTTTTCTATTTGACGTGCGTTAACTGAATTTTTTGTAGTCCCGGCCGGTTTTCAGCTTGGCGGCTTCTCGCATATCGACGTGCAATCTGTAATCTGCATTCAGGCATGACGACTACAGTCCGTCGTCGGGTTCTGACCTGTCTATGGTGTGTGTGTGTGTGTGTGTTACACACACATGAATATAAACTCAAAGTGCACTTTGTGCAATTTACTTGCAGCTCCGTTGACGCTGTTTACGCTTCATAATTTTTTTTTTAGCCATTTGCATTAACATTTTGTATCCTTTTCAACGTCAAAGGGGAAGGCTGCGGGGTATGTGGCCAACAGTTGGTGTGATACTCGTTCGTGTGGTTGAAGTTATTTATTACCTTTTGGGATTTGCATTGACATTGACAGTAAGCCCCTTTTATGCCCTACACAGAGCATAAATTAAATTGCAAATTAAATTGTTCATAGCGTTTAAACTTCACGAAATATAAAAAAAAAACAAAAAACTACTACGATATGAACAGAAACTTTATTAAATACAATTTAAAGGAAAGTTTAAGAAAGAAAGTTTAAGAGATTTACTCGAAATCATCGTAAAAGTCATCAGAGTTATCATAATCAAAGTTGGGTGGACCACGACCGCCCTGAGGACCACCTGGAGGGCCACCTTGTGGGCCACCTCGAGGGCCACCTTGAGGGCCACCACGAGGGCCACCTTGTGGGCCACCTGGAGGACCACCTGGAGGACCACCTTGTGGGCCACCTCGAGGGCCACCTTGTTGTCCACCTTGTTGTCCACCTTGTTGGCCACCTCGAGGACCACCTTGTTGTCCACCTTGTTGGCCACCTTGTTGTCCACCTTGTTGTCCACCTTGCTGACCACCTTGTTGGCCACCTCGAGGACCACCTTGTTGGCCACCTTGTTGTCCACCTTGCTGACCACCTTGTTGGCCACCTCGAGGACCACCTTGTTGGCCACCTTGTTGTCCACCTTGCTGACCACCTTGTTGGCCACCTCGAGGACCACCTTGTTGGCCACCTTGTTGTCCACCTTGCTGACCACCTTGTTGGCCACCTCGAGGACCACCTTGTTGGCCACCTTGTTGTCCACCTTGCTGACCACCTTGTTGGCCACCTCGAGGACCACCTTGTTGGCCACCTTGTTGTCCACCTTGCTGACCACCTTGTTGGCCACCTCGAGGACCACCTTGTTGGCCACCTTGTTGGCCACCTTGTTGTCCACCTTGTTGTCCACCTTGCTGACCACCTTGTTGGCCACCTCGAGGACCACCTTGTTGGCCACCTTGTTGTCCACCTTGCTGACCACCTTGTTGGCCACCTCGAGGACCACCTTGTTGTCCACCTTGTTGTCCACCTTGCTGACCACCTTGTAGGCCACCTCGAGGGCCTTCTTGTTGTCCACCTTGCTGGCCACCTTGTTGTCCACCTTGTTGTCCACCTTGCTGACCACCTTGTTGGCCACCTCGAGGACCACCTTGTGGGCGACCCTGTTGACCTCCTTGTTGGCTACCTTGTGGGCCGCCTTGTTGTCCACCTTGTTGTCCACCTTGTTGACCACCTTGAGGGCCACCTCGTGGACCACCTTGTTGACCACCTTGTTGTCCACCTTGTTGTCCACCTTGTTGTCCACCTTGTTGGCCACCCTGTCCTTGCTGTCTTCTGGATCCCTGAGCTGCAGCCGTGGCAACCAAAGCAATCAATACAATCAAAATATATAAACGCATTTTTCGTTTTCGTGTTGTTTCTTTTGCGAGAAACAGATCTACACTAGGTTTGCCTTTTCGATTTAAGAAGCCTTTATATACTTACCCTAATATATTTAATGACAATACCCAACAGCTGTGGGCCGCTAACGTCAGTATCTTTATTTGATTTATCCAAATGTGTGCCGTAAATATAACAATCATTTCAGCTGCTATACCTTTGTCTTATAATTATTATTTTTAGCTAAGAATTGGATTTAAATGAGAATGCGTCAAAACATAATTGAGAGAAATGAACTTGATATAAGTATATTATGAAGGTTATATTGTCTGTAAGACAGAAGACACTTGTACTTGTCTTAATAAACTTTTACATTTATATTTACTGTGCCCTGTTTTAACCTATGTGAATTAAAATATAATATAAATAATCGTAATGAAATATAATCAAAAACTGACAATTGAATGTGATGGTAAAAGCATTGCGAGCCATTGAAATATATAATCAAACGTATGTATGCATACTCGTATACAGAATATTAATCTAAAGGTATTTTACTGTATTATCAAAATACAATTATAACTATTTTAAGAGTAGATTTCAACAATTCAAGAATTAAAATCAAATAAATTTCAAATGTAATAATTCTGCTGTCTTCTTCTATTATATTTGGGAATTAAGTTTTCTACTTTTAATAGGAAATCCAAAACCAGTGGAAAAAACTCAGAAGAAAGAATATAATAGACAGGGTACGAAATGTAATTGAAAAGGGTCATACATAATTTGGAAAAAACTTTGCAACTTTATGGCATGCACCGTTGCCTCGACACCCTCGACTCCCTCGACTCGGCCGTGTCACGGTGCGTATGAGTAACTCATATTTCGCATTTAATTGAGCGCCGAGCGTTGCGCAAGTGCTCTGACTGGCTGGATAAATAACAGCTCCTTGGAGAGCGCTGGGCATATGGATAAATGGGCACGTCAGAGAATTGACATTCTACACTCTCTTTATCTGGTGGCAAAGAGTATGCCGCACAGTGGGCTAGATAGAAATAATATAATGTGAAAAACTAGAAGTACTTTCGGAATTTGAGTAACTATTTTGAGTAACATTCGAGCAATAGTTTTGCTAACATATATCTCTAAAATATGTACCTTATACTTTTCGGCATTGCATAGTGTGTTATTGCTCCACTGTGCTGCAAGCTTGCCCTCAATACGCCAACAAGTTATATTTCATTAGTGAGCTGCTATGACGTCATTACCTACATAAGCTGCACACTCTCACACACACACACTCACAGGCATGCAGCCTGAAAGAGGAGCTGGCAGAGCGACTGAAAGTATGCCGCCTGACGACTAGCAACAGTTGCCGATGTGCTCAACTCGCGACTCACGACTCTCGTTAACGAGCGTCCAACACCCGAGAGAGCAATCCGAGCTGGCCGAAGATTTATCCGGGCATTGGGTTCGTTTTCGTCTACGGGCTTGTATAAATAGCAGCGTGTCCTTTCTATAGGATACAGTCAAACGAAAGACTTGCTTGCGTACGTGTCCGGAACTAGCAGACTCAGCGGAAACGCTGTCCGTTACAATTGGAAACAGTTTAAATCAGTTTGAGAGTGACTGTGCAGAGTTAACTTAACCGTTGCATACTTTTAGGCGTTCAATTTGATTTGTAAGTGTGCTGCCAACCGTCTTCTCCTCCTGCTCATCACTCGCGTCGTGTTGTATTCAACAAAAAAGAAAAAAGTAAAAACTAATTAATACAGTCTTAACTGTCGACAAGAAGCACTCTCCATCACAACCAGGACAATGCATGCCGTGCACAAAACTGCACAGAGAAGCAAGTGGATGCTGCTGCTACTCTCGATGCTCCTCAATGCCGTAAGTCGATGGGGGAAAAAACGGGAAAATGGGAAAGCGGGGAACCATGGCGGGGATTATATTTTCAATTTCAAATTTGCCGCGTGCATTACGTGTTCCGTTATCAAGCAGCTTCAGTGCGGCTTTTCTTGTGGTCCGCGCTGCCTTTTCTAATTTCCCGTCTCTGTATGCGTGTGTGTGTGTGTGTGTGTAAGAATGGACACGGACGTGTGTGCGTCAGGGCATGAATTTCTGCGGAATTGCTATCAATTTTTTTACGTTTTTAAACTCACGCTAAACATTTTTTTTATTTAAATGGATTTATGTCAAGCAATACAGATTTAAGTGTTGTCTACTTAAGATATTAGGATAATAGGATATCTGGAAAACGATAAATATAAGCTAGAGAGTTTTATGTTTTATTCTGGGGCCACGTCTAAAAATATAAATTCTCAGAATTCATTAATAAATCCATTAGAAGCTGTTACTTTAGAATTTTACATATTGATTTACCGAATAAATGGAATCTGTTTTAAACTGCTTGTAGATGAAGTACACGATTTAGATGACATATTTATAGTGAATATATCAGAGCTGTTAGAAGTGTTCTTCACTTGTAACATGCTCAGAAAGTGTATAACTTATAGTCTAACAAATATCCCCACTTTGCTGCCGACCAGTATAAATATATGTCAAAATATTAAGAATTTGTTATATTAATTACTATTTTTTTTATAAAAATATGTTATTTTATTTGCAACACCTTTTGCTTGTTACACAGTCCCACACAATTAGTAAATTAAAATGCCTGGCACTTGAGTGCTGTTAGGTACAGTAAGAACTTACACAAAATGAACTCAAGTGTATGACTTACAGCCACTACTCGTACAGCTGTTCTTTTAGAGGCGAACTAAATGGTCTGCTATAATTCAGTTGCACCCAGTAAACGCCTTCTATGCGCTGTAATTTATTATGTTGCCACGCCTCCCCGAGGCACAGGAAGTGCTGCAACAGTTGCCATTGTGGTTGTCATGGCTACGGCGACCACAAACTGGTCCATGGCATTCCACAACGACTACAACTACTGCCAATTGTATGGTCCTGGCGACACGTGCAACTAGCCCAAAGTGCAATTTGTTTTTTTTTTCTTTTTCATTTTTCATTTCGCTGGCAGTAGTTCAACATTGAACAATTTATGTGGCATGAACACCATATTCTATTGTTGTCTGTTGACATTTGTTGACATTTGTCAGCGTCTGACAGTGAGCATCACCTGTCCGTGTTCAAATCCTTTATTTTCCGCGTAAAACCCACTGACAGCTGTCCGTCATGAATGCGTGACTGAAGGTGAAATTGTAGTTGAAATGGATATTTTAGGGGAAAAACACACCTCTAAGAATACGGCATAATTAAGGTTTTGTTACCCTATAACTCATACGCCACGTTGTGCCATTTCCAGCTTTGCGCCACTAATGAATCAATTCAAGCGTTTCGAGATTGCATTGAATTACACAGATGTTGCTACAACCACGGATAGAAGTGTAAGAAACGTACTTAGAAAATGCTCAAGTGACAGGTTGTCTACTTCTTGAGCAAGGGGGCAAGGGGGAAGCTAGCAGATGAGGCTTAAGGAAAGCAGCTTAATTGCGGTTTGCTGACGAGTAATTAAAATGGCTTAGCCATGAAATAAAGTGCTTAACAAACTGTCTTAGTCAAGGTTGTTTTTGGTGTGAATACACTTATACTTATAAATAATCTGTTCATTGATGAGAGATGAGGAATATTATGATATTTAAGTTACATTCTTATAATTAGATAATTATATTTGTGTAATACTAGAATAACTTAACTCACTTTACGGTCGATCCTTCTTATTTACAACATATCGTACTCTTGCCACATGTCAAGTAATGACATCGCGCACAGCTTTTTCCATCAATTTCAAATCGCTGACATAAGTCAACGTGATGTCTGTTAGTTTTCTGGCAGATTTCTTTGGAAATGCTGTTGCTGACAGCTGCAACGACGTCAGCCGACTTGCAACACGAGCATGTGTCACAACATGTCCAGGCGCATCTAAGCTGATGCTTAATAAGGACATTACAGATTGAAGCTAGGCAATGGATGCCCAACCTGTCAGGCTATGAATTATGCGCAGATATGCAAACATTGGCAGCGAAATCTATACGATATGTATGTGTGTATGCTTATTGACTTGGCATCAATGTGGGCGTGTTAACGTAACTGTAAATGTAACTGTAACTGTAACTTGCAGTTTTGCGGGGATCGAGCGTCATGGAAGCAGCTGATTGACAATGGCAGCTGCAATTGGTAGTGTGGGATACAAATCGAATTAGACATCAGATCGATATGCATGCATACATATGTGAATCATATGAGGGCGTCTCATTAAATGCTCAAATTGCGCATACGCAACGTTTGCCGTGCCAAATAAATCTTTTGGAAATAATCAACATTCATGGAAATGTAAATTGCCAGCACATACAAGGACTGCTAACAAATATTCATTATCTTGGGAAAACAACAGGCAGGCAGTCATGCAAGCACACACTCCACACACACACACAGAAAGGTGCGTGTGTATATGTAAGACACTTTTCCTGCTCTCGTCTTGGGCCATAAATAACAAAACGGAATTGACGCGCCAACTGGGAAGACAACTGTAAGCTTCGCGTAATTGAGAATTCACACCTCAATGTTACTTCCATCCACATTTTTCTCTTTCTCATTTACTCTTACTATTTGCTCAGATTAAAGGTGAACTTGCAGCTTTGTTACTTATCGAACATTCCCGCCAGACATTCGCCAAACAATTGTGCCTTGAAGCCGGGGGACTGTCTGGAAACTTTATTCAATGCTTTTTAGGGACCAAAGTTGATGTATATTTAATGATTGATAAATATTAACTTTGATTAGGAATCAGTTCAAAGGCTTTTTCGATTGATTATAAGAGCTAATCAATTGAATAAATGCAGTTGCTAAAATGGGATAATATTTGTATAGGGACAAATTAAAATATTTAAGAGCTTTTGTTTTATTTTATAGTTTATTATAGTACAGGGAGAGAACCAATAGAAGCAAGTGTATGGTTCAATTAAAATACAATTTTATTAGATTTATCAGAACTTAGTTAACTGAAAGTGAATCAGATTTACTTGCCCGTTGCTGTGTATAAAATGTTTTTAATTTAATTTACTTCTCTTTTGCATTCCATTCATAACTTTCAGCCAGCATTTTAGCGTGAGTTGCAAGAGATAAACAAGTGCGCAACTATTAATAGAGTTTCCCAGCAAAGGAAAAACGCAAAATAACTTTTATCAACAATGTTGAATACAAAGTTCTGTGTACTATTTTCAGTTTAATCAACTGTGGGCTCAAAGGTGTTCTTTCTTTTCGCTGGATTATCAAATAAACACCTTTGACATGCTATTTATGGAAATAAAAGCAATAAGCTGAAAAACAGCAAGAATTATCTCAGTATTTCGCAATGCAAATAAATACACAGTCAGCTGACGTCAACGTAAATTAAAAAAGGAGCATGAAACGAGCACGTTGTCAAAGGATAACTGAGATATATCGCAGGAAATAAATATGGTGTCATGTTTCAGCTGCCGCATCACTTCTGACTTAACATTTTTATTAAAAGATGGATTTCAATGCTCCACCACAATCGCCCCCGCAGTCATTTTATACAGGACAGGCTCTTATCACGTTTTTACAGAACGCAAAAAAACTTTTGTTGCTCTCACTGTTGTGCGGGCATTTGTTGTTATGTGCCCTTTGTTATGTCGCAATGGGCGTACAATTTCTGTTGCATAAATTTAGGCGCAGCGTTTAAATACTTAAAACGTGTGCATTCCATAAACTAAATGCTCTTTAAAAGGATAGTTAAAAGAATAAAGTGTAAATAAACATATTTTAAAGTTCTAAATACTCATTTGACTTATTTAGTCTTGTAAATTTCATTACTCAATTGAGAAATACTTTGAATTACCATTGGTTATGTAAATATATTTCAATATTACAATGCCGAATTTATCACCTGAGGATGTCTTTGTAGTAAGTATATTCGTCATCAAATCATGCTTATATGTACCACCAACAACTTGACAACTTTATTACGTAAGTGAAAAAAAAGGAAATAAATTTCGATTTGCCGTTTGGGCCACTTTTATTGATTGATGACCTTTGATTTCCGCAAGGAAAATGATGATACCAGCTACAGAAACAGCTGTGCCAAACGCTGCAAGTGGTTTATCCCCACAATGAATCATTGAGTTGCTGTGGTGCGTAGGCTTTCAGACAACAATTTCTGTGCCTGTATATTGGCATTCCACTTCTGGCATTCGCCTAATGTGTGTAATTGCCGGACCTCCTCCACACGCTTTCCCTTTAAGTGGACAAAATGGCATTCACTCGGTATGTAGATTTCTATGTGTCGCATTGACGGTCGTTTCGTTTAATGAACACATTTTCCCGAATGTGTGTAACAAAGGCGCATCATGTGGAGACCATACAACATTCACGGTGGGTAATTACAATGACAATTGTGTGGGTAATGCATAAAGATAAAGCTCTGACATGGACAATTGTTTAATGGACGCTTTTAGTTTTAAATGCCAACCGAACATTCCGGTTACAATGTAATGCTTTGGAGTGGTAGAAAAATGATATATCCGTTGGTTTTGCCGTGCAGAACAATCTCTAAGTATATTCGATTGATTTACTCAAAAGAGGAAAATGAAGAAGCCTTTTTTCTCAGAATTTATATTCCTTTATTTTTCCATTTTCAAAAAATGCTTAAAAAATAACGTACAAAGAAATAACCCTAAATTAATTACACTCATAATTTGTGGACCTTTTCATAAGTCCTTTTTTGCAAAAAATAATAACTGTAGCTCAATGTGGTCTTCTGGTGTGCTGGTGTGATTCAGTACGGAGAAAAGTCCGAGGAACACTCATAGGAAGGCCAAAGCACTTAAGTTTTAATGCTACCTCACAATATTTATTTAAGTAAAAGAAAAGCCAGGCGAAAATAGCAACAAACTGCGTCATTAAATTATCCCAAGTAAACGAAAATTGTAACAACAAAATGTGTGTGTGGCACGTAGCAAATGGAAAGTCCCTGCTCAGTCGGCTGCCAGCAATAATAAAATTTGTAGCTCGTGGCATAAGCAGCTCAACAGGCCGCCAGACGATAACGCAAGTGGAGATGCCAACAGACGGTACTTAAGCCTCTGGGCCAACCATTGTTGGTCAACCAATCGTGGCTGTAGAATGATTAAACTGTTGGATTTCGTGAACGTGGTCAGTGAATAATAACACGGCCAATTAGCCAGAGATATGCTAATTGCTAATCGAATCGAATTCAATTGAATGTAATTGAATCGAGCAAGTTAAACTCAATGGTTATATCCCGAACAATGACACAGTCTGACAGGCTGCACTTCACGGTAAATTTAATTGAGTTTTTGTTTTTTACGCCCATTGACATTTTCGCTGGAATTTAATTGTCTTTTTATTGCGTTGTCGGGCGGCAGACGACATGGTCTGCCTTTGACACTTTCTCGCTTTTCAGCGGAAAGATGTCCTTTTAATTACTATTCAGAAAATTAAATAATTAAATATGATCGCAAAATCAGCAAGAATTTATGCCATTGTTCAGGACGGAAACATAAAACACAGACATAAAGTGGACACAGATATTTTAATTATAACTTCTTCAGGGACTTTCAATTATCAAAGCGCAATGGTTGCCATGTTAAATAAAAATTTAAGAATGACTAAAGCATATAATACGGTTGCCTATGTTCTAATTAAAATAAAATTCCTATATTTAGACAATTCATTTAAAAAGACTTTAAAAATTAATTTTCTCTTTGAATATTTCATTCGTTGCATAATACAAAATTATTTTCTCACTTGTAGATAAGATGAAAATTATAATTTATAGTTTTGAGTTAATCCAAGCAAGCGTAAAACTCAAAGTTGCCAAGTTTCTAGAAAGCTGCACATAAATTTAAAATATTCAGAGCAGCATCAAGCTGCAAAGTTCTTTCCCCACTTTCTTATCATGACAGAAATTAGACCAAGCAAAGAGAGGCAAGGAATGTTGTCAAGGCTTTGCGCTTCATTTGTTGCGACAAGAATTTTTGGGTTGCCAGTAAAAATAGCGCGTTGCTTTTACTCGCTCAGCAACGCATTCGGGAACAATGTGGCATGGGTGGGCAATGCCACTAAGAAACTGTTTCAAACCAAACAGAACTGTGTGTGTGCTTCAAGATTCTCAGGACATAAATTTTGAAATTAAATTTTTGCTGCATGGTTCTGAGCGCATTTGCATGAATTGACAGTTTTATGTGTGCACAGATTCCGAAACAATGCAGAGACCATGAGAGCTTCACACTGTTGTTGTTATTGTTGTTGTTTATTCTTGTCGCTCTACTTGTCTGTCTGTTATTTGTTTTTGCAATCTACGGAGTTCACATGAATAAATACAAACAAAGGGAACAAGAAGCACGCGCGCGCTTAAAAGTATGCACTAATATTTTGGCACATTTTTAGCATTGTCATGAAACGATTTATGATATTCCTGTGTAAATTTACGACTTGGCCATCATTTATGATTGTGCAAATATTTTCATACGCTCGAAAGCTTGAAAAGTCCATGAGTATTACTAGTATGCAAGGGAATGTCGATTTGTATGTACTCATACATACATATATAATTTGTTGCCAGTGGTTATTGGCTTATTTACACTCGGTATGAGAGAATTAATTGGCAGTAAAGTGTGGAATTCAATAACAATAAATTTTACATTTGTTGCTCTCGACGCTATGTTAAACCTGTATTAAATTTGCCATTTGAATCAATGCTTCTGAAATCTTTATTGGTGTGGGATTTAATTCTCTGGAAAAACAAATATAAATATGAAAATGCGCTGTAAACATTCTTATAATTATTTGTTCTGAAGTGACAATTCTGATTCAAGTGAAATATTTCTATATTTGTTCGTTTTACGCTGAAGCTCATTCTTTTTATAAATAGGATAAAGTAAATCTTTAGCTTCTACAAAACATTGTTAATAATAGATTTCAGTTGCCATTAGAGTTTAAATGTTTAACAGTAAATTGTTTAATCAACTTTTCACTTGTCTTAACGTCAAATAAGTCTCAACTGCCGCAACAGCTTTAAGCCTTATTAAATGAATCAAATGCTAATAGATATCATTCAGTTGACTTAACAAACACCTTTGGGCAGTGTTTGAAGTGCTAATATGCGATAAGGCAGTCGGCTTAATAACAAGAACAACTTTGGCGGAGCCAAAAGCACAGCACACGCCTAACACACACACACACACACACACACAAACCAACACACACAGATTCTGGCACACATGAGAGCACATAAGTAGTTGTCAATTTCTGTTTGGGATTTACGTTGCCTGCGCCGTCGGCGAGCACATCCTCAGCCTGACGCAGCAGGCAGCCGTTGAGTTATTAAAAGCGGAAGCATTGTCTCTGCCTGCGAGAAAGGAAACAACATGCACGCACACACACACACACACACGCGCACTTCCCACACAGATAAAGAAAATGCTCATACGTTGTACTTGGCATTATCCTTTCGTTTGAAATAGGTTCTGCTTGGCAAACAGTTTGCTCTTGTCCCCACTTGGCTTCACGATGTGTGTGTGTTGTGAGTATATGAAAACCTAAATATTATGAGTTCAGCTAAGATATTTCACATGTTCTTGTAGCTTGTTCTTAGCATTCCCAAGTTCTATAAGGAAAAGTTTATGTGACAGGCGTTGAGAGCTCTTAAGGATCTTGTTAGCCTGTTGCTATGAAGGATTAGCCGCAAGAACAAGGGATAAATAGTCTAAATTGAAATGAGATGCTTCACAATTCCAGCCTTTTAAAGCTTGACAAGTCCTTTCGGCTCTAAAGTAGCTAAAAATAGCAACAGTTTGCAGTTACTTAAATGCGAAATGATGCTGATAAATGACGCTCGAAAGTATGCAACAAATAAAGCAATAAATTGTGAACGAAAGACGGGAAATGAGAGAACAAAAGCAAGGCGCAAATGCGGCAAACTTCGACACATTTTAAACTTTATTTACCGTAAATAATTGAGGTAATTAAGTGTATCCAAAGAATTGCCTAAATGAGACGATAAGAGAAGAAGAGAAAAGTGTGTGTTTGTAATTGAAATGTTCTCAACTGTATTTACTAAATGTATTTTTCATTTCCGTCTTCCCAATGTCATTTCAGGCATTGCAGCCACGCGCCTTTGCCGTAAATGCCACAGATGATATTGGAAATGTGTCTCCCTGTGAAATGGAGTCGATAATAAATCAACTCATGAATCCCAGTCCCGAGTATCAGCTACACGTAAGTAACTTGCTCGATTTTATAACGAGCTGAAGGATTTGCTGCTCCCAAGACAACAGCTGCGGAAGCTTTAAACTTAAATTGCAATTTAATCTTCACTCTTGCCTCTGTCATGCCCAACTCTCTTCTTCAAGGCTTCCGCATTGCGCAATCAACTCAAGAATTTGCTGCGAGAACGTCAACTGACTGTGGGTGAGGAACAACCGCTGGGCGATTACTCCGATTACATAGATGAGGACAAACGTTCGGTGGCTGCTCTGGCCGCACAGGGATTGTTGAATGCACCCAAGCGCAGTCTGGCCACACTGGCCAAGAACGGGCAATTACCAACGGCTGAGCCAGGCGATGATTATGCCGATGCTGAGTCCGGTGAACCGAGCGAACAGAAGCGTTACATTGGCTCCCTGGCCAGGGCTGGTGGCCTGATGAGCTTCGGCAAACGCAATGTAGGTACTTTGGCCCGCGACTTTCAGTTGCCCAATGGCAAACGCAATCTGGCCACCATGGCACGTCTGCAGAGTGCCCCAAGCACCCATCGGGAGCAGCCGAAACGTAATGTGGCCGCCGTGGCACGTTATAACTCGCAGCAGCATCAGAATCAACGCGGCGGTGCCGAGAAACGCAATCTGGGCGCATTGAAGTCATCTCCGGTGCATGGATCACAGCAGAAGCGCGATGAGGAAGAGATGCTGTATCCGGCTGCTGCACCCGACTATGCCGATTCCATGCAGAGCTATTGGTGGTATCCCAACTATGCCGGCTATGCTGATCTCGACTGGAACGACTATCGACGTGCCGAGAAGCGTTTTCTGGGTGAGTAGTGAGGATGAAGAGTTTGGGAATCCTTTCAAGCCTTGCAGAGGAAAAGCGGCATACTATATTTCCATATTCACTACAAGTTGTTGATCCGTTACCGTCTTCAATCTGCAACGCTTTTAAGACTTTGGCCAGCCAAAGATAGTTTTTCAATCGTCTGTTGATCCAGCACCCTGCACCTAGTTAGCGATACTTTCTTAAGCACAATTAGTATATAGTATATACATATATATACCTATCCAACACAAACGATCCTCACAACAAATAGACACCTCAAAGGATCCCGAGTTGTTTGGCATTGAGCATGGCAATGATGCGGATGTCGATGCCGTTGCCGTTGCCGATATCGATGCCATTGCCCTGGCCGAGGAGCTGGAGGAGCAGCAACATCAGCAGGCTGCAACGCCACAGAAACGTCACATTGGCGCTGTTTATCGATCTGGCTTTCTGCCCAGTTACCGTTATCTGCGCAGCCCCACCGGAAGTACCGGAGGTGGCTACGGCGGCGCCGGGGGTCGATTTAGTCGCTCGGGACGTGCCAGGCAATTTGTATGAGTAAATGGCGATGGTTCGATGTGTGCTGCATAATTTTATAATTTCCCTCATTCGACTCGTTGTTGTTTATCGTTTTTTCTTATTTAGTTTTTCTTTTTGTTTTTTGTGTGTGTCTTGATTGTGGATATTAAGTTCTATTTGAAGCAGTAGCCTGCCTGAAAAAAACACACACACATACTTACACCAGATGTGCCGCCTGTCGCCTGTTGTAAACTACAGCTCGTATGAATGTAATTACCACGCGTGATTCTTAACTCTATATATATATTTCATATATTCACTTCTTAGATTGAGCTGCTGTCTCTTAAAGTATATTTCTCTTCTCACATTAATAGTGCACACTCTCCCTCTATCTCTTTCTCTATCTGTACTTAGAACATCTTTTGTAGCTTGAAAGTTGATAGAAAATCTGAATGCAGAGCTTTTATAATCTCGTTTCGTAGCTAACAAAATGAATTTAGTTTCTATTTTGTATTTCAATAATACAAGCAATAATAACAATTCAATTTATGTTCACATTTCCTTTAACACATTCATATTCAATGCAAAATTTCTGTACATATTCAAACGGTTTGTCGCATGGCCGGAACGGAAATTCGATTTTCCGTCTGTTTTGGCAAATACGTTTGCACGCCATTTCCCCGTCTCTTATGGGGATAATCGTCTAATTTCCGGCATTTTGTTTAGCCGGTGGCTTTCTACTTCCAGTTGGCTGCAGTTTATTTTGTTGCTGAAAAGTTTTCGGGAGACTTTTCAAATGTATTTTATTGCAAGTCCGAACGAGCTGAGCACTTAAATTATTTATTTCCACAAAAGTTTATTGCAATTTTGTTGCTGCTGCTGCTGCTTGTTTGGCGTAGCTCTTTAGAATTTTCAAAGCACTTAAAACAGTTTTCGTTTAGCATTTGATAAAAGTATAAATAATTTTATTTCTTCGTAAAATGTGGGTGGCTGAAGCAGCTAAACTGTTCTCAAGAACAGTTGGCAACTTAAAATGTATAGCATACCTTGGGGCGGCGCTTAAAATGTATTGCTGCAGAAGTTTTAAAATATCATTGCATACTTTGATGCTGCTACAAAATAAATACTACTCACAATGGGAGAATTTAAAGTTGAACTGAATTTAATTCAAACTGAATCGACTGTAAATAATAAATCATATCAATTCTGTCTGTATGTATTACTTTAGTATTTATAATGGAAAAATTGTCAAAACTATGTACATTTTGATTTCTATTTTCAAACATGGTTGTATTTCACAGTGTTTGATGTTTGTTTGCACATTGGCATGTTATTCAAACAGAACAAAAAGTCATTGGCATGTTATTTAATTGATATTTGTGTTTTGTAATTTCTATGCATTTTGATTTCATCTCTCTGATAAGTAATTCTACGTGTAGGACTGACAGAACATAGTAGAACATTCACAATATGTTAGTTGCATGTGTTCTGGCACAACACATAAATATGTATGTAGGTAATTCCAGTTGTTCTTAAACTTCAGACAAGCGTACTCGTATTAGATTACATATTCATAGTTATTGTACAATCTGTATCTGTTAGTGTCAACACTCGGGATTTGTATAACTAATAGATGTGTATTTTGGCAACTGCAGGTCGAGTACTACCCCCAACACGAGCGACTGCGTCAACCAATCGCAGCCGTTTGTAAACGATGTTTCCTACCCAATCGACCGATGATGAACTGGAGCGGTGCTGGCATACGCGGTCGTATGTCCAAAATCTATGCGGATCCCATTGAGACGGCCAGCTCTTCGGCGGCTTCAGCTGCACGCCATCGCAGCATCTCAACCAATTCCCTGCCAAGCGGACCGGCCAGTTCCCGTACCCCTTCCTATCCACCCTTCCACTCGTGGGGCACTCCGCCGCGTATAACAGCATTGCAACGTGGCGTCTATCGACGCAACGGTGAGTCTATGGACAAATACGAATACTAAACAAAATAAATATATATCAAGACAATATAATCCAACTATACAATAACGATAACGTTAACGTTAACGATAACGAAACCAAAATATTATATCGTATACAAGATAATGTTAATAACGGTTAATTATAGAGTATTTTCAATTTTGGAGTTTCCAATTAACGATTTTCAATGTACGAGTAGTTCTTGTCACCGTCACACACACACCTGCAGCACACGCAGCTACGCAGAGCAAATATAATTGTAATTGTAACTCAAATTTGCGGTAGTTTCGGTGCCACCCAATACGTATCTGTAACTATACATATATATATATATAAACCTAAATATCTATGTAAACCTGAGGTAACTGATGCCAGTGCAAAGCAGAAGTTTAAATATCAAATCAAAACTAAACCATATCGTAAATTGTTCGTTTATTAATTGAATCAATCCCAAAAAATGAAGAGAAACCCCAACAACAACAAATTAGTGCCAAAGCCGTACCTTAAACAGAAAGTGTTTAGCTTGAACCCTTTTTTGGAACGGTCACAGGATTATTTCCTATTGCTTGAATGTTTTTTAGCTCCCTACAGATTGTATTATTATTATTATTACTATTATTATTATTATTATCATCATTCTATATGTGTAGTTCTCAATGACAATAATAATAAACCACACAAATTTAGTCCAATGTTATAGCCTAAGTTAATACAAAACGAAACGATATTAGAACTCGTATAAACCGAAGAGAATGTTGGAACAAAAATAAAAAAAAACTGCGTCAAAGACAATAATTAAGAAACTTTGGTAAGAATTCAGCAACTCAGACAATAATTAAATTGACAATAAGAAATCGAGCAGAGAAATTTATTCAATAATTTTAAAAATTTATTTATCGTATGAAAAATACCCAAGAAGAAAAAAACTAAAAAAAAAAAATGAAGCCAAATATATAAATCCTAACTAAAAACATATTCAATGTGCGTAATTATAAGTCTGATGTTGTCAATAATTAACTTACATATTTATTTCCGATTAAACGTATTCCAAATGCAAAAAATAAAAAACAAAAATATTTACATCTACTATATTATACATATATATATATATACGATATACATATTTACTTCGTTTATCTATGTATCTTTGCATGAGAAAAGAAGATGTTAAACGCGAAATGGCGCTGTAAAAAATAGTACACACCTATCAAGATGTTATATCTATATACACAATTATATGAAATACCTAAAAATAATACTTACAAACAATATATATACATACTTATTATCGGTTTGCTCATAAACTACTGAAATTTGTTGTGGATTCATTTGATTGGTTGGGGCCTGAAGTCGCAGCTTGAGATACAAATAGATGAACGATTGGTAAGTAGTATCTGCAAGTCGGATCATCACACATCAAGTAAATATTTTGAAAGTTTTCAGAACTCTTCATAGTCTTCTTCTGTCTTTCAGCGCTTAAAACAATTAAACAAATTCTTTTCGTTTTATATGACAGATTTCTGTATTTTATTTTCTTTTATCAATAATATCGCGTTGTATCTAAAGTTCAAATAAATATAATTAGACGGTAAACACGTCGCCTGACAAAGGCTAACTCAATGCGCCTCTGAAAGCCGTGTAATATTAAATTATAATAATATATTATATTTAGCTAAGCCGATTGATTTCCATATTGGGCGAATAAATAGATGTCTAAGTTTTACATATGCCTCTGCTGATAATTGAAATGCATTAAAATAATCTGCAATTAATTCAAAAGTTGAATGCGCCTTTCGTAATTTTTGCTGCTATCGTTTGCTGTTTGTTGGTTATGTAATTAACTCATGACCAGTACTTGGCCCCCTGACCTTGAGCGGGCAGAGGATGATTGTAGGCAGCGGCCACATTGCCATGCGCCGCCGCCGCCGCATAATCATTCAACTGATGCTGGGCGACCGCATGATGGGCCGCCGCCGCATTGTAATTGGCCGCCGCCACCGCCGACTGGTTGAGATGATAGGCGGCCTGGGACCAGTTGGAGGGTGACTCCAGCTTGGAGTAGTTATCGCTTAAGTGCAACGAGGGCGAGATCTTTGAGACGCTATCCGCGGTCAGCTTGGAGAAGTCATCAATGGTTAGCTTCGAGTAGTCTGGAAAAAAGGAGAGAGTGGGCTGGGATTAGAACGAGTTGACTAGAGGATTGATTTTAGTAGTACGATAGATAGCAGGAGAAGTCGAGACAGAATGCGATGAGCTGATGTATAAGAAGGAGGAGCATGTGCTAAAAAGTAAAGATAATTTGCAGAGAAGTGGAGCATAGGGAGTAGGAGGATATGGATGGCAAGAGAATTATATGTTGCAATGAAAACTAATTTGAGACGGTGACATTTTAAATATAAGTAGGCGTGAAAGTGTGGGAAGAAGAGAAATTTATTTTCTAGTTTAGATGAAGAGAAAAGATAGATGGGAAGAATAACGTCTTAAGTGAAAAGCGGGGAAACGCAGAAGAGACAGATTTAGGGTAATATTAGGATGATAGAGAGATGTAACAGAATGTAAAGTAGATGGAAAATATGGGCATGTAGATAAGGAAATAAGGGAATTATAAGGAGGGATAGAAAAGGAAAGTATGCTATATTATAGAAATTAGTAAAAATAAAGGATAGATAGACATAAAAGAATATTACACTTAAGTCATTGTAGGAAAAGAAGAAACAATCTTGGAATGATAAAAAGGTCATGAAGAAAGTTAAATAAATGTTAAATAGTTAACGAAAGGAGAGTAAAAGATTCTTATACTAAATATTAAGGGATAGTCAGAAAAATAACGAAGCGAATTAGAAACTAGAGTTGGAAAAGGAGTCACCCACCTTGATGATAGTAGTTCTGGCTGCTAAAGTGTCCTTGCTGCGCAAAGCCACCTGGGAAACCGTGCTGCGCCGCACTCTGCACCAGATCGTAGCCCCCCATCTGGGTGTGATGATGAGCCGCCGCTGCAGCAGCCGCTGCGCTGTGTGAGCTGGGTGCATGGGCGGTGGTGTGATGATGATGGGAGCTATCGGCCATGCCTGACGCACCGCTGGCAGTGGTGCCTGCGGCGGGACTATAGCCCGCCATGGAACCCACACCGAGTGGTCCAAAGCCAAGTGGTGCAGCTGCACCGCTGACGGCAACACCGACGCCGACATTCGCTCCACTGCCATTCATGGGCGACAGACCGGAACCCGAACCACCCGAGTGTTTGCGCAGACGTGCACGCCGATTGGAGAACCAGACTTGGATGCGCGCCTCTGTCAGGCTGGTGGTTTGGGCAAGCTCCTCCCTGGTGTAGACATCCGGATACTGGGTGCGGGCAAAGGCGCGCTCCAACGCCTCCAGCTGTTCGGCGGTGAATGTGGTGCGGGAACGTCGCTGCTTGCGTTTCAATGGAATGCCCGGCTCCGATTCGGTGTCACTGATGTCCGAGTCGCGGCCTGCCAAAAAAGAAAAAACAGAGAAACAAAAGAAAAAGGGTGACAAGTCGAACATTTTATTAAAAGGCTACTAAAATTATAAACGCCTCGTAAGAAGACATAAAATTGTTCACGCTCCGCACTGCCGAAAGGGAACAAAGATGACTAAATCATATTCGATGGGGCCACCGGCGTGGTTCTCACTGCGATCGTGTGACCCCCTCATCTTCCGATCATGTAAGATCGAATGTGTGAATGTGTGTATGGGAATGTAGAGGAGCAATGGGAGTGTCGACGTTCACTGCGCGCCATTGCATATTAATTGAATCGTCAGGGAGCGCAACAAATCTGTCAAAAGCAACCGCCACCGCCACCGTCGAACCGATCGCACCACAGAGGGCAAACAGATGACGCGATCGGCAGATTGCTTGAAGTGGTGCGAAGGGGGCGTTGCCGTAGTCAGCTCGTAAAAGTCACCACAGTTGACAAGTGACACAATATATCAAATTACACAAGAAGATGATCGGCAAGTTGTCAACGAGGCTACGCTGACTATGGAAATACTTATTATGGCAGTACTACTATTGAGTACTATGCTCTACTGTATGGAGGAGTACGCCAATTAACTTCGGCATCTGTTTACGAAAGCAAATGCCGACATTGTCTCAAATCGGCCATGAAGCGCGGCGTGTGGCAGTTCCCAAAATTATGGTTAGGGTTATGGTTATACCGGGGGGCATGCCAAATTATTTGGAGAGCTCATTACACAATAAACTGACAGACAGACGGAGAGTGAAATAGGGTTGGTTACTTGTTCGGAATTATTCAACAAGATCACTAGATCATTTTTCAAAAGAGTTGCCAGCACCCACACACACACAGAGAGAGAGAGTCAGAATTGATCCTTGTATTGTCCTGCAAGCGGAAATACTTTCATTGGTTTCCGCATCGCCTTCAATTAAATTGATTGTCCTTAAAGTCGATCGCGCGTGTGTGTGGTTCCTGTGGATCCTGTGGTTTCTCGTGGTTGCGGTCAGTGTTTTCCGCCTTGTAATCTTTTCCGGTCTATCCAGAATTATTAATTGATTTACTGGATTAGACCACTTTGATATTATTTGTGTGATAAATGGTTATGCGGCTATCCAAAAAGGATATACAGGAAGTGAAAGTGAACTACCTCCTGTGGGGATCATAGTTTAGTACAGTTGGTAACAGTTGTTAAAGGTGAGTGAGAGAAAACTTAGCTACTTTAGAAAAGATCTGCATGATTGACATTCAAAGTAGTCGAGGAATACTCTTTAAAATATTAGAAAAATAGATATAACTTATATGGTTTCCCTAATATTAAAATGAAGATCAATAACAAAGAGATGCTTAGGAGTTTAGCTGATCAAAGAGTTGAGAAACGATTCCAACAAGATTCTTATTAGTATGAGAAATATAATTTGATTCTTCTGAACATTAAAATCATGTTAAATAAGCAAATGTTTTTTCTGTGTTCCTAAGAGAATGAAAAGTGCCCATCAGCTGTCAAAGTAATCAAATAAGTCTCTTTGGTGTATTAGGTAATTAATTTAATTTGACTGTATAAATATATATTTATTTTTCTTTCTATATAAATCTGTTTTCTAAGAATATGATTAGAATATCGAGTCGCACCCCTGCACCTGTTTTATAATCAATGCAAATCCTGAAAATTGGATTTGCAAATTACCATTTCGATAGCCTTAAACCAAAACACACCCAGTATAAAAATCTTCAGGTCTGGAACGCCCACTGTTTAGTGATTTGAAATCGAAGCGAATACGAAAATTCACATGCTTATAAAAAAAAGATGAAAATAAAATACAGAAGTCGGACTATTAATCTTTCAGCACACGCAACAATAAAACTTAATTATACCAAACGGGTTCCAAAAAAAATATAAACTGCAGAAGCCGTTCAACAAAACGGAACGATATGTGAGAAAAACAAAAGCCAGAGTGAGAGAAGGAGGCTTAAAAAATATGAGAAAAGAAAAATCAATTAGTTTTTAAATGTTAAACAATTTATTAATTTGTTGTTACCACAAAGAGTGAAAAAAGAGAGAGAGAGACAGAGACAGAGAGAGAGATAGGGAGATAACCACTGTGGAGCTGGTGGTCCAAAAACAACAACAATTCAACAAACAAAACAAAAGGCCACTTTTTGGCACCACAGCGGCTACTGGTGGTGCTGGGGCTTTCTTTTTGACTGGACCTGTGATAAATTGCTGCGGTTTCGTAATCCAACCCGGGGTATCGATCATTTTCAACGACGTTTTGAGCTGCATTTTCAAACAGCAGGTAGTAAGTAAATGGTCACTACACTGGGGAGATGTAGAGATGTGGAGTTGTGGAGCTGTGGAGCTGTGTGGTCAATGGGTGTAGGGCAAATGCCCTTAAAGCAATCACTTTTGATAGACTGTCTGTCCAACCGTAGAGAGGGCAAAGATCAATCGACTGTGCCTATTATCTGTGCGTATCAGTGCACATTATTGGAATACCCCAAATAGCTGAAATTCTACAGTCATCAATCAACAAGAATCTGACACAATTTAAATTGCCTGCACACCTAATAAACTATACACAAGTCTCACTCACTCGCTCTCTGCAATTGAAAGCCAACCAACAAACAAATATCTCGACAATTCTCGGCATAAACCTTAAATAAATGAATTCGGTAGATGGCGTATATGACATTTTATTTGTGGGGAATGTGAGACGGAGGCCACTGTCAGCTGTCAGCTGGAGACATGGAGACATGGAGACACGCGCGGTTCACGGTTCTGTCACCGGGCAGATTTGGGCAACTTTAGAGTTTCATTTCGGGGCCTTCATCTACAGCCTCATGACATATAACATGGCTTATGGGGCGCTGGCAATGCTCCGCTTCAGCTTCAGCTTCAGCCTCAGCTTCAGACTCAGACTCAGCTTCGGTTATGTTTTAAGGCTTAAGATTCTTGTCAGCAAAAGGATTACAGGAGCATTAAAAAAATATGCCACTTTTATTTGGAAACTTAACAAGCGTTGAGTTGGAATTTTTCTGTTCTTTATATTTTTTATATTTATTGTTGTTCTTTTTTGTTTTTGGTATTTTTAATTGGTTGAGCTTTGTGACAGACCTTGAAATTTGAATTGGGTGAGTGATCAAAGTATTTACTGTTTATAATAATTTTAAAATTGCATTTCTAATATACAAAAACTGTTTTTCATCTCTCTAAATGCCAATCAATATTCTTCTGCCTCTCTCTCTCTCCTATCTCATTACAAACTAAGACATCCTCCAGCGTTTGGAATCTAATTATCCGTTTGATATTCCACAGAAGAAACCTTAATTCGATTCGTTTCCCTTGAAGGCCCGCCCAGCTTACAAAATGGTAGTGAACAAATATCAAAGAGCGTATAATTATATAACAAACATTTATTTAAATATTTCTATCGAATATATTAACTATAAAGTATCCACAATTTATGCTATCAACGCCCTCGCAATATCAAAGCGATTTGAAAAACAAATGAGGGAACGATCGAGAACATTTAAACTAATTTACAAAATTGTTAACAGACGAACCAGTAGATTGAGAAAAGACCAAAAATTAGTTATAATCATAATCCGGCGGCAAAAGAGCCGATTGTACGGAGTCAGCCCCCCTTGAAGTTGCAGATGCAGAGGCAAAGATACAAATGCAGATCAGAAAAGATGCAGAATGAAATGAAACTAATTTAAATAACAATGCGCACAAACACTTGATCAAAACAAATCCCCACCAAGATGAGCAGACATGCAAGACAGCGACAACGACAGCGACAGATACAAAGATACACAGCTACAGATACAGCTACAGATACAGTCGAGAGATCGCATTGGGTAGCCCGAACTTGGCTAAAGTGTGATAATACGTTAATAAAATATTTTGTAACTCATCAACACCGAACAAGCCCAGCGGTGCATCGACGAGACGGCGGCAAAAACATACGAGCCCATTGGCCCCTGTGCCACAATGAGATCAAACGGAACGCACAGGACACCCTGGTGGGCATTAAAGATGCCGCATAAGATCGGTGCATTTGAAGTCGAAGCGCTGCTTTTGTTAACGTTGACACTTTTTTCGGGCATGAACGATTTTAATGGGTTTTCGGGTCGAACAAATGAGCCACACCACAAGAGTCAAGACCCCAGACCATATGCATGATCGAGGGCAGACCACGACAATCTCCCAGTGTGTGTACGTGTGTGTGTGTGTGTGTGTGTGTGGACCGCACACATATACGCTGTAGAAAAGGACCAGGATATTTTTGCGCAATCACCGAAGAGTCTTCGTCTCTCAGCTCTCAGCTCTCATCTCCCATCTCACTTCCCTCTAGTTCACAAGTCATTTGTCATGTGACACTGCAAGAATGCAATATCTCTCCCTCTCATCCTCACACCCTCTGTCTATGGATCTCTCTCTCTCTCACTCTCCCTCTTGCCATTAGAGAAGGTGTGAACTGCTTTAGAACATTCTGATATGGTTAACAGAGCTCAAACTTGAGTTTCATCGAGCGGCGACCGTTTGTCTTCTGCGGCCATTGCGACTTCTTTTCTCTTTTCTTCTTCGTCTTTCTTTTTTTTTTTGCAAATAATTGAACCTGTTTGTATTTGCGCTAGCCATGGATCTGGTTCTGGCCCCTGTGTTGCATTGTTGCCGCATTGTCTGGCCAGGGAAAATATTTGGTAAATAGCCCTGGCCGATTCCCACACGTCGTCCTGGCGGTCTCGCTTGATGCATTCATCCATTGTCCTTAGCGCGGCTTTTCATTTACACTAATTGCCACAAGTGTTTTCCTTGACTCTTCTTGTCGGTGTTTTGGCATTTGATTTTTTGTTTATAGTATCTCGTTGCTTTTGTTACTTTCCCTTGAGTGGGCCTTGACCTGACATGGGTTGGGCTATTACCACGCCAAATAATACAAATCGCACGCGTATTTATCAGACACAAGGTCGGCTCAGTCTATTGTTGCACGCGTTAAGCGAAGGCGTTGCAACATTTAGCGGCAGCTCTGTTGCATCTACAAAACGGGGCGCGTTTTGATTTCACCTATCAAGCGGGGAACAATTCAAAGGAACTGCTATCGAAAATTCGCCTTAATTTCGACTCTATCATTGATATATATCTTTCGGCTTTCGTTACACATGAAAAGCGAGTCTTATGGATAAAATCTTAAATATTGTATTTTTCTCGAAATGAATTAATATTAAATGCTGAATCAATCGACAGTTGAAACGCTGAACATAGAGTGAAAGATACTCTGAAGTAAAAGATACTTATGGACTCTGAGAATAGCCTTAGTTTTGACGTAATTATAATATTTTAGAATCTAATCAAATCTAATTCAATTAAGTTAAAATGTTATACTTTCTTGGCAAACATTTTTAATACAAGATGAAGCCATTTTTATAACCTGTGCCTATTAAAAATAGTTAAAAAAGGGTATAATGAATTTGTGCAAATGCATTTAACAGGCATAAGGGGGCATCTCCGACCATATAATATATATATATTATTGTTCAATATCAATAGATGAGTCGATTGACACCTGTCCGTCTGTATGTTCATCTACCCGTCCGTCTGTCTGTCCATCTATATGTTCATATGTCTGTCCGTCCGTCTGTCTGTCACTTTAAATGTCTGTCCGTCCGTCCGTCTGTGTGTCCGTCTGTCTATCCGTCCGTCTGTGTGTCTATCCGTCCGTCTGTATGTCCGTCTGTTCATCTGACTGTCCGTCCGTCTGCCTGTTCGTCTGTTCATCAGTCTGTCCGTCTGTGTGTTCATCAGTCTGTTCATTGTCTGTCCGTCTGTCTGTTCATCTGTCTGTTCGTCTGCCTGTCCGTCTGTCTGTCCGTCTTTCTGTCCGTATGTCTGTCCGTCTGTCTGTCTATCTATCCGTCCGTCCGTCCGTTCGTCTGTCTGTCCATCTGTTCATCTGTCTGTCCGTCTGTCTGTCAGTCTGTGTATCTGTCTGTCTGTCCGTCTGTCTCTCCATCCGTCTATCTTTCCGTCTGTCTGTCCGTCTGTCCGTCTGTCTGTATGAACGTGTGGAACTCAGCAACTATAAGAGCTAGTTAATTTTGAATTTCTCAATATTAATTTGTTTGTCAAAATGAAATATTAAATACAATATTTTTGTCCAATAATGTAATGCAGTTTTTAATTGGTTTTCAATTCAAACGCGTGTCGGCATCTATAAATAAAACTATCAATGCTCCTAATAACATCTTTATAGTGTGGTATCAATCGTTTTTAATGAATTTTGGTATTGGGTCTTTTTTTGTTTTTGATTGTCACCAGTAGATCCCCATCGACAGCCCCAACGACAGTTGCAGCCCCCACACAAAAATTTCTTTTTGTATTTTCAGTTATTATTTGATATTCCACATCTTTTCGTCGCTTTTGCTGTGTACGAAAGATCAAAGCGAACCGCCGCTAAACACAGTCAGCGACAATGAGCCCAGATGAGAGCTCTGAGGTCCGAGGGCCGCGGACCGAGAGCGGTGGCCCTGGTATCCAGTTGTTGTATAAATTGTACAAAATGAAAATCAAAATCAAACGAAATTATAAGTGAAATACGAGACGAAGAAATATATATTTAATAATGCATAATTTTTTCGGGTGCCACAGCTGAGACTCGACCGGGTCCAGGGAAACCTTAACCCTACCGCACGCCGGCAAAGAAGGCGTTGATTACAGGCAACGACACCGACTCCAGAGCTCCGACTCTGGACGGATGTGTCTCTGTGAATGCTGTTCCGATTGCGAATGGATCCGACTGACCAGCCAAGCCTAATGACGGTACTGCTGTTGCATCATTACGAGGATGGAGATGGGGTTTGGGGATGGGAAGGGTATTGGTAAGGGTAAGGGCATGGCAATGATGATGGGAAGGCGTGTGCTTATTATACGCTTCGACAACATAATGATAGCTCTTGTCTTGAAGTTATATAGATTATATTTAGTAATTGGCATTTGTACGATTTGAAATAGTTAAATGGGTTAGGCATACAGGTGCTGAAAGAGGACTGAGAATGCCGACTGTCATCATTTAAAATGCAGCTCATTGTGGAAAGGAAGGGCCAATTGAATATTAATATTATAAATATTGGTTTCGTGTGGGAAAATGGGAATCTTTCCTAATTGCAGTTTTGATTTGAATATCGAAATATGAAAACTCTCAATCGAGCTAAAGTCTTACATTATTTCAATATGTATTTTTGCTATTCACCTGACTTTCTATTTTACTATTATTACTGCTTCACCTGGGCCCATAAAGTACATTCGCCTCGCAGCAGGATGAAAGAATGAAATGAACAGGAAGAACTCTCTGTTCAATGTCAGCAACTCAAGGTTAGAGGACACCCAAAACACATAATCAATATTCATTGAGGAAATGCAAGCCGCAACCGAGTCTATTGGCGGATTGAAAGAAATAGCCAGAGTCAAGGTGACAAGCTGTCTGAGACGCAGGCACCCACTGGGCCTTTGTCACCTTTTTGGCCGTGTTGTGACAGGAATTGTAACGGCAAATATCAGAGACCGTCGGCAAAATAGACAATTGGCAAAAAGGCAAAAGGGATGGACAGGGAAAAATTTAAATGACGCGTCTGGTAAACATACTTATATACGTCTAATGATGCAACACAATTTTCTAGTCAATTTTCTGGCC